>JASPKZ010005712.1:0-212500 GCA_030220185.1 Diploptera punctata
ATGTTTATTGTATGATTGTTTGTTCGTTTGTTAGTAAATTTATGTGCGGACCAGTACCGTTAATCCGATTGTGATGGGGGCTATTGCAAAAATGTTTAGGAAATCCGGGATGAACATAGGATATAGAGAGATTGAGATAATCAACTCCTACACCTTAAAAACACCCTTTGTAGTGAAAAAAACCGTGAAAAAGTCCCTTTTTTTTACCCATAATAAATGCTTACGCCGCATTAAAACCATAACAATACACAAAAATTAATGTACGCAGGAATTGAATATCTAAAAAAAAACTCTACAAAAAAGTCCGCGACAGCATATGTTTATCTTTTTACAGATACACACAGTAGCATTTTTGTCTTTCATTGATGCCAAAGCAGATTCGGTAAAGTAGATCCCGGCAATCATGTGGGGGTGCCATACTATTCATGCGATTATCATTGGGGCATTTTGCAAAATGTTCAGGATTTTCCCGGGAAGGTAACAGGTTATAAGAGAGTTTTAACGCTCAAACCCTTCACCCTTAAAAAATCACTTTCTGTAGGGAAAAAACGTGCGAAAAGTCGCATTTTGAAGCTTAAATTGCTTACGCTGCCTAAACCATAATAAATACACAAAGGTATTGTACACAGAATTGAATATCTCAAAAAAAAAACTCTACAGAAAAATCCGCGACAGCATAAATTTATCTTTTAAGAATCACTCACAATAACCATTTTTGTCTTTTATTGATTACAAGAAAATCGGGATAAGTAGATTCCTGGGCACGCATAGGAGCGCACAGCGGGTATTCTTTTATGGATAACTGAAAATAACGAATTTTGTCATTCAGCTCATTTATGTCAAGTTCATCGGGATGCGTAGATTCCCGGGTAATGTCAGGTAATCAGCACGAAGCATCTATAAATAATAACGATATAAATGTATATTTATTTTCATTTTACTTGTTCTAGTAAATGCAAAAACACATCATTTACTTGGGTGTTGCAGCTCACGCCGGGTATTAGCTAGTATATACAGTATATATATTATAACATCGAAATAAAGAAGCGTCACTGTTATAGAGTAAAAATTCTCTTTAATTTGCATAATTGTTATAGTATCTACTAGAGGGCAGTGAGAAAGAGTTCCCGCTACCTCTTGCAATAGAGAACATATACAAAAAATAAATGTTTGTGAGAGGATTGCTTGGATAGCGTAAGTGGCAGCGCACTGAAGTATCAATTCATTGGTCTGGGTTCAAATCCCCGTCCAAGCATTTTTTCATTACATATATATTAAACTGAAAATATATAAAACTATTATTCTACCAGTTATATTATATGGGTGCGAAACATGGACTCTTACTTTAAGGGAGGAAAGGAGATTACAAGTATTTGAGAATAAAGTACTTAGGAAAATTTTTGGACCAAAGAGAGATGAACAGACAGGTGAATGGAGAAGACTACATAACAATGAACTACATGGTCTTTATAGGAAGCCAGATATAATAAGAACAGTTAAGTCTCGTAGACTGCGATGGACAGGACATGTTGCACGTATGGGGAATGAAAGACTTGCATGGAAGCTTCTTGTAGGAATGCCAGAGGGAAAACGCCCGGTTGGTTGACCAAGAATGAGATGGGAGAATAACATTAATTATGATTTGAGGGAAATAGATTATACAGGGAATGATTGGAAGGTATTAGCTCAGAATGGGGATGTATGGAGAGCGTATGTCCGCGCTGCCATGAACCTACGGGTTCGATAGTGCCAGTGAGTAAGTAAGTATATATATATACATACATACATATATAGCTCATTTGATAATAGCAACAATACACTTAATAATGATGATAATAATAGCAGTAATAATAATGATAATGAAGATAATAATAATAAAATAACATTAGTAATATATAGAGCTGGAACAATCCTTCGTAAACACGATATGGGCGTATGGTTGATGCAACCATTGTGATTGAGTTCAGACGAAATAGGGTTGAAATAGTTTTCTGTACAGTCTGATTATAGCAACAGTTTAGAATAACCACTTTACATTAGTTATATTTCACTACAAATGTTCCGAACAGTCAGTGCGCAACTTTTATATTCCACCGATATATACTTTGTAAGTGTGAATCCTGCTCTTGTTTACATGTGACCGCTGTGTGACCTCTACTGTGTGGTAGAAGCTTAGTGAAGCTCGCGTCATTGGAAGGAGAGATTTCATCTCTCGTAACATGCATTGAATCAGGTTGTTTTAATCACATGAATGAATGAACATTAATGACAGGTTACTAAGTTCCGTGTCAAGGCTTCCCCAGACAATTGATGTCAAGTACGCAATCTAAATAGCTTATATTCATTTTCATAGACACATTCCATCAATTTCAGTCTCGCATTTCATTACTTTACCATTTAAACATTTAACTTTACACTACTATTACTTATATTGTCATTTCTATACTATTTTAATAATAATAATAATAATAATAATAATAATAATAATAATAGCTTTATTTTACCTGGTAGAGTTAAGGCCTTAAGGCCTTGTCTACCACTCAACCAGGTTTAAAAAAATGCAAACAAATAAATAGTCTTAAATCTAAATTACAATATATATATATATATAAACGATTACAAGTTATGAATACAATACAATTAATATTTATAATGTAGCCGAGCGGTTAAGGTAGGAAGCCTTGGCGCAGTGCGGTGGCCCGGTGCCCACACAGCATCGTGAGGCAATTGGGTAGCTACAATAAGTAGCCGCTCCAGGTTGAAGAACCAGCTATAACGGCTGGGGGACTCGACATGCTAACCACATGTCACCCCTACACTGGCTGTTGATCATCTACTTCTGTGATTGACACAGGTGGATGTGAAGGGCCAGCAGCCGGCTGGTAAAAGGGCAACCGCTGAAAAGTGGAAAGACCCTCAATCGGAAATCGGATTTACTCTAAATTTCTTATTCTTCTTCCTTCCAAGTATTAGGCCAAGGCCTGTTACGATCCTATAGAAAATTTTCCCTCCAGCGTTTCATAGGACGGCCCAGTGATCTTCGTCCTCTTGGTATATAATTATAAACAGCTTTGGGGATCCGATTTGAACTCAGGAAATTCTCGTATAAGACTTGAAAGCATAATAATAGTCCCTTCGATTGGTTGCCGGCCAAAGGAAGGCAAGACCAGTGATGGGGCTGCCATCTTATAGCCTCTGGGCAGGCTTTTCTGGAGAAGAAAAGAAAATAAAGGAAAGAAGAAATGGAAGAAAGGAAAGACTCCCTAGCCCTCGGATGCCCTAATAGCGTCGGGGTCGAAAAAAACAAGAGTTAACCAAGAGAGGTTAGATAGTAAAGTTAAAAGAGTGCAAAACACGAGTAAGTGGAAGAAATGTTTTGCTCAGCTTGGGCACCTTGTGGTCGCCATCCATATCCCCTAGATGAGGACCCCTGAGGGTTACTCTAAATTTAACGAATTAAATATATAATATGTACAAGATATATAAAAAAACGAGGAAAAGAGTAATGGCATAGTATAAAATTAAATAAATAGAGACAAATTAATTATTAGACAACAGGTAACTGTATAAGCGTGACTTAAAGGTGCCAAGTGTGCGGCAACCCCTGATATCTTGAGGAAGGAGATTCCAGGAGCGGTCAGAGGCTACTGTGAAGGAAGTAGAATAGGAGGAAAGTGCTATGAAGAGGAATTGTTAGCAGACTGCTATCTTGTGATCTAGGGTCAATATTGTGGTAAGAGGATAACTTCTCAAATCTGGACGCCAGGTAAGTAGGGATGTAGGAATTCAGAAGCTTGAAAAGTAGTGAAAGAGAGTGCAATTTACGTCTGTCAGTAAGACGGAGCCAAGAGAGGTTATTAAAGTGTTCGGAAATATGGTCATAACGGCGGATATTGAAAATGAATCGAACGCAAGCATTATGAACACGGCTGCAGTCTCTGCGACAAGTCATAGTTTAGATCATTATATATAATGTCACAATAATCGAAGTGTGGTAATACCAAGATTCTGCACAAGGATTTGTTTTAACGAAACTGGGAGAAAAATTCTTTAAACGTCTAAGAAAAGTAAGATGGAGAAAGTCTTTTTACATATGTGTTTTCACTTGTGTTTGCCAGGTTAAATTTGCGTCTAGATGTAGTCCAAGATCTATTACTGAAGAAGAATAAGGGATAATTATATTATTTATAGTAATGTTTGGTAGTGTAGATATGTCAAAGGTTGTAAGCAGTCTTTGTTGTCCCCATTAGAATTACTTGTGACTTGTTAGGATTTAGATTTAGACCGATACTTGAAGACCAGTTAAAGATGGATATGAGATCGTCATTCATTTTGTCAAGCTGTTATAGAGAGAATGAGGGAGTTGAATGTAGGTAAAATTTGGAGATCATCAGCGTAGAGGTGATAACGGCAGTGCTTTAGTACAGTTGGCAAGTCATTTATGTAGATTGAGAAAAGAAGAGGTCCGAGAACACTGCCCTGGGGGGACTCCAGCCGGCACGTTGCACCAAGACGAAGATCTAGAGTTTAATGAAACGTATTGTTGACGACCGTGCAGGTACGAGTCGAAGCAGGACACAGCGCTGTCAGACAAGTGTAGGTGCTTGAGCTTTATCATAAGTAAGTCGTGGTCTACTGTGTCAAAAGCTGAAGTCAAGTAAGGTTAAAGGAGTCAATTGACGTCTGTCCACGGCTTCACGAATATCTTCAGTAATTTTTAGCAAAGCTGTGGTTGTGCTATGACCATATCTAAAGCCGTGGTATTAATAATAATATTTTTTTTTAGATTTATTTATTTAGCCTGGTGGAGTTAAGGCCACTCACCAGAACAAACACATATTACATCAGAACATAGCAATCTCAATTAACTCTAATATTAAATACTAAATAAAAATTTGATCAAAAAGATAATATCTATTACATTACGATCTATAATGCAACTAGTTAATGTTAGTTAAAAATTCAGACGAAAACTAATATAAAATGTATACAAGCAAGACATATTAAATTGTCCCTGTCTAATGTATATAAAAAACAAGAAAAAAATAATGCGATATAGGAAACTAATTTTACGATTATATAATATTTAAAACAAAGCAAAGAAAAATTTGTTTTCCTTAATATAATTTTCATAAATAATTGAATTTATTAATGGGTTAAAAGAATACCATCAGTGAGGTGTATAGTTAGTTTTTTATTAAATAATTCTTTAGTTTGTTTTTGAAGGATGTTATAGTTTGACAGTCTCTGACATAGGTCGGAAGGGAATTCCATGTTTTGGCAAGTGAGACTGTAAAAGATAATTATCATTATTTGTAATGTTTTATTATTATTATTATTATTATTATTATTATTATTATTATTATTACTATTATTATTGTTATTATTATCATTATTATTATCATTAATTATCATTATTATTATCATAATTATCATTATTATTATCATTATCATTATCATTATTATTAAAACACAAATCCACAATCTTAATATAATAAGATCGAAAGATATATAATCGCAACCAAAAATATAACTTAAACCTCCTCAGCAATATCATTATTATTATTATTATTATTATTATTATTATTATTATTATTATTATTATTATTATTATTGTCATTGTCATCATGTTTACG
Organism: Diploptera punctata; assembly: GCA_030220185.1. Classification (NCBI taxonomy): domain Eukaryota; kingdom Metazoa; phylum Arthropoda; class Insecta; order Blattodea; family Blaberidae; genus Diploptera; species Diploptera punctata. The sequence goes on from JASPKZ010005712.1 coordinate 5,637, forward strand.
AATTAAAATAATTGAAATTGGAAGTTATGAAGAGGAAATAAGAAATATAAATAATAAAGGAAAATTTACAATTAATTCCTTGCCTCAATGGAATGTTGTGGGATAAAATATAAGTAATAAAAATAAAATGGATATATATCATTGCAATTGTTAAAACAATCATTACTTATGGAGCAGAACCTTGGCCATTAACAACAAAAACAAATAAGTATCTTCGACAACGGAAATGGATTTTTATGAAGGGCATCAAGAATTTCAAAAAGAGAAAAAAATTAGAAACTCAGTTATAAGGGAGAAATCGAAGATTGAAGAAACTATTTTACATTATATTAAAACTTAGCAATGAAGATGGTACGGACATGTCCAGCGAATGGAAGAGTATCGGCTACCAAAAAGTGTTTTGGAATGGAAACTTGAGGGAAGACGAGGCAGAGGAAGACCTAAAACCTCCTGGAGTCAGGGAATAAATGTATAATTGAAGGAGAAACATCTACAATCAGCAGATTGGATGGACAGACAAAATTGGCTACTAGCAATCGGACGATGTCAAAGATATTAATCAACCGATGATCTATTCTTGTTCTTGTTCTTCGTTCTTCTCGTTCTTCCCTTTCTTCTCTTTCTTCTCGCTCTTGTTGTTATTAATAGTATTATTATTATTAAAAATTATTATTATTATTATTATTATTATTATTATTATTATTATTATTATTATTATTATTATTATAAAATACCTTTGTGCAAAATTTACCGACCGTTAGCTATTATAATAATACCTTATGTGCCCCACTGAAGCAAATATGCCGACCACATATCACTCTCCGACATCTATTGGTAAATAAGCATAACTAAATTAGGTAAAGAAATGTCAGAAAACTTCAGGGCCCAAACGGCCATCATAATCATCAACATTCATATTCGCTTAGATTAAGTTTAGGATTAAGGACTCTCCTGGCGCACCACTGTCATCACCATCGCCCATCATATCATTGGGTAGTGTAACCCCGCCTTCCAGGCGCCCCAACCTCAGAAGTGGGTTACAATTCGCCTATGCAAGAAGAGTACACCAGAAATGTCGAATGATAACCTGGGGCATTGAAAAAAATGTATATATTTTTTTAAGTCAATAATAGTATATTACGATGCGATGTTGGGAAGTGGTTTTCTACAGAATTGAGGAAAAATGTTTAAAAACCCAGCGATAGCAAGGTTTTTATTTTCCGATATTCTGTAAAACACTTCACAAACGTGCATTGTACATTATTTTTTGCGCGATGGTGTTTTCAAAATAATAAATAATAACATCTTTGTTGGAAATATTTGCGTTCATTATAAACAATTGACTAACGTTAACAGTGTGGCCAATGTTTATTAGTTGAAACAACAGGAGGCCTTGAGAACAATTATTGATAACATGGCCGCAAGTACGTATTTATTGTTTTATATTGTTTCAAATAAAGTTCAGTTCATTTAAGATGCAGATTTTGTTTCGTATAATGTATATTAACACTACCTTTTGGATATTTTCTGTATATACATTGTACGTAGTATACACAGAGGGCAGTGGATTTACTTCCCGCACGTGGGTGTAAATGTAATATTAAAGTATAGTTATTTAGGTTGGCAACCCCGAAATGTAGAAAGTTGAACTTTCAATAATGGTCGCCATTGCTGGTAAGTAAATGCACTATCGGTTACTTACTTACTTACTTACTCACTGGTATTATCGAACCCGTAGGTTCATGGCCGCGCGGACATAAGTTCTCCATACATCCCTATCCCGAGCTAATGCTTTCCAATCATTCCTTGTATAATCTACTTCCCTCAAATCATAGTTAATGTTATTCTCCCACCTCATTCTTGGTCTACCAACTGGGGGTTTCCCTCTGGTTTTCCTACAAGAAGCTTCCATGCAAGTCCTTCCGTGCAACATGTCCTGCCCATCGCAGTCTACGAGACTTAACTGTTCTTATTATATCTGGCTTCCTATAAAGACCATGTAGTTCATTGTTATGTAGTCTTCTCCATTCACCTGTCTGTTCATCTCTCGTTGGTCAAAAATATTCCTGAGTACTTCATTCTCAAATATTTGTAATCTCCTTTCCTCCCTTAAAATAAGAGACCATGTTTCGCACCCATTTAATATAAATGGTAGAATAATAGTTTTATATATTTTCAGTTTAACGTTTTTTGAAAGGAGTTGTGACGTCAAGTGTCTCTGCAATGCATAATAGCATGCATTTCCAGAATTGAGCCTATGTTTAATTTCTTTGTGCATCTCATTCCTATTTGTGATTATTGTTCCTAGGTATTTGAATTCAGCCACTTAAAATTTCCCTCATTTGTCATTAGCTGTCCATTTCCATTATATAATGTATGTATTTCTACGTGTGACCATATATTTAGTTTTATTGATATTTACTTCCAGTCATAATTTCTTAGTATTACTCAATAGTGTGTGCGTGTTGAACGTACTATCGCGCAAAAAATATTTTTTAAGAAATTGTTTACGTATTTTGAGGTTATCTGTTATATGTTTGCTTACATATTTCGCAGATTAAAACCACATAAAGTACGTCCTTTAACTATTATGATAGCATGCTCATGATGACGTCTACATACTCTACACATTGAACAAGACGCTGCACTGGTTGTTTTTCTACTGAACTCAGCTTTACTTACGAGAAGGAACAAGTGTTCTCTTCACGCCACACTTCGTGTCTGTAAAAAGCTTTGAATAGCTTCATTCTTTTTTTTAAAACGTCTTTTAAATCCACTTTTCCTTCTTCTCCATATATTTCTAAATCATATTCACACACAGGGTGTGTAAAAATATTATGGTTTCGTAAAAATAACGTGCCTAATTTATGTAATCTTATTAGTATCATCTTTTTAGCCGAAGTTTTTCGTTGGCTTTAAATATTTCAATTATATATATGGTATGATAAGAAAAATAAATGCCTGGACGGGATTCGAACCCGGATGTCTGAGTCTGTACCTCAGCGTGATATCCATTACACTACCAGGCGAATCCAATTCAAACACTTATTTTTCTTATATATGTATTATACTCTCCATTATTACTAGATGTCGCGAGAACACTGTCTTCACTGCCATATATATATATATATATTTATATATATATAATATATATACTCTGCTGGATAAGAAAAGAAATGAGGATATAAGAAAGGAACTAACATTTTCAAACTTACAGACCGAGAATAATTAAATATAGGAACGACTTGAAAGAACATATTGATAGAATGCCAGAAGGAAGATTTCCAAAATTATTGCTAAATTATAAACCGCACGGAAGGAGGAAATGTTGAACGCCACACAGAAGATGGTCTGAACAATTTTAACAATTCTCACGAAACCGGAACGAGCCAACAGGCTTAATCCCTGGATGATGATGATGATGAGTATATATATATATATATATATATATATCTTCATCTTCATCGAACCAAGTCTTAGGCCTGTTACGATCTCAATGATGAATTTTGTATCCAGGGTTTCCTTGGACGGCCCAGAGATCTCTTCCCTTTTGGACAATAACGAAGCGCGGCCTTGGAAACTTTATATATTATTATATATATATATATATATATATATATCATAAATTATAATGCAATGGATCCTGGTAATTTAAACAATAGCAGAAAAGTATTTAGACAAGAAAGGAAAACCAAGAAACTATAACCAGTTCGGTCGTCAAGAGGATTTGAACCCAAAACCAACGGAATACGAGTCTCAAACGATTCACTTGAGGCAACGCTTCACTTGAGGCAATTTTATTTATATTTAACGTTATTATTATTTTTATTATTATTATTATATTATTATTATTATTATTATTATTATTATTATTATTATTATTATTATCATTAATATTTAACCATCATTGTTATTAGAATAATAATATTGAAAATTGAAAAAAAATTAAGAAATAAAGTTATTACGAGAAAAAATGAATATTAAATTAATATTTAGTTTTAGGAAGTTATATTTTGAGGTTATTTTAATTATATTATTTTTAGTCTGGACATCTGGGAAGCTGACGATTTAAAACAGAATTGTTTTGAAACAGTCCAAGAACAAATCAACATTAATATTGAGGTAAGATGTCCAGACTAAAAATAATATAATGAATATTAAATATTCAGCAGTGCATTATATAAGATAAAACAATTAATCTGGTATGAGCATGTACGATGAATGCAAGAATAAGTTACCCAGAAGAACACTGGAATGGTGTTCCATCTGGAAGAAGAAGAAAGAAAGGAAGACTTCAAAATTCATGGATGCAAGAAATAAGAATTGGAATAAGAACAAGAGGACAGGAGGGCATGGAGTAGATAATGTAGGGACGAGACGAGAAGGAAAACAAAACTATATGCACAGAAAGATGTGTAAATATTGAAAATCGGTATATAAATAACAATTATTAATATGTATATAATGAAATATATACTAAATAGGTGCCAAATTTAATATGGAAATATCAATTAACAAAACTAAAATTATGGCATTTCATGGGAAGGACCCCATACAAAGTAAAATCTGTCTCCAAAATAAAATTTTAGAGAGATCTAATCAATTTATATATCTTGGATATTATCTCTCTATCTGGGATGAAAAGGATATCCCTGAAAAAGTTACTAGTTATAATAAAAGTTTAGGAATTATTAATCAAGTTATGAAACCATCCCTTGTACAAAAAAAACACCAGATTACGTTTATAACACTTTGGCTAGACCAGTGTTGACCTATTGGTAGTGAAGCATGGACACTAAAAAAACAACATGAAAGCAGAATAACGGCTTGTGAAATGAGATTCATGCGCACAACAGCGGGTTACACCAGATGGGATCGGAAAAGGAACACCGATATCTCAAAAGAATTGAAGATACGCCAATTTTGGAATATATTAAACAGTACCCAACTAAATTGGAAAACATCATCTAGAAAGAATGAGTTCAAATCGGATCTCCAAAGCTGTTTATTATAATTATATACCAAGAGGACGAAGATCACTGGGCCGTCCTATGAAACGCTGGAGGGAAAATTTTCTATAGGATAGTAACAGGCCTTGGCCTAATACTTGGAAGGAAAAAGAAGAAGATTAATATGTATATATATTATTTTGTTCAATGCCACCACGTTGACATTTCGACATTCTTCTGGTATTCTCTCCTAGCATAGCGTTATTTTAACCCACTTCTAAAATTGAAGCACCTGAAACGCGGAGTAACGCTGCCCCGATGATATATTATAGCTGATGCTGATGGTAATGATGCGCCAGGAGAGGCCCTAATCCTAAACTTAATGAATGGGCCTTAAAGTTTCCTGACATCTGTCTTAAGGTACGTACACATATGCGCGCCGCGAACACGAACGGCGCGCGCGGCGCATGCGCGGCGCGTGTTATGTTCGTCGAAATTATTAATTTCAACGAACCTCCTGCGATCCATAGGAAACCCACAAACCTTCAGTAGACATTTTGCAGAGCAGGTGTAACCAACCATGTCTATTCCCTTTCCGTTCTCCCGCTTGTCCTGCATTCTTTCCCAAAAATAGGGACTTTTTTTTTAAAATGCGCGGGACGCGGGACAAATTGTTAAAAATCGGGGACTGTCCCGCCAAAAATCGGGACGTCTGGTCACGCTTATTACTTATTACATCACGTAACGGCCAAGCAGGCCCGTGCGCAATGTAAATGCATATGTATTTTCTTTATTCTCGAAAAAAAAAGGCAAATAAATTCCATATTTATTACATCTTATAACTTTATTTATACTTTTTCAAATATTATAGCATTAAAGGAATTTTAAAAAATATATGATTTGTATATATATGTTTAAATTATTAAGAATCTAACTCACCTAACATGGCCTTAATTTTTAATAAAGATGTACATGATTCTTATACTAGAGGTTGTACTTTATTGCACAAAGATACTAGTTTCTAAAAAAAAAGGTATAAAGGGATTCGTTATGCATTAATCAACCATTACAATAACTTACCTATTGAATATCAACATTTCACGAATGTTAAACATTTTCTAATTGTATTAAAAATATTTTTTCTCATTGCTTTCTTAGTTAATTTTGTTAATTTTATTATTATAATATTATCCTGTTACATATTGTATTTATATGTGTATATATATTGTGCATCTATAGTAGTTTGTATTACTTAAACTTATGCCTGAATTTGTTTTCTTGTATTTATTGTTAATTGTTTTATGACCATTATTTTTGTATATTGCCCCATAACATGAGCAGTCTTGCTCTTTGGAGTCTTTGAAGAAATAAATAAATAATTAGTAATAAATGTGTTTATATATTGTATTGCTTTGTGATACTTCATACATAATATTATGAAACGAACCCGGGTCCGCTGGTGACAAGTCAGCACGCTTACCTATAGACCACAGCGGTTATAACCGGTATTGTTTAAAAACATGCTACAACAGTTAGTATTAAGTTTTATTTTCTTTAGCAACCTTTGGATGTTGAACTCAGGACCTCCGATAAATGTAACAACAGAGTTTAGAAAATGTAACTAAATGTTAAATTTTACATCGTCTGAAGATGTTACATTCGTATTTAAATTCTGTTCAAATTCAATTTCTTGGTTATTTCGTTTTCCTGTATTGAACTTGTCACGTTGGATCAAATCCTAAATTGAACGCTATTTCTACTTCATCATTCAATTTATCCGCGAGTGTCTGCTCAAGATACAGTGCAGAGCAATCTTCTCTCTGTAGAGAAATTGTGAAGATAGATACAACTTCGACCAACTACTCTGCAACTAAATAAAAAAAGAATATCAAATAAGGATACAATTCATAGACAATACGCACTTACTTATATATATTAGACACTATCAATTTTAAATTGTATTTTATTTTATTTGACATAGTATTGGACGTTTTATTATCACACATACACACACACACACACACACACACATATATATATATATATTTATATACAGGGTGTTTATAAATAAGACCGACAAATTTTGGGACCAAATAGACAACCTTTCTTGAAGCTTATTTTGTTTAAGAACCTATGGGCTGCGACGCTTCGTTTCAGGGATAGAGAGATCTTACAAAAAGGGATTGAAGGGAAGGGATAAACACTCCTTTCAGATGAGGAGGGGCTTGTCATTACTACTATCGCTCTTGCTTGTTTACTTCCGGAGCTCAGTAACTTTCAGTATCAATTACAGTAAGTTTATATTGGACTCTGAAAAAGATCTTGTAGCATGCGTTGTCAGCGCAGAAGTTGAAATAAGGAAAACCCCTGGCATGTTTGGAAGGGTACTTCAAAGTATATGTATATGTATATATATATATATATATAGCCTATATATATATATGAAAAGAAAAATGAATGATTGAGTCGGGATTTGAACCTAGTCTCTAAACTCTGTATGTTTAGTGCTCTAACCATCTGAGCCACTCAAGTATTCCAACACAAACATACATTTTTCTTATATATGTAGTATTCTCAATTCACACAAGAGGTAGCGGGAAGTCGTTCTCCCTGGCAGAGTTTAGAGACTCGGATTCAAATCCCGACTCTAGCATTCACTTTTCTTTTCATATCATATTTTCCTGCATTGCCAAATGTCAAAAAATATAGTTATAAAGAAAATTCGTTGACAAACAGAGGAGAAAATGGCACTACTAACTGTTTTGTCTTTGCTTATATACATAGGCATTATGCTAACTAACTCACTTGCATTATCGAACCCGCAGGTTCATGACCGTGGCGGGCATAAGTTTCCTATATATCCCTATCCTGAGCTAATGTTTTCCAATCATCCCCTGTAAAATCTACTTCCCTCAAATCATTGTTAAAGTGAATTTCCCACCTCATAATAGATATACTCGTACTAATTGGATGTTTTCCTTCTGGTTATTCCTACAAGAAACGTCCATCGCCTTCTTCCAGAGTAGATTATCGTAAGTAATGCCACGAGTGATTTCCAAATTATCGATAAATTCACGACTCACGAATGTGAGGAGTGAATTTATCTAGAGAATTTGGAAATCAAGAGTGGTATTTGTTAGGACTATTTAACGAATAAAATTAAAGCTGTTTACTCACAAACCACTATTTAAACTATAGTTATTTTAAAATACTTATATATTTATTGTAAACGGCGCTGTTTGAAAACAAATGAGAAACCGATTGGTATGCTTCATCTGCTTCTTTTGTTTTATCACTTGCCAACCAGATCATACTATTTATTGCCAAAGGAACGCAATATTGTAAGAATGCTCTCTAGTGGAAGAAAAAAATGAAACACATCAAACTGTATATTAATTCATTTGTGATGTCGTATGTTGTAAATATGACAATTATATTTTTCTGGATTTTTACCTGGGAAAAAATACATTTAAGAAAGTGCAAACAGTGGTTATCTTTTTTTGGTGGTATAATCAATTGCTACAAATGTTGACATGTATGCACTATATATACAATCTGGTAGCCGTATTTCTTTATAGGCTCAGTCACTGCAAAATAACGGTCAGACCTGTTCAGAATATTAAAAAAGGAGGAGCTTTGTTTAATATGGTAATTATAACACTTATAAATATTTCGTGAAACACGACTCTGATTGGTTGTAAAACAGAAATCATTGAAACGTGATTGGTCATTGACTCCCATTTGGGCATGAGTTAAATAGTCAAAGAAAATCTTGCATTATTTTCCGAGAGGAAAAGGAGATATCGGACGTCTTCGTAAGAGATGGTTCTTAGATCTATTAGTGAAGACGGAACAGCCAATCAATGCCTAAATCAGGAAGCGAAGAAAAGGACGACGTTTGATTACAGTACAACTGGAACTTGGCTCGAAACTGGTATAGATATTTTTTTTATTATAAACATACGTACTATTATTTAACATTTTCCAATACTGTTATTTTAAACACAGTTCCAATAATGGATCATAGTATAATATTATAATGATATTGTGATCAGACATTAATTTTTCTTTTCACAATATCATTATAATAAATAATAGTTTAAAAAAACTAAAAGAACGCGCTTTATTAGAAAACTAAAAAATGGAAAATAATTTTAATTTCCAGTACGCTTGGGATAAATAAAGTGGTCAACAAAAAAATCATCTCCAACACATATAGAATAAAATAGAGTTATCAACAAAAAAATATAATTTTACCATCAAAAGCGTGGGGGTGCTCTTATAAATTAATACATTTGATAATAAACAGATATTGGTAAAAGTAAGCTCTCTAAGAAGAAAATGTAAAAATCATAAAAATCACCCACACTTTTTGATGGTAAAATTATTTCTTTTGTTGATAACTCTAATTTATTCTATATGTGTTGGAGATGATTTTTTTGTTGACCTCTTTATTTTATCCCAAGCGTATTGGAAATTAAAATTATTTTCCATTTTTTTTAGTTTTCTAATAAAGCGTGTTCTTTTAGTTTTTTAAAACTATATTTATTTTTTATTTTTAGTTTCATATTTTACAGATAAGATAAAAATGTAAAATCTTTAAATTCGATACTATTGTAGTATGAGCTAAAAGTAATACTCTTCTATAAAAAAACCCTCCCAGCCGGATTTGAACCAGCGACGTATGGATTACTGAAATTATATACCACTAAGAGTTCACTGTTCTACCAACTGAGCTCTTACAACGATTTACTAACAACTCGACAAGTCCGCAACCTATTATACCAGTTTTCATTTTTTTTTTCGGATGATTCTGGCCAGGATTTTTTTAACAAAATATGAAATTATTGTATTGTCACGGGCCTCTACAAGTATACAAAGTTTCAAGTCGATCCAATGTTTCTAAGTGGGTGAAAATCGCGTTGAAAGATTCCGTTACATTTATACAAAAACATTTTTTGATTTTCTGATGATTATGGCCAGGATTTTAGAAAATAAAATATGAAATTATTGTATTGTCGCGGATCCTCTACAAGTATACAAAGTTTCCAAGTCGATCCGATGATTTTAAGTGGGTGAAAATCGCGTTGAAAGATTCCGTTACATAGATAGATAGATGGATAGATAGATACAGGTCAAGCTAATATAAAGCGTGTAATATTACAGCACTATTATTGCTAACATTGTTTTTTTTTTACATACAAGAATTTTAAGGTATAAAATGTATAAAACATTTTTTTATTGTATGTATTAGCTGGAAAGGAATTCATACTTAAAAATTTCAGCTTGTCCATTGTTCTGCAGTGGAAAACATCTGGGGGAATATGCAAGATTGTAGGGGAGATGTTTCAACAACCAGTTGCTTAAACAAGGGTGTTCTGTGATTAAAATCTTTCCGCCACTTCGTTCTCCTTACGTCATAACACAAGATGAATCACTTCAGACACTTGTCGTGATAACGCCTTCACTTGTTTCCGCCTGTGAGTTTCAATATTAAATTGTTCTTTATCTCAACGCTTTGCAATTTTCATAACATGTAAATGGCGAAAAATATGAGAAAAAATATAGTTTTGCTGGAACATGGCGTTATGCATCAACATGCTATGCGCTATTATGTAAGTTTCGAGAAAAATACTTTTAAAGTTTAAGTCAATCTTGACTATTTATTGTAGAGCCAAAATAACAATACTGGATATTGCAAGTTATTTTCTTCGTTTGGCAGTTATGCATCAATAATCTCCGATTCCTATTGAGGGTCTTTCCACTTTTCAGCGGTTGCCCTTTTACCAGCCGGCTGCTGGCCCTTCACATCCACATGTGTCAATCACAGAGGTAGATGATCAACAGCCAGTGTGGGGTGACATGTGGGTTAGCATGTCGAGTCCCCCCAGCCGTTATAGCTGGTTCCTCAACCTGGAGCCGCTACTTATTGTAGCTACCCAATTGCCTCACAATGCTGGGTGGGCACCGGGTCCCATACTGGCCGAAATACCATGAGAAAATTTCTTCCCCCATGGAGACTCGAACCAGCGCAAGTCCCGTAGCTCTGCGCCAAGGCTTCCAACCTTAACCGCTCGGCTACGGCGCAGGACATCAATAATCTAAGAGCCCAAAACATTTGGCGCTTAGCTGCATGATGACACATTTAGATTAGCGCTTATGAAGATCTGACCTTTATCTTTAAATTATTTATTATTTTTTATGGGATTTAAGCTTTTTTTATTCCTCTTATTATTTAGTGAACATATTTAAGTAGTAGATTATACAGGGAATGATTGGAAAGCATTAGCTCAGGATAGGGATATATGGAGAGCTTATGTTCGTGCGGCCATGAACCTACGGGTTCGATAGTGCCAGTGAGTAAGTAAGTATTTAAGTAGTCATAAAATAATAGAAAATTTCATAGTCGTTTATTGCAAAACATACTGTAGAATCGCTGATAGAACTGATGTCGTTTACATTCTATTTAATAGTAGGGCTATATTTAAAGATTTGGCGCTAAAATTGTGCGTACACTTACTTCATGAGCTAGTTGCAACAGTTTCATCAAAATATTTTTTCTAATGGCGCTTAGCCATTAATATGCATCAAGAGGGATGCTCCACAGGCGAAATATAGCAGAAAATCGTAATTTCTTACTTTCTAGGTGAGTCCGAATGTTCGAATATTGTGTAGTTACGAAACATAAAAAATATTAAAGTGTTGAAATTATAAATTCCTGTCTGTCGGAAACCTTGCGTGATGGAGGAGAAAAATCGATTTCATATTTGAATTCACGAGAAAAAATACTATCAGAATCACATATGTTTCTTTCTGAGACAAAAAAAAAAGTTTATTTTTGTTGCTCAGTGTAATTAACGTGTGTTTTAAAAAATATATAAATGACTACGGACTTAAAGAGTATCATCATCATCATTATTATTATTATTATTATTATTATTATTGTTATTGTTATTATTATGATGATTATTATTATTATTGTTACTGTTATTATTATTATTACTATTATTATTATTATTGTTATTGTTATTGTTATTATTATTATTATTGTTATTTGTTATTCTTATTGATTATTATTATTATTATTGTTATTGTTATTGTTATTATTTATTACTAATTATTAGTTATTATTATTTTATTATTGTTATTGTTATTATTATTATTATTACTATTCTTATTATATTATTATATTGTTATTGTTATTATTATTATTGATGATGATGATGATGATGATTATTATTATTATTATTATTATTACTATTATTATTATTATTATTGTTATTGTTATTGTTATTATTATTATTATTATTATTATTATTACTATTATTATTATGTTATTGTTATTATTATGATTATTATTATTATTATATTATTATATGTATTATTATTATTATTATTATTATTATTATATTATTATTATTATTATTATTATATTATTATTATTATTATTATTATAATTACTATTATTATTATTATGATGATTATTATTATTATTATTATTATTATTATTATTATTATTGTTATTATTTTATTATGATGATGATTATTATTATTATTACTATTATGATGATGATTATTATTATTATTATTATTATTATTATATTATTCTTATTATTATTATTCTTCTTATTCTCGGCCGCGGTGGACTACTGGTTATGCTCCTTGCCTCGGGTCCCGAAGGTCGCGGGTTCAAACCCAGCCGGGGTCGATGGATTTTTTAGCACGAAAAATTCCAAGGAGCAAGTCCTCCGGGAGGGACTTTAAGCATCACCATTATTTCTCACTCTCTCTATCTATCTATCTATCTATCTATCTCTTTTATCTTAATTTAACATCCCCTTTCGTAGATACTTTCACACGCGCCCCCCTCCCGCCTTCCGGGCAGTACTAAGGAGACGCGAACTGTATGGGGAGAATTTTAAACTCTGTATCACACACATACTTGACCACACAAGGACATGGAGGATCTCCCTGGATGATTGATCAGCTTAATATAGGCCACTTTCTAGATATCACAAACAACTAAGAGGAAATACATCATTCACTCATCCATTCGTGGATGATTGTGAAGGCCAGAATGATATTCGGGAACGATTTGCGACTCAAAGTTTCCCGAAATTTGTCTCACAGGTTAGGAAAAACTCCAAAAACTCTCATCCAGGAAATTTATCCCGACCAGAGATCAAAAATCGGGTCCTCTGTGTACAGGGCTACGACGCGGCATTATCCCGAGACCAAATCGGTAAACAGACATTCTGTAGACTATGTAGATTATATACGCCCACTTAAATTAAGTTTGGTTTTTATACAGCTACCTGTAAAAACGTAAAATAGTAATGTATATATATATGAGCAGTGTGGATAAAACTTGGAGCAGGTTTACTGTATTTTCCAGAAGCGGCGAAAGAAACGTATTGACGTCCTTTGTGCTACGCCTCACGCATTATTGCGCGCACCACAATACAGCGCTATTAAACGTTCTTTTGTTAGCAAAGTTCACCATACAGCTTTGTTTGAAATCTTTCATATATTTCACAACTCTTTATAAGTTATACGCAAACTACAGTACGCAAGGAGACTCATATAAATGTAATGCTGAAGGAAACAATAAATAACGAAATGTATACAGGCCACGTAGTAATGGATGCTTTAACAATACATAGATTATGTAACCCGTACAAAATATGTTTAAATCCATCTGTACAAATATCCAATATTTGTTCCGTTTTCTTGTCGAATAGCTCGTATCAAGTTATATTTGTTTCAAGATAATTATATGAACATCAGAAAAGTGTCCCGAATTTGCCCTTTTTGCATGATATTACATACATGTTCACTATAATAGGTTCAAAATAATTATATATTCATTAACAAACCTTTACATCGCACAAAAGTTCCTTTTTTGTCCCGTTTTCATGTTTTTCAAATTACTGATATAACCCATACAATATTTTACGTACAGCCTTTGAAATAATTGGAGGCTCACAGATAATTTTGAAGTCTCAGTGCGAAGCCACTGCGCATGGTCAGATGTCAGCTACTTAGTGCACAAGTTCAGAACTATTTGAGAAACTAAAAGCAGTTATATTTTGTTTTTGTCGTGCAAGGGAAAATAATTCGCGAAATAAGTAATGCGGTAAATGCTGTAAATAAAAAAAACAAATAAAATAAACTTAAATAATGGCGTGTGCGAGAGAGAAAAAAAAGCTTAAAAGCGGGATCGAACACGAGACCTCGTGCAAGGGAAACAGACGTTCCCTCCACTAGACCACATCGTCCCTGCTAGAAACTGTCTGTATGAAGCAATGCAATACTCCAGGACTTACTTGTAACGAACGGGCTTCCAATATAAAACCTCACGGAGTTTCACCCGGCACGCAGTGCTGTCTCTTCTTCCTCCCGCAATTCACCCTGCCTGCCACCCGTCCTTGAACTGTTTCTTACCTTATAGAAAATGTTGGAAATGTTGTCCTCCCGCACACGTGCTATGGGATCACCTTGGTTTAGACAATGAACACGTGTGCACTTGTAAGGTTTAAGTTTTAACAATTTTGTTGCTGTATGTGCAGAAGATACTGAAATCCCAACTTGTGCTAATTTCGGTAATGATTTTTGTGGTAACGTTCCAAATTTTCGCCAATTTCGTCTAATTTTTCTTCGGTGAGAACCGTACGCCTTCGCGTGTGTTTCTTATTTTGTACTGAACCAGTGGTCTCAAATTTAGTCACAAGATCGTGGATTGTCGATCTGGAAGGAGGTAATTGTCCAGGGAAGTTCCGAATAAATTCATCGCGAACGCGACGAGCTGATTCGTATTTATAATAACATTTACACACACTAAATGCGCTGCTCTAATGTCAGCTGACGTCTCATCTTGTCGAACGATAGTAAACTGACTAGTTCAAGGACGAGCGGCTGGCAGAGTGAAATGCGGACGAGGAGAGAGCGCTGCCTGACGGGTGAAACCCCGTGAGGCCGGTCCGGGTTTATATTGGAAGTCCGGTATATTTAAATTAGATAATAACCTGACTTATTTTAAATTAATCAGACACGTTTTGCTTTAGTTGTGGGAATAAACAATCTTGTTATGCTTTTTTTTGTAAAGGAAGTAATGAGACGTTACGATCGTTAATCGTTTTCTATATATGACCTGTTTCCTTTAATTTATTTATTTACCTATTTATACAAATTTATTTAGGAACAATAATCACAAATAGGAATTAGGTGCACAAAGAAATTAAACATAGGCTCAATTCTGGAAATACAATGCAGGGACTCTTGTCGTCTTAACTCCTTTCAAGAAACGCTAAACTGAAAATATATAAAACTGTTATCGTACCAGTTATATTATATGGAAGCGAAACATGGACTCTCAGGTCTACTTTAAGGGAGGAGACGAATTTACGAGTATTTGATAATAAAGTCCTTAAGAATATTTTTGGGCCAAAGAAAAATGAACACCACAGGTGAACGGAGAAGGATGTGTAACAGTGAACTACGTGGTCTTTATAGGAAGCCAGATATAATAAAAAAAAGTCTCGTAGATTGCAATGGGCAGGACATGTGGTACGAATGGATATTGAAAGATGTGCATAGTGGCTTCTTGTAGGAAAATCAAAGGGAAAAATGCCCAATTGGTAGACCAAGAATGAGGTGGGAGAATAACATTAACCATGACTTGAGGAAGTAGATTATACAGGGAATGATTGAAAAACATTACTTCAGGATAGGGATGTATGGAGAGCTTATGTCCGCGCAACCATGAACCTACAGTTCGATAGTGTCAGTGAGTTAGTTAAATATACAAATGTATTCATTTAACGAGCCTGGTAACGTGCAGGCACAATGAAAATTAATGATGTAATTTTAAAAAATATTCTGACCGGGATCCATCCTGGGCCCATGTAGTCGTAAGAGAGCATCATACCAATTACTCCACTGAAGCGAACAATACAAAATGCTGCATGAAGAAAGATTTATGCCTCCCGATCTGAATTAAAAGGAGACAGCAGACGTAACAACTTAGTGGTGTGAATCGCTCTTCAAAAATTTAAGTTTCGACCATCAAGATTTGCGCCATTTTTTTTTTTCTGTACATGTAGACATGTTAAAGGACGATATTAGGAGATAGGATCAAGTTATAATTACCAATTCAGAAAATAACTTACAAATAGGACTATGTACATTAAATAAAATATGAAAAGATTTTGGAATGGAAATATCAGTACAAAAGAAATTTTAGATTAGATTAGATTATATTTATTTAGCCTAGTGGAGTTAAGGCCATGTGGCCTTCTCTTCCACTCACCAGGACAAACATATATTACATCAGAATATAACAATCTTAATTAACTCTAATATTAAACACTAAGTAAAAATTTGATCAAAAGATAATATCTAATATGTTACGATCTATAATACAACCAGTTAATATTACTTAAAATTAAGACTAAAACTAATAATAAAATGTATACAAGCAAAACATATTAAATTGTCCCTGTCTAGTGTATATAAAAACAAAGGAAAATAATGAGATATGGAAAACTAATTTTACGATTATACAATATTTAAAACAAAACAAATAAAAATATTTGTTATTCTTAATATTATTTTCATAAATAATTAAATATATTAATACTGCTAAAAGAATACTATCAGTGAGGTGTATAAGTTAGTTTGTTATTAAATAATTCTTTAGTTTGTTTTTGAAGGATGTTATAGTTTGACAGTCTCTGACATAGGACGGAAGGGAATTCCATGTTCTGGTAAGTGACACCGTAAAAGATAATGAATAATATACAGTGTGATGAGGCGGGACAATGTGCTGATGAGATCCAGTGTCAAGATTATGTGTGTTGGATAGTCTGAAGAAGCGGCGTGATAAATAATTAGACGATGATGTGTGAAGTATGGCATTCTTAGGAGAAGCTCCAATCAGAAGTAAGATAATACACAATGCCGAGAACAAGTACAAACTTTCAACTATTTAGATTGTAAAATATGTTATCAAAATGAAAAAGATATGAACAAGAAAATCACCAAATTTACACAAATCTTAGGAATAATAAATAATACACTAAAAGCTAAATTAGTATAAAATCCACAAAAATAAGACTTTATAATACTTTGGTAAATACTCTCCCTTTTAAAATATATGAAATTATGAAATATTTACCTAAAAGGTCCGTCTCCTCAACTGTATTAGTTATTTATCTGTAGCGCTTTCGGGACTATTCCGATCATCAGTTTTGAAACCTGCTGACGATGGGACTAGTCCCGAAAGCGCTACAGATAAATAACTAGTAAATTTGGGGAGACGGACCTTTTAGGTAAATATTTCATAATTTTATATTTTAATTTTGAATAATACCTCAACGGAAATTATAATAGAATCTTATAGTTGTTAACCCTCCCTTTTGTACGGAAGTAAGATATAGAGACAGGAGCAGAATCAAAGCAACGGTAATGAAATTTCTCAGGACAGCTGGATACACTCTTTTAGATCGAAAAAAGAATGAAGAAATTTTAGAAGAATTAAAAGTAGAATCAGTAGAAGAAAAAACTCAACAGATATAAATTAAACTGGCTAGACCATGTAAAAAGAATGGATAATTCAAGAAATATTATGCAATATAAGCCCAAAGGACATCGTCGACCAAGAACACCTCATAAAAGATTGCTCGATGGGGTCTAAACAGGCCTACAAAGGCCTAATTCGTGACGAATGATGATGATCATGATGATGAGGTGCTGTTACTGATATAGCTGTATTATTATTGTAGAAGTGCAGGCAGCAAACACACAAGTTTAAAAGAGGACTCGCTGCAGTGATTCTGCCCCAGAGATCTCTTACACCAGATGAGAGTGAAACTTTAGACTTTACGGAGTACAGCCTGTTACGTAACTTTAGTAGGACTTTATTAGCTGAAAGTAAGATACATACAATGTTATTTACAATTATGGATCGCACGGGAAGCAAGCCGTAGGTGCTGTTGACAGTCCGTACAAATAAATTATTGTCCAGCAATAACATAAAGAATCAAGACAATAGATAATAATTCAATTATATTATACGTTATTTACGCTATGTTGTTGGACCAAAGAGAGATGAACAAACAGTTGAATGAAGAAGAATGTCTAACAATTATCACAAGTGATGCCACGAGTAATTTCCAATTTATCTAGAGAATTTGGAAATCAATAGTGGCATTTGTTAGGACTATTTAACGAATAAAATTAAGCTGTTTACTCACAAATCATTGTCTATCTATAGTTATTTTAAAATATGTATGTATTTAATGTAAACGGCGATGTTTGAAAACAAATTAGAAATGTGAGGTTATGTATATTCACTGCAACTCGATCATATTATTTATTGCCAAATAGGATCACAATATTGTAAGAATGCACTCTAGTGGAGAAATAATGAAACACATCAAACTATTATAATCAACATTATAGGTTAATCATTTATATTTTGAATAAACAACTTAGTAAAATCACTGAATGTATTCATTATTTGCTATATTCAATGTATTTGTTGGAGAAAAATAATGGCCTAACCTGTTCAGAATATTAAAACAGGAGGAGCTTTCTTTATCACAAAAGCAGGAGCTGATAAAGAGAAATCGATAGAGAGCGAGGTGAAACACGACTGTCATTGGTGCAAAACAGAATTCATTGAAACGTGATCGGTCATTGACTACCATTTGCGACATGAGTTAAATAGTCATAAGTAATGCCACGAGTGATTTCTAATTTGTCTAGAGAATTTGGAAATCAAGAGTGGCATTTGTTAGGACTATTTACCGAATAAAAGTAAGGTGTTTACTCACAAATCATTGTCTAACTATAGTTATTTTAAAATATGTATGTATTTAATGTAAACGGCGATGTTTGAAAATAAATCAGAAATGTAAGGTTATGTTCATTCACTGCTGCTTGATCATATTATTTATTGCCAAATAAGATCGCAATATTGTAAGAATGTACCCAAGTGGAGAAATAATGAAACACATCAAACTATATATCATAATCAACATTACGGGTTATTCATTTATTTTTTTAATAAACAACTCAGTAAAATCAAGGAATCTGTTCATTATTTGCTATATTCAATGTATTTGTTGGAGAAAAATAATGTTCTGTCCTGTTCAGAACATTAAAAAGGAGGAGCTTTCTTTATCATAAAAGCAGGAGCTGATGAAGAGAAATCGATAAAGAGCGAGGTGAAACACGACTGTCATTGGTTGTAAAACAAAATTCATTGAAACGTGATTGGTCACTGACTAGCATTTGTGGCATGAGTTAAATAGTCAATAATAATGTTAACAATACTTTATGTGATCTTTATGGAAAACCAGATAGATATAAGGAGAAGAGTTAAGTCTCGTAGGTCTTCCATAAACAAAACATTGTGGCTTGGATGGGAAATTAAAGAGTGGTATGAAAATAAGAGGCACAACGCCCAGTATGTATGTCAAGAATGATGTGGGAGAATAACATTAACCACAATTTGAGGGAGGTGAATTATATAGGGTAAGACCATGGCTTTTAGAGCAAGAGATCCAGTGAGATCCAAAATTATTTTAGAAAATCAAAGTATAGAACAGGTGTCTAGTTTCAAATATTTGAGCTGTGATGTTGGCTACATTGTGGAAAGAGATATTGACTCCAAAATAAATAAATTTCAGACGGTGTGTGGAACAATACAGAGAAGATTCAAAAATAAAATTAGAAAAGAAACAAAGATAAAAATGTATAATGTTATGACGGTTCCCACAATATTGTATGGATGTGAAACTTGGGCTCCAGTGAAAAAACAGAAGGATAGAATACAGACGGCGGAGATGAGGTTCCTAAGACAAGTAAAAGGATGTACAAGACTTGATAGAATAAGAAATGAGGATATAAGAGAAGAATTGAAAGTACAGCCTTTATTGGATAAGGTCACGAATTACAGACAGAAATGGATTGATCATATGGATGGAATGAGTAAGGAGAGATATCCATTGTTAGCAAGAAATTATCAAGCAAGAGGAAGACGTGATGTTGGAAGACCTAGAAGACGTTGGGCTGATGCATTATGAAGTCGGAACGGGCAATTGCCTAATCCCTGGAGTGATGATGTTAATGATTATTGGAAAGAATTAATCAAGGATGGGGACGTATGGAAAGCTTATGTCCGCACGGCCATGAACTTCCGATTTTGATACTACCAGTGGGTTAGTTATTACTATTATCGTTATCATTATTACTAACATTATTATCATCATCGCTGTCATTGTTATTATCATTATCATCATCATTATTATCATCATAGTCATATCATCAGTTATCATTATCATATCATCATATAATTTAACCCTGGTGAAGTGGAAGAGAAGACCTTACTGTCTTAACTCCATCAGGTAAAAATAAAATTAAATTAAATAAAAATAAATAAAATACCATTGTAGCATCGTAACATCTTCATCATGTATCATTAGTATCATCATCATCATCATCATCAATTTCAATATTATCATCATTATTATCATCGTTATCACCATCATTATAACCATTATTATCATTATATTTATCATTATAATCATCATAAACATCTTTATTATTATTATTATTATTATTATTATTATTACTATTATTACTGTTATTATAGTAACTTTGTAAGAATTGTGTAGAAAGAGACAGCTGTGGTCACTCTCTCACTCGCACCGGTGTTGCCGGTGTTCCTTCATCAAATGTTAATAGGGAAAGGGGGAAAATGAAAACTGACAACAGGGTGGGTTCTTTCTTTTGTATTTCGTCGAAAGCGGTCAAGGGTCTACCCTCATATCTCCATCTCTCTCTTTTCCAAGTTAAGCCAGATATACAATATTATTATTTATATTATTATTATTATTATTATTATTATAAATATTATTTTTATTATCATTACTATTGTTATCATTATCTATACTATTATCATTATCATTATCATCACCATCATCATCATCATCATTATTAGTATTATTATTATCATTATCATATTATTATTATTGTTTTTGTTATTGTTATTGTTACTGATATTATTATTATTATTATTATTATTATTATAAATATTATTTTTATTATCATTACTATCGTTATCATTATCTATACTATTATCATTATCATTATCATCACCATCATCATCATCATCATCATTATTATTATTATCATTATCATTATTATTATTGTTTTTGTTATTGTTATTGTTACTGATATTATTATTTTTTTTTTTCATTTATTTTTTCAGCATGCCCCATTACCGTAGTAATATTACATGCATAACATAACAAACATAAAATCAGATTACATAACATTACATAACATCACATATTTGGTTTTTGTTTACATGTTTTTTTTTTATTCTTCGTCACTTGTTAATCACTCATTTTCGTACACTATTGTTTTTTATATATTTTTGAAATGTCTTAAATATTTGTGTATTAGGTCTTTCTCCGTCACAGGCCATGTTCCTCCTTCTTTGCTGATTTCTTCTTTCAACTTATTTCTAGAATGCTGCTGCAATTCACAATTATAAAGGAGATGTTCTACATTTTGAATTGCTTTTCTACATGGACAGGTTGCGTTGTTTAATATTCCAATGCGATAAAGATGTGATTTATTTTTTCCATGACCAGTTACCATTTCAGAAAATTCTGGAGTTATTTCACATTTAAGTTTTAATCTGTCTCTGACTGATGGGAAGAACTTCTTACATGTGGCTCCTTTATCTGCGTTGTCCCATTCGTTCTGCAATTTAATGGTTCCTTCTTCTTTTACTTGGGCAAATTATTATTATTATTATTATTATTATTATTATTATTATTATTATTATTATTATTATTATTATTATTATTATTATTATTATTATTATTATTATTATTATTATTATATAAGACTTTCAGCTATGTAAATATCAGTTTGCATTCCAATTGGAATTTTTGAAGAAGCTTGTATCTTGAAGTTATAATGAAATACCAATGGGTTGTTTATGAATAAATTCTTGAATAGAGTTTTAAATAACTTTATTATGAAAACAATGTGTGGAGGCGAAGTTTAAAATTTCTGTATTATATCAATATACTGCGGTAGCGGAGAATTGATTGAATGCGGATATACATTCCACACGCTGTGTTATCAAAGTTAAATTAGGGTCCGCTGTTTCAACAAGATAATAAATAACCTCAATAGATTTCCAAATCAGTATGAGAAATACACAGGTCTCGTGTGATTCTCTCCAGAACGAAGTTCGGTGTGTAATACATTAAATTGTTCTCCATGCGTTGATCATTTTATCCCTTTTCAGAGGCTGCCTTTTCTTTAATATAATAAAATGTATTGTAAAATAATAAAGCCAATAATATTAATAATAATAATAATAATAATAATAATAATAATAATAATAATAATAATATATTTCCGGTTTTAACAATGTTGATACATTTTTCCAGCACCAATGATTTCTCTTCAAAATCGCTTTATAATTTTCCTCCATTCGTCTCTATTATAACACATTTCTTCCTGTATTTCCCAGTCCTTCAAAGTTTCTCTAATGCCTTGGATCCACGTGAGATTCGGCCGTCTTTTCCTTCTCGTTCCTGATGGTGTCCATTCCATTATTTTATAATAATAATAATCATCCATGCAAGTATTGGGCCATGTAGCTTGTTACGGTCTCAAAGAGGAGTTTTCCATCCAGCGCTTTTTTGGACGTCCCAGCGATCTTTTGCTTAGGGGGCAGTAACGAAGCATGGCGTTTGGAATTCTATGAGACGGCAGTCGTTGAAAATGAATAATAACAATAATAATAAAAATAAAAATAATAATAATAATAGCACTGACAACGATAAAAACATTAGCAATAGCTTCTCCTCTTCTTCTTCTTCACGATTTAGGCTTATTTACAACCCTGTTCCGGCTCCAAATTGCTGCTCTTTCCATCTTTTCTTTGGTCTTCCCAAACTTCTTCTTCCTCGTGGTGAATAGCTGTATGCTTCTTTTGATATTCTATTCTCAGTCATCCTTGTCAAGTGTTCTTTCCAATTTGTACTGTATTTCTCTATTGTTGTGTTTAATTCCTCTACTTTTAGTTGTTGTCTTATTTCTGTGTTATGTTTTTTGTCTGTTCTTTGATATCCTGCTATTGGTCTGAGGAATCTCATTTCAGCAGCTTGAATTCTGGCAGATTGTTGTGTTGTCACTGTCCATGCTTCGGATCCATAAGTAATAATAGGCACTGCCGTTGTCTTGTATAATTTCATTATAGAGTCTTTCCTGCCTTTATTTTTCAAAGTTCTTTTTAGTGTTCCTGTTATATAATTAAAAGATTAGCAATAGCAAAAATAATAATAACAATAATAATATCATTAATAACAATAACAATAAAAACAATAACGGTAATAACAATAATATTAATGGCAGTAATACCATCTGGATACTATATCCATTCAAGGATTACTTCTAGACTCTAGAGACACAATACCTAAGAGAAATAATAATTTCTGAAGCAACTATAACTGTCAAACATCTCACAGCACAATTTATTTTAATTCAATGCCCCAGGTTTCTCATTTCGACATTTTCTGGTGTTTTCTCCTGGAATTGGCAATTTGTAACCCACTTCTGAGTTTGGGGCGCCTGGAAGGCCGGAGTTATGGCTGCACAGATGGTATGATGGGTGGTGATGATGATGATGGTGCGACAGGAGAGTCCTTAATCCTAAACTTGATCTAAGCTGAATATGAATTATTAAATATATATTTTCATCATCATCATCATCATCATCCAGGGATTAAGCCTGTTGGCTCGTTCCGGTTTCATGAAAGCTAGAATTGTTAAAATTGTTCAGACCATCTTCTGTGTGGGCGTCCAACATTTCTCCAGTTTATAATTTAGCAATAATTTTGGAATTCTTCCTTCTGGCATTCTATCAATATGATCTTTCCAGTCGTTCCTATAGTTAATTATTCGGTCTGTAAGTTTGAAAATATTTAGTTCCTTTCTTATATCTTCATTTATTTGTTTATCCAGCAGAGTATATCCTGCTATATTTCTTAAAAATCACATCTCATTTTATATTTTATTAGGAATATTCCACAATACAGTTTTTCTCCTTCAACCCAAAGTGATTTGTCGCCAGAGGTTCCTGTCTAGAGCATCTTCATTCCTCAAATCTCTAGCTTCCATACTTCTCCTCACTCCAACTATCCATAGTTCTCTAGGCCTGCCTCTTCCACTTCTTCCATTAACCTTCCAACCAAGGATCTTCTTTGGTATTCTATCTTCTTCCATTTTAAATGTGTTTTCTTGTTTTTATATTTTTTCAACTTGCATAATTTCCCTTATTGTGCTGTTGAACATAAAGAAGAGGAAAAGAAATTGGATTAGCCACTGGCTAAGAAACTGCCTGATGATGGATGCCCTAGAAGGAATGGTCAATGCAAAGAAAGTTAGAGGCAGAAAAAGACATCAGATGATAGACAATATTAAAATGGTTTATATGCAGATACAAAAAGGAAGGCTGAGTTAAGGAAAGAGTGGAGAATGTTGAGTTTGCAGTGAAAGACCTGATCTTGGGCAAAATACTATGAATGAAAGTGCTGTTAAAATTTTAAAATAACACAAATATGCTGAACGAGAACACACCCAAAAGGCTGAAACCACTGTATAAAATGTACTAAAACCTTCAGTACCATTGCATATGCTGATGATGAAAGACTGTTTTTTTAAAGACCTACATTTTTAACGTTTGACGAAATATTTTAATTGAGGACGACTGATACAACAGGTACGGAATTTATAATTTTAATTAATTAAAAAAATAAAAATAAAACGTACTTTTATTTGATTTTCATATTTATTACATAATTCAGTGACAGCTGTTTCGGTACACTGTACCTTCTTCAGACATGTACAGAAGGTACAGTGTACCGAAACATATATAAATATGAAAATCAAATAAAAGTACGTTTTATTTTTATTTAATTAATAAATATGGATTTTCATCAAGTAAAAAACAACTCAACTGATTATATAATTTTAATATTTTAATCAATAACCTCAACGGTGGTCTACTACGAATTTTAAAAGTATCCCCAGATATAGTTAAAATTCTGAATTCAAAATGAGCGTCACTACGTTATTAATAAATGTTGCCATATTAAGTCACTTTCCCCTAAATGACAGCCATATGGCAGTGGTTTATAATCAATTTATTGTCATTCAATAAATTTAAACGTGAGGTTCACTATCACGAATTTAAAAATAGCTGTGGTTGTTCTATATCGAGATTCTGAGGTTAACATCCATTTATTTCCAACCAAATTTCAATTACTTAACACAACCAACAACTTACTATTAATAAACACAAGTGATATAATTTGTAAGTAAAAAAAACAAAAATAATTTGCATCATTTATGATGGCTTCATTCGAATACTTACTTACTTACTTACTCACTGGCACCGTAGGTTCATGGCCGCGCGGACATAAGCTCTCCATACATCCCTATCCTGAGCTAATGTTTTCCAACCATTCCCTGTATAATCTACTTCCCTCAAATCATAATTAATGTTATTCTCCCACCTCATTCTTGGTCTACCAACTGGGCGTTTTCCTTCTGGCTTTCCTACAAGAAGCTTCCATGCAAGTATTTCATTCCCCATACGTGCAACATGTCCTGCCCATCGCAGTCTACGAGACTTAACTGTTCTTATTATATCTGGCTTCCTATAAAGACCATGTAGTTCATTGTTATGTAGTCTTCTCCATTCACCTGTCTGTTCATCTCTCTTTGGTTCAAAAATTTTCCTAAGTACTTTATTCTCAAATACTTGTAATCTCCTTTCCTCCCTTAAAGTAAGAGTTAATGTTTCGCATGTTTATATCACTAGGATGAAGATATGTTGGAAGACCCAGTAAAAGATGAATAGACCAAGTCTAATCCTTGCTGCTGCTACTGATAATGATGATGAATTTTAAACGTAAATAACTGATATCATTATAGCTTCTCTTTTTCTTCTTTCTCCTCTCTTATTTTATTTTCAATATGCACTCCTTCCCATTCATTTTTCTTTGTCTTTCAATTTAATTGTTTCCCTCTCTCCGCTTCATTTCTCCTTTCTTCGGTTTCTTCATATTTCTGTATTTCTACAGGGTGGATTTTAATTACGTCGATAAACTGCAGGGTGCAATTCCTAAAACTGGAAATGGAGGAAAAAAATTTCCTATGAATAAGTATCCATAAATGCATTGTTGCCACGGTAGATGGCTCTGACGAATGGCATTATTCTCTCGGACCACTTGCAGAATACTCTTCCTGTTTTACTTGAGAATGTACTGTACCTTTGGTAATACAACAGGCGATGTGGTTTCCGCATGATGGAGCGCCACCCCACTTCCGCAGTACAGTTCGCCGACACATTAACAAAATCTTCCCCAGACTTTGGATACAACGCGGAGGCTCTGTTACATAGCCTGGTAGATCATTGTTTTACCTCTAGGGGCATCTGAAAAGCGTTGTGTATGCTGAACCAGTTGCTGATGTACAACAACGTGTCGACGTCCCCTGTGACGCTATTCGGAGAGAGGTGAAGCAATCCATGATACGACGCGTGAACGCGTGCGTACATCCCATGGAGGTACTTTGAACATATGTTGTGACGTGGATGCGATTATGCTATGTAATGTGTGCCGGGATGCTTTGTTGTCGTTGCACGCACATCGTTCGTTTCCGGACACATGTTCATAGTCAATATCTGGTCTTGAGAATGACAGCTTGGCTGTAGAAACTTGCTGACCATTTTAAAACATTAATTGGTGAAATGGGCATATTGACTGCATATATATTTTAATTTTCCTCATCATTGAGGGTTTTCTCCAACCAATCTTAATAATTAACATGAGTTTTAAAAAATACATAAATGACTACGGACTTATATTTATCAGTTTGTAACAAACATTCACAAATTTCCCTTAATTAAAGTTCTCCATCATTCTCTGTCCTCTGTGTCTTCATCCATTATACCAAATTTCCTCATTGAATTCTGAATATAATGTTATTCTTCCCCAATCGAAGGGACTATTATTATGCTTTCAAATCTTATATGAGAATTTTCCGGAAGGATCAAACTATTTACGCTGTGGAGGGAAAATTTTCTATAGGATCGTAACAGGCCTTGGCCTAATACTTGGAAGGAAGAAGAAGAAGAATATTTTATCACCAAGAAGATCACTTGTGTATTAAATGTTCATAGGACTTTTTTTTTCCTTCACTTTCAGTTAGTAATCAGTACCTGAAGGTTATCATACGTAATGTCACGAGTGATTTCCAAATTATCGACAAATTCACGACTCACGAAGTGAGGAGTGAATTTATCTAGAGAATTTGGAAATCAAGAGTGTCATTTGTCAGGAATATTTAACGAATAAAATTAAGCTGTATACTCACAAATCATTATTTAAATATAGTTATTTTTAAATAATTATATATTTAATGTACTAATGTACTAATTTTGTACTAGAGCATGCCATTAAATCTTTAGAGAATGAGGAAGGCTTACAACTGAATGGTATTGATAAGCTGTTAGTTTATGCTGGTGATGTAGTACTATTGGCTGATAGCGAGGAGATACTAAAGGCCAACACGCACACACTATTGAGTAACACTAAGAAATTAGGACTGGAAGTAAATATCAGTAAAACTAAATATATGGTCACACGTAGAAATACATGATATAATGGAAATGGACAGCTAATGACAAATGAGGGAAATTTTGAGGAATTGGCTGAATTCAAATACCTAGGAACAATAATCACAAATAGGAATGAGATGCACAAAGAAGAAATTAAACAATAGGCTCAATTCTGGAAATGCGTGCTATTATGCATTGCAGAGACTCTTGATGTCCCAACTCCTTTCAAAAAACGTTAAACTGAAAATATAATAAAACTATTATTCTACCAGTTATATTATATGGGTGCGAAACATGGACTCTTACTTTAAGGGAGGAAAGGAGATTACGAGTATTTGAGAATAAAGTTCTTAGGAAAATTTTTGGACCAAAGAGAGATGAACAGACAGGTGAATGGAGAAGACTACATAACAATGAACTACATGGTCTTTATAGGAGGCCAGATATAATAAGAACAGTTAAGTCCCGTAGACTGCGATGGGCAGGACATGTTGCGCGTATGGGGAATGAAAGACGTGCATGGAAACTTCTTGTAGGAAAGCCAGAAGGAAAACGCCCAGTTGGTAGACCAAGAATGAGGTGGGAGAACAACATTAACTATGATTTGAGGGAAGTAGATTATACAGGGAATGATTGGAAAACATTAGCACAGGATAGGGATGTATGGAGGGCTTATGTCCGTGCGGCCATGAACCTATGGGTTCGATAGTGCCAGTGAGTAAGTAAGTAAGTATATTTAATGTAAACCGCGATGTTTAAAAACAAATGAGAAACGATTGTTACGCTTCATTTGCTTCTTTTGTTCGATCACTGCAACCAGATCATAATGTTTATTGCCAAAAGATCGCAATATTGTAAGAATGCACCCTGGTGGAGAAATTTATAACCAACGTTATAGGTATTAATTAATTTATGATGTCCTATGATGTAAATATGTCAATTATATTTTTCAGCGTCATTTCCTGGAAAAAAATTCGTTAAAGAAAGTTCAAACAGTGTTTTTTTTAGTGGTATAATCAATTGTTACAAATGTTTTTATATTATCTCTCCTCTCGTATGCGCTACGTGTTGCCATTCATGCACTATATATACAATCTGGTAGCCGTATTTCTTGGAGAGTCAGTCACTGCAAAATAAAGCAATGACCTATTCAGAATGTTAAAAAGGTGCTTTCTTTATTATGACATACTTTAGTTGATACATTTTAGGCGAAACACGACTGTGATTGGTTGTAAATAAAAATCATTGAAATGTGATTGGTCATTGATTCCCATTTGGAGAATGAGTTAAACAGTCAGTGTAATTACCATTCACTTTGTATATTTATCTTTTTCTCATCCTCGCTTATTTCATTCAAATATATTTTTATATAACTGCTATATAGACAGATCAGTTTAACTCAACCACACTCTGTATACAACCAAATAGAGTTTGCAACAGAGTAGAATGCAGGTAGAATGTGATTTAATAGAGCAGAATGTCTGACCCAGCAGAGGTTGTAAAGCCAGCTCTAGAAATACGTACGTGTGTAAGCAATTTCTAGAGTTGTATTGTGTGGTCTCCAGTTCGCTGGAGCGTTAACTTCACAATAATCCAGGTTGCGAATTTTAAACTCCGTCAAATAATCTAACAAACCTCGTCAAAATGCATTCACATCTCTCCTCAACACATCCCGTAAAACTAGACAAATGCGTAGATCACAGAAATATAACAAATTGTTTGTGTTTTTGTAAAATTTGACAGAGTATCGCAATTATATTATTTTACTGTCTTATGAAATGTGTCTACATATTTTCTTTCTCACTTTTACAGACGCTTTAACATATCCATGTCATATCCATTAGCTATATTTAGTGGGGGGAGCTATAGAGCTCTAAACGAATTTGTTTTTTCTGATGGAATTAGAATGAAAATGGTAAATATACAATAATAAGGACGTTATAAAAATGTCAATAATAAAACAATCATAAAAACAATATAAGAACAGTAATAATGAGAAACAAAAAAAATAATATAAACTCACTGACGCTATCGAACCCGTAGGCTCATAGCCGCTAATGTTTTCCATTCATCCCCTGTATAATCTACTTCCCTCAAATCATAGTTCATTTTATTCTCCCACCTCATTATTCGTCTACCAACCGGGCGCTTTCCCTCTGGTTTTCCTACAAGAAGCTTCCATGCAAGTCTTTCATTCCCCATTCGTGCCACATGTCCTGCCCATCGCAGTCTATGATACTTAACTCTTCTCGTTATATGTAGTTCAGTGTAGTCTTCTCCATTCACCTGTCTGTTCATCTCTCTTTGGTCCAAAAATTTTCCTAAGTACTTTATTCTCAAATACTCGTAATCTCCTTTCATCCCTTAAAGTAAGAGTCCATGTTTCACATCCATATAATACAACTGCTAGAATAATATTTTTATATATTTTCAGTTCTTTGAAAGGAGTTGGGACATCAAGAGTCTCTGCAATGCATAATAGCACGCATTTCCAGAATTGAGCCTACGTTTAATTTATTTTTACATCTCATTCCTATTTGTGATTATTGTTCATAGGTATTTGAATTCACCCACTTCTTTAAAATTTACCTCATTTGTCATTGCTGTCCATTTCCATTATAAAATGTATTTCTATGTGTGACCATATATTTAGTTTATTGATATTTACTTCCAGTCCTAATTGCATAGTGTTACTCAATACTCAATACACAATAGTGTGTGCGTGTTGTCCTTTAGTATCTCCTCGCTATCGCCCAATAGTACTACATCACCAGCATAAACTAACAGCTTATTAATGCCATTGAGTTGTAGGCCTTCCTCATTCTCTAAAGATTTAATGGCATGCTCTAGTACAAAATTAAATAGTGGAGGAGATAGTGCATCTCCTTGTTTCAACCTATTGTGGATTTCAAACGTATACGAAAACTGTTTGCTACACACACCCTACTTTTTGTGCCATTTAGACACGTTCTTATAAGTCTAACTAACTTTTTAGGAATTCCGAACTCCAGCAGAATACTATATAACTTCTCCCTCTTAATTGAATCGTATGCCTTTATGAAGTCTACGTATAGTTTATGTACAGTACGATTATATTCCCATTTATTTTCTAAAATTTATCACACTAAAAAACCTGATCTGTTGTAGACCTGTTTCTTCTAAATGTACATTGATTATCTCCTAGAATGTCATCAATATAGGGATTAAGTCTGCTTACTAATATATTTGTAAGAATTTTGTACGAAGTTGAAAGTAATGAGATGCCCCTGTAGTTGTTGCTATCAGTTTTATCTCCTTTCTTATAAATTGGTACAATAATCGATTCTTTCCATTCATCTGAAAGAGCTTCTTTATCCCAAATCATACTAAGCAACCGGCTATTATGCATTGCAGAGACAGTTAAGTCCCGTAGACTGCGATGGGCAGGACATGTTGCGCGTATGGGGAATGAAAGACGTGCATGGAAACTTCTTGTAGGAAAGCCAGAAGGAAAACGCCCAGTTGGTAGACCAAGAATGAGGTGGGAGAACAACATTAACTATGATTTGAGGAAAGTAGATTATACAGGGAATGATTGGAAAGCATTAGCTCAGGATAGGGATGTATGGAGAGCTTATGTCCGTGCGGCTATGAACCTACGGGTTCGATAGTGCCAGTGAGTAAGTAAGTAAGTAAGTAAGTATTATTATTATTACTATTATTATTGAAAATATGTTTCTTACATGTAAGACTATTGTCAGGAGACTTTAAGGCCCAAACGTCCTCCAAAAATTATCTGGCCATCACTATCATATTCGCCATGTTTAGTGTGAATGTGTGTGTGAATGGTGTGTTTCGTCTTAATGTTGTGCGATCCATAGTTTAAAATCCCTCTACAGACAGGTCGTGCAACTGTAAGGCCCAGTGGCGTGCGGCATCCGAAAAGTTCGTATTAAGGTGACAGGTTTACCTGAGTTAATGGAATTCGTATATTTTGTTAATGAATAAATTACCGTGATTGTATTCGCCAGGTCCACCGCTGTGGTCTTGAGGTAGCGTGCTGTCTTGTCACGCAGCGGGCCCGGGTTCGATTCCCGGTCGGGACAGGCCCTGAGTGAGGTTTTTTTCAGGGTTTTTCCTCACCTGTAATACAAATGTATGGACGCTTAGGGCCCAACGGCCTCTGAAAATCATCAGGCTATCATCATTATCCTTTACCGGTGTGGAAAGCAACGGAAAGCTACCACACCTATAATTCCCCAATAAAGCTGCAAAGCATGCTGCCCTAGAGCAGAATTACTATTTTTTTGCAAATGCCCCAGGTTGTCTCTCAACATTCCTGGTCTTCTCTCCTGGCATGACGTATTTTAACCCACTTCTGAGGTTGGGGCGCCTGGAAGGCGGGGTGACGTTGCCCCGATGATATAAGTGATGGTGATGATAGCGGTGCGCCAGTGGAGTCCCTAATCCTAAGCTTAATCTAAGATGAATATGAATGATGATGATGATGATGATGATTGCGATGGCCATATGATTTCGGGGACCGTTTGGGCCTTAAAGTTTTCCTGATATTTGTCTTACAGGTGAGGAAAAACCCCGATAAAAACCTCACCCAGAAAAACTGTCCCAACCGGGGATCGAACCCGGGCCCGCTGCGTGACAAGGCAGCACGTTACCTCGATACCACAGCGGTGGAGCAGGCAGAATTGCTGTGGATGGATGAATATTCGCCAGTTTTCCAGATTTCTTGTTTCTCCGTTTGGATCTGTTAATGCAGCACACATAATACATGTTATATGCGGGACGTATCCACGAACTTTCAGGCGTAGAAGATACAAGTACAACTGGAATAAAAAATCATTCATGTTTCATATAACTGAGGAGCACTAGTATGATTTGGGAAAAATAAGCTCTTCCAGATGAATGGAAAGAAACAATTATCGTACCAATCTATGAGAAAGGAGATAAAACTGATTGCAACAAGTACAGAGGCATCTCATTACTTTCAACTTCGTACAGAATTCTAACAAATATATTAGTAAGCAGACTTATTCCCTATATTGATGGCATTTTAGGAGATCATCAATGTGGGTTTAGAAGAAACAGGTCTACAACAGATCAGATTTTTTAGTATAAGAGACATTTTAGAAAAGAAATGGGAATATAATGGTACTGAACATCAACTACATGTAGACTTCAAAAAGGCATACGATTAAATTAAGAGGGACAAGTTATATAGTATCCTGCTGGAGTTCGGAATTCCTAAAACGTTAGTTAGACTTATACGAATGTGTCTAAATGGCACAAAGAGTAGGGTGCGTGTAGGCAAACAGTTTTCAGATACTTTGAAATTCACGATGGGTTAAAGCATGGAGATGCACTATCTCCTCTACTATTCAATATTGTATCACAGCATGCCATCAAATCTTTCGAGAATGAAGAAGGCCTACAACTCAAGGATATCAATACACTGCTAGTTTGTGCTGATTATGTAGTATTACTGAGCGATAACGAGGAGATACAAAGGCTAACACGCACACTCTATTGTGCAACACTAAGAAATTGGGACTGGAAGTAAACAATAATAAAACTAGATACATGATCACACATACAAATCCATTATATAATGGAAATGGACAGCTAATGACAAATGAGGGAAATTTTGAAGAAGTGGCTGAATTCAAATATCTATGAACAATAATTATAAATAGGAATGAGATTCACAAAGAAATTAAAAATAGGCTCAATTCTGAAAATTCATGATATTATACATTACAGGGACTCTTGACGTCCCAATTCCTTTGAAAAAACTTTAAACTGAAAATATACAAAACTGGTATTCTCCCAGTTATATTATATGTATGCGAAACATAGACTCTTACTTTAAGGGAGGAAAGAAGATAACGAGTATTTGAGAATAAAGTTCTCAGGAATTGTTTGGCCAAAAAGAGATTAACAGACAGGTGAATGGAGAAAACTACGTAATAGTGAGCTACATGGTACTTATAGG
The DNA here is from genome assembly GCA_030220185.1 of Diploptera punctata. Classification (NCBI taxonomy): domain Eukaryota; kingdom Metazoa; phylum Arthropoda; class Insecta; order Blattodea; family Blaberidae; genus Diploptera; species Diploptera punctata. The sequence continues at coordinate 39,292 of JASPKZ010005712.1, forward strand.
AAGCCATATATATACAAGAACAGTTAAGTCTCGTAGACTGCGATGGGTAGGACATGTGGTACGAATGGGGAATGAAAGATGTGCATGGAAGCTTCTTGTAGGAAAACCAGAGGTAAAACGCTCCGTTAGTAGACCAAGAAAGAGGCGGGAGAATAACATTATCTATGATTTGAGGGAAGTAGATTATGCAGGGGATGATTGGAAAACATTTGTTTAAGATAGGGATGTATGGAAAGCTTATGTTCGCGCGGTCACGAACCTACGGATTTGATAGAGCCAGTGAGTTAGTTAGCACTAAGGGCATGAGCTCTCCACGCATCCCTATCCTGAGCGGTCATGAATTTTAAACAAATGTTTCTATATGTGTTGGAGATGATTTTTTTGTTGACCACTTTATTTTATCCCAAGCGTACTGGAAATTAAAATTATTTTTCATTTTTTAGTTTTCTAATAAAGCGTGTTCTTTTAGTTTTTAAAAATATTATTTATTTGCACTATAGTGCATTCTGTCGTACTTACAGGAATGGCGATCATGATTGAAAAGTTCAATTACCTAAATTTCTGGTTAGCCAACCTATAAACAACTAAATACCTCATATTTGAAGAGAAAAATTATACGCTCAGACCGGGACTTGAACCCGGGACCCTTGGTTCTCTAGACCAAGTGCTCTACCAACTGAGCTACCTGAGCAAGTACCGATCTAAACGCAAATCCTTCTCTATATACATTGTAATTCCCATCCACCAAATGCTGTGAAGCCATGCTTCTATCTTGCAAATGGCGGCTCCTTTATTAAGAAGACATATTTGGGAATTATACATTACAGCCAGTACGGCTTTTCCAAGTTTTTATTATTGATTTCGTACATCTCAATGATGGATAAATCATATTTGAAGAGAAAAATTATACGCTCAGACCGGGACTTGAACCCGGGACCCTTGGTTCTCTAGACCAAGTGCTCTACCAACTGAGCTACCTGAGCAAGTACCGATCTAAACGCAAATCCTTCTCTATATACATTGTAATTCCCATCCACCAAATGCTGTGAAGCCATGCTTCTATCTTGCAAATGGCGGCTCCTTTATTAAGAAGACATATTTGGGAATTATACATTACAGCCAGTACGGCTTTTTCCAAGTTTTTATTATTGATTTCGTACATCTCAATGATGGATAAATCATATTTGAAGAGAAAAATTATACGCTCAGACCGGGACTTGAACCCGGGACCCTTGGTTCTCTAGACCAAGTGCTCTACCAACTGAGCTACCTGAGCAAGTACCGATCTAAACGCAAATCCTTCTCTATATACATTGTAATTCCCATCCACCAAATGCTGTGAAGCCATGCTTCTATCTTGCAAATGGCGGCTCCTTTATTAAGAAGACATATTTGGGAATTATACATTACAGCCAGTACGGCTTTTTCCAAGTTTTTATTATTGATTTCGTACATCTCAATGATGGATAAATCATATTTGAAGAGAAAAATTATACGCTCAGACCGGGACTTGAACCCGGGACCCTTGGTTCTCTAGACCAAGTGCTCTACCAACTGAGCTACCTGAGCAAGTACCGATCTAAACGCAAATCCTTCTCTATATACATTGTAATTCCCATCCACCAAATGCTGTGAAGCCATGCTTCTATCTTGCAAATGGCGGCTCCTTTATTAAGAAGACATATTTGGGAATTATACATTACAGCCAGTACGGCTTTTTTCCAAGTTTTTATTATTGATTTCGTACATCTCAATGATGGATAAATCTATATTTGAAGAGAAAAATTATACGCTCAGACCGGGACTTGAACCGGGACCCTTGGTTCTCTAGACCAAGTACTCTACCAACTGAGCTACCTGAGCAAGTACCGATCTAAACGCAAATCCTTCTCTATATACATTGTAATTCCCATCCACCAAATGCTGTGAAGCCATGCTTCTATCTTGCAAATGGCGGCTCCTTTATTAAGAAGACATATTTGGGAATTATACATTACAGCCAGTACGGCTTTTTCCAAGTTTTTATTATTGATTTCGTACATCTCAATGATGGATAAATCATATTTGAAGAGAAAAATTATACGCTCAGACCGGGACTTGAACCCGGGACCCTTGGTTCTCTAGACCAAGTGCTCTACCAACTGAGCTACCTGAGCAAGTACCGATCTAAACGCAAATCCTTCTCTATATACATTGTAATTCCCATCCACAAAATGCTGTGAAGCCATGCTTCTATCTTGCAAATGGCGGCTCCTTTATTAAGAAGACATATTTGGGAATTATACATTACAGCCAGTACGGCTTTTTCCAAGTTTTTATTATTGATTTCGTACATCTCAATGATGGATAAATCATATTTGAAGAGAAAAATTATACGCTCAGACCGGGACTTGAACCCGGGACCCTTGGTTCTCTAGACCAAGTGCTCTACCAACTGAGCTACTCTGAGCAAGTACCGATCTAAACGCAAATCCTTCTCTATATACATTGTAATTCCCATCCACCAAATGCTGTGAAGCCATGCTTCTATCTTGCAAATGGCGGCTCCTTTATTAAGAAGACATATTTGGGAATTATACATTACAGCCAGTACGGCTTTTTCCAAGTTTTTATTATTGATTTCGTACATCTCAATGATGGATAAATCATATTTGAAGAGAAAAATTATACGCCCTCAGACCGGGACTTGAAACCCGGGACCCTTGGTTCTCTAGACCAAGTGCTCTACCAACATGAGCTACCTGAGCAAGTACCGATCTAAACGCAAATCCTTCTCTATATACATTGTAATTCCCATCCACCAAATGCTGTGAAGCCATGCTTCTATCTTGCAAATGGCGGCTCCTTTATTAAGAAGACATATTTGGGAATTATACATTACAGCCAGTACGGCTTTTTCCAAGTTTTTATTATTGATTTCGTACATCTCAATGATGGATAAATCATATTTGAAGAGAAAAATTATACGCTCAGACCGGGACTTGAACCCGGGACCCTTGGTTCTCTAGACCAAGTGCTCTACCAACTGAGCTACCTGAGCAAATACCGATCTAATCGCAAATCCTTCTCTATATACATTGTAATTCCCATCCACCAAATGCTGTGAAGCCATGCTTCTATCTTGCAAATGGCGGCTCCTTTATTAAGAAGACATATTTGGGAATTATACATTACAGCCAGTACGGCTTTTTCCAAGTTTTTATTATTGATTTCGTACATCTCAATGATGGATAAATCATATGTATAATTCCCAAATATGTCTTCTTAATAAAGGAGCCGCCATTTGCAAGATAGAAGCATGGCTTCACAGCATTTGGTGGATGGGAATTACAATGTATATAGAGAAGGATTTGCGTTTAGATCGGTACTTGCTCAGGTAGCTCAGTTGGTAGAGCACTTGGTCTAGAGAACCAAGGGTCCCGGGTTCAAGTCCCGGTCTGAGCGTATAATTTTTCTCTTCAAATATGATTTATCCATCATTGAGATTGTACGAAATCAATAATAAAAACTTGGAAAAAGCCGTACTGGCTGTAATGTATAATTCCCAAATATGTCTTCTTAATAAAGGAGCCGCCATTTGCAAGATAGAAGCATGGCTTCACAGCATTTGGTGGATGGGAATTACAATGTATATAGAGAAGGATTTGCGTTTAGATCGGTACTTGCTCAGGTAGCTCAGTTGGTAGAGCACTTGGTCTAGAGAACCAAGGGTCCCGGGTTCAAGTCCCGGTCTGAGCGTATAATTTTTCTCTTCAAATATGATTTATCCATCATTGAGATGTACGAAATCAATAATAAAAAACTTGGAAAAAGCCGTACTGGCTGTAATGTATAATTCCCAAATATGTCTTCTTAATAAAGGAGCCGCCATTTGCAAGATAGAAGCATGGCTTCACAGCATTTGGTGGATGGGAATTTACAATGTATATATAGAGAGGATTTTGCGTTTAGATCGGTACTTGCTCAGGTAGCTCAGTTGGTAGAGCACTTGGTCTAGAGAACCAAGGGTCCCGGGTTCAAGTCCCGGTCTGAGCGTATAATTTTTCTCTTCAAATATGATTTATCCATCATTGAGATGTACGAAATCAATAATAAAAACTTGGAAAAAGCCGTACTGGCTTTGTAATGTATAATTCCCAAATATGTCTTCTTAATAAAGGAGCCGCCATTTGCAAGATAGAAGCATGGCTTCACAGCATTTGGTGGATGGGAATTACAATGTATATAGAGAAGGATTTGCGTTTAGATCGGTACTTGCTCAGGTAGCTCAGTTGGTAGAGCACTTGGTCTAGAGAACCAAGGGTCCCGGGTTCAAGTCCCGGTCTGAGCGTATAATTTTTCTCTTCAAATATGATTTATCCATCATTGAGAGTGTACGAAATCAATAATAAAAACTTGGAAAAAGCCGTACTGGCTGTAATGTATAATTCCCAAATATGTCTTCTTAATAAAGGAGCCGCCATTTGCAAGATAGAAGCATGGCTTCACAGCATTTGGTGGATGGGAATTACAATGTATATAGAGAAGGTTTGCGTTTAGATCGGTTACTTGCTCAGGTTAGCTCAGTTGGTAGAGCACTTGGTCTAGAGAACCAAGGGTCCCGGGTTCAAGTCCCGGTCTGAGCGTATAATTTTTCTCTTCAAATATGATTTATCCATCATTGAGATGTACGAAATCAATAATAAAAAACTTGGAAAAAGCCGTACTGGCTGTAATGTATAATTCCCAAATATGTCTTCTTAATAAAGGAGCCGCCATTTGCAAGATAGAAGCATGGCTTCACAGCATTTGGTGGATGGGAATTACAATGTATATAGAGAAGGATTTGCGTTTAGATCGGTACTTGCTCAGGTAGCTCAGTTGGTAGAGCACTTGGTCTAGAGAACCAAGGGTCCCGGGTTCAAGTCCCGGTCTGAGCGTATAATTTTCTCTTCAAATATGATTTATCCATCATTGAGATGTACGAAATCAATAATAAAAACTTGGAAAAAGCCGTACTGGCTGTAATGTATAATTCCCAAATATGTCTTCTTAATAAAGGAGCCGCCATTTGCAAGATAGAAGCATGGCTTCACAGCATTTGGTGGATGGGAATTACAATGTATATAGAGAAGGATTTGCGTTTAGATCGGTACTTGCTCAGGTAGCTCAGTTGGTAGAGCACTTGGTCTAGAGAACCAAGGTCCCGGGTTCAAGTCCCGGTCTGAGCGTATAATTTTTTTCTTCAAATATGATTTATCCATCATTGAGATGTACGAAATCAATAATAAAACTTGGAAAAAGCCGTACTGGCTGTAATGTATAATTCCCAAATATGTCTTCTTAATAAAGGAGCCGCCATTTGCAAGATAGAAGCATGGCTTCACAGCATTTGGTGGATGGGAATTACAATGTATATAGAGAAGGATTTGCGTTTAGATCGGTACTTGCTCAGGTAGCTCAGTTGGTAGAGCACTTGGTCTAGAGAACCAAGGATCCCGGGTTCAAGTCCCGGTCTGAGCGTATAATTTTTCTCTTCAAATATGATTTATCCATCATTGAGATGTACGAAATCAATAATAAAAACTAAATACCTATTCTGTAATATTACAGAAGGCGGGAAGTTATACCACTGTCTTTCATGAATACTACATACAATGTATATACAAAAATATATCCTAAAGGTAATGTTAAAATATATTATATGAAACAATTCGCTGCATTTTAAATGAACTGAACTTCATTTTCAACAATAATAATGATAATAATAATAATATTAATAATGTTTTATTTATTCTGGCAGAGCTAAGGCCATAAGGCCTTCTCTTCTACTGAACCAGCACAAATACAAATAAATATTTGACAAATATAGATATACACTATACTAATTATAAACAGTTAAAGATACATTAAATGTAGCAATGTAAATTTCATGCACAAACAACATTTTATACGATAATAACAATAGTAATAGGATAATAATAATAATAATAATAATATAATAATGATAATAATAATAATTATTATTATCATCATCATCCATGCAAGTATTAGGCCGTGTGGCCTGTTACGGTCTCAAAGAGGAATTTTCCATCCAGCGCTTTTTTGGACGTCCCAGCGATCTTTTGCCTTGGGGGCATTAGCGAAGTATGGCTTTTGGAATTCTATGAGACAGCATTCGTTGAAGATGGGCTTTCCAGCTGTTCTGGTATTATTATAATAGTATAAATGTGATAAATTATACGAGAAACACCAATTAATATATATACCTTACACTGGATAATGATGAAGTCGAGGTTAGAGCAATTATAAATTTAGATTTCTTTTAAAAGTTGGCATTGTCCGGCAGCCCCTTATTTCTTGTGGTAGGGAATTCCAGATGCGAGAAGTGAGGATGGTATATGACATGGAGTGATCTGATGTCCTGTGTTGTGGTATATTAAGCAAGAGACTATGTTGTGATCTTGTGTTTAAGTTATGGTTTGAGGATAGATACTGAAAATGAGATGATAAATAATTGGGAATCGAGGTATGTAGGATCTTAAATAAGAGAATTAGACAGTGCGATTTTCTTCTCTCTTTTAGATGTAGCCATGATAGTTCGTGGAATAATGGAGAAATGTGATCGTATTTTGAACATTAAATATGAATCTGATACACATATTATGGACACGCTGCAGTTTGTCCGACAATCCGTCACTTATGTCAGTTAGCAGAACGTCACAATAGTCAAAATGCGGCATCACTAAGGTTTGAATTAAAATTCTTTTAAGAGCTGCAAGAAGAAATTTTTTGAGACGCTTTAGGGAATGCATTATGGAGAAGATCTTTTTAGATGTTTGTTTTACTTGGACATGCCAATTTAAATTTAATCCAAGTAAAGTCCCAAGTTTTTAACGACGTCGGTATAAGGAATTTGTTCGTTATCTAATATGACAGCCGGCATATTGCCATTGTTTATGGAGTGTCTTGGATATAAAATAATAAATTCGTACTTGCCGCCATTTTATTCCTGATTGATGTCACTACTTCCTGTAGTGTCAACAAAGTATTTTCAGCAATCACCGTATACACATTGGCCAGACTGCTAACGTCAGTCACTTGTTTATAATATTTCCAAAAAAGATATTATTTTACTATTATTTATTATTTCGAAAAAACGTTGTGCAAAAAACATTCACAACCTCGCATTCTAATACAGTGTTACGGTGATCAAAATTATTTCAAACTTCATAAAACTGCATAAGGTACATAATATAGCAGGATTTTAATATCATAATAAATATGGAAGTTAAAGTTAATAATAATTATTTTATACTTTAAAATTCTTTTAATATTTAAATATAACTTAAATAAAGAAAAACATATAAATAATTAACTGTTGTTCATTGTTGAATAAAAATGTCTCAGTAACAATTAAAGAAATTGTATTATATGACAGCCATTCTAAATAATGCTTTTAAAATTGTGTTTTAAGTCATTGTTGTCTGAATTATAAAGCTTTCTGTTATAACTGTAATAAGAACACCTGCCTACCTTCATATTTTTTAAATAATAGTATACTAAACTCTGATTGGATGTTAAAACAATTAACTTTTTGATTTAACAAATCAAATTTAAACATTATATTAACCAATAGAATTTAAATATAAAATCATGTGATGTAATAATATTCTTTAAAATTATAACAGAATTACACTAGTCATTCAGCATATAACTTTCATCAAGGATAGAAGCAATAACAGCTCTCCTGATAAAATGTGATATTTAGTACCAGAAGAATAGTTGATTCAAAAAAAAAAAGTTGATTTTAATTGACGGTGAAGAATAATACCACCTACATTTACTTGATCTGCTGGGAAATCAATAAATAAATAAACTTATAACTATTTCCACAAGAATCAGTTATTAGTGATTTTTAAAGTGTTTTCCTATCCCGTGTACCAACTTCCGACCTTGAGAAGAGAATCCAGCTCTACCGAAAATCAAACCCAACCTGAACCAGTAATTCTTTTTGGGACACTAATCCTTCAAAATGTTACTACATCATCGGGTATAAAGAGAGTTAGCTGCTTCAAGATGTCACCACAAGATGGGAAAAGAATTACTTCTTCAAAATTGTCGCCACAACGAGTGGCATAATGAAGACCTTACTATCTTACTTCTTCAATACGCTAATTTTATATATTAAGAATCGTTAAACAATATTATGTTATTAATACTGCTATGTAAGTAGTAATATAATAATAATAATAATAATAATATTAATGAGTAATAAAATCTGCATCAATACAAGTCCTAGGCCTTGACGTCAGTTACGATCTCAATGATGAATTTTGTGTCCAGGGCTTTCTTGGACGGCCCAGAGATCTCCTCCCTATTGGACAATAATGAAGCATACATAGCTTTAAAAACTGTATCTGAACTCATTTGTCAAAATTATTCATCCAGTTGTTCTGGTATACATGTATGTACTTAATACAGTTCCTTAACGCAGTTCCTTCAGGACATCAACATTGTTTGTAATTCCAATTAGTGTACCCTGCTCTCATTTCACTAGAAGTAATCCTGCTTTCGAATCCGGACTCGCTGCATACAGATCAACGACATTACCCTAAAACAATAGCGGTAGACAATAATAATAATCTTATTCTTTATTAGAAATTTCTCTACAAAACAATAGTTTTACTACAACCAATTGTAAATTTTACTGCTCCATAAATCCCTATTCTCTACATCACTCCTGTTAATACTCTCTGCTTATAATAATAACGATAAAGACGATAGCAATAACAATAACAACAATAACAATAATGATAACAATAATAACAATAACAATAATAACAATAATAATAATTATTATTATTATTATAATGATTCGTATATATTATATTATTAGTATGATGATTATTATTATTATTATTATTTTTTTTATTATTATGATTATTATTATTATTATTGTTATTATTATTATTATATTATTATTATTTATTATTATTATTATTAGAGTAGTATGTATTATTATTATTATGATTATTATTATTATTATTATTATTATTATTATGCATTGCAGAAGGACTCTTGATGTCCCAACTCATTTCAAAAAACGTTAAAGTGAAAATATATAAATTATTATTCTTCCAGTTATATTATATGGATGCGAAACATGGACTCTTACTCTAAGGAAGGAAAGGGGATTACAAGTATTTGAGAATAAAGTACTTAGGAAAATGTTTGGACCAAAGAGAGATGAACAGACAGGTGAATGGAGAAGACTACATAACAATGAATTACATTGGTCTTTATAGGAAGCCAGATATAATAAGAACAGTTAAGTCTCGTAGACTGCGATGGGCAGGACATGTTGCACGCATGGGGAATGAAAGACTTGCATGGAAGCTTCTTTTAGGAAGCCAGAGGGAAAACGCCTAGTTGGTAGACCAAGAATGAGGTGGGAGAATAACACTAACTATGATTTGAGGGAAGTAGATTATGCTGAGAATGATTGGTAAGCATTAGCTCAAGATAGGGATGTATGGAGAGCTTATGTCCGCGCGGCCATGAACCTAGGGTTCGATAGTGCCAGTGAGTAAATAAGTAAGTAATAATAATAATAATAATAATAATAATAATAATAATAATAATAATAATAATAATAATGGAGTGTATAAAGACAATTGAAAGTAGTTTGGTGCATACAAAGAGCAATGACCTGAATATGGGGAAGATGGCGCGAATCTCGGCCAACTGGATGATTAAGCTGCCAGATCATAAAATTCTATTATCAGACCAGTAATTAATAGAGCCGAGTAGCTCATATTTCACTGAGCGATGTTACAGACGTGTTTTGTTTCTTTTTTCCAATAACTATCCATCTCACCAAACAACTCCTCTAATATTCAAAATCAGGTCGGGCTTCATTACACTCAAGGTTAAAATTACAGGGAGTGCGATACACAATATGCACTATTATAATTAATGATAATAATAATATAATTATTCATATTATTATTACTTACTTACTCACTGGCACTATCCAACTCGTAGGTTCATGGCCGCTAGGACATAAGCTCTCCATACATCCCTATCCTGAGATAATGCTTTCCAATCATTCCCTGTATAATTTACTTCCCTCAAATCATAGTTAATGTTATTCTCCCACCTCATTCTTGGTCTACCAACTGGACGTTTTCCCTCTGGCTTTCCTACAAGAAGCTTCCATGCAAGTCTTTCATTCCCCATACGTGCAACATGTCCTGCCCATCGCAGTCTACGAGACTTAACTGTTCTTATTATATCTGGCTTCCTTTAAAGACCATGTAGTTCATTGTTATGTAGTCTTCTCCATTCACCTGTCTGTTCATCTCTCTTTGGTCCAAAAAATTTACTAAGTACTTTACTCCTTTCCTCTCTTAAATTAAGAGTCCATGTTTCGCACCCATATAATATAACTGGTAGAATAATAGTTTTATATATTTTCAGTTTAACGTTTTTTGATAGGAGTTGGGACATCAAGAGTCTCTGCAATGCATAATAGCACGCATTTCCAGAATTGAGCCAATGTTTAATTTCTTTGTGTATCTCATTCCTATTTGTGATTGTTGTTCCTAGGTATTTGAATTCAGCCACTTCCTCAAAATTTCCCTCATTTGTCATTAGCTGTCCATTTCCATTATATAATGTATTTCTACATGTGACCACATATTTATTTTTATTGATATTTACTTCCAGTCCTAATTTCTTAGTGTTACTCAATAGTGTCTGCGTGTTGTCCTTTAGTATCTCCTCGCTATCGGTCAATAGTACTACATCATCAGCATAAACTAACAGCTTATTAATACATCATTATTACTATTATTATTATTATTATTATTATTATTATTACGCATATTATTATTATTATAATAATAATTATTATTATTATTACGCGTATTATTATTGTTATTATCACGCGTATTATTATTATTATCACGCGTATTATTATTATTACGCATATTATTATTATTATTATTATTATTGTTATTGTTATTATCACGCGTATTATTCTTATTATCACGCTATTATTATTATTACGCATATTATTATTATTATTATTATTATTATTACGCGTATTATTATTATTGTTATTATCACGCGTATTATTATTATTATATTAGTATTACGCATATTATTATTATTACGCATATTATTATTATTATTATTATTATTATTATTATTATTACGCGTATTATTATTATTATTATTATCACGCGTATTATTATTATCATCATCATCATCATCATTATTATTATTATTATTATTATTATTATTATTATTGTTACGCGTATTATTATTATTACGTGTATTATTATTATTATTATTATTAATATCATATTATTATTATTATTACGCGTATTATTATTATTATCATTATTATTATTTTTTTATTATTATTATTATTACACGTATTTTATCATTATTATTATTATTATTATTACGCGTTATTATTATTATTATCATTATTATTACGCTATTATTATTATTATTATTATTATTATTTTATTATTATTATTATTATTATTATATTATTATTTTTATTACACTTATTATTATCATTATTAATTATTATTATTATTATTATTATTATTATTATTATTACTACGCGTATTATTATTATTATCATTATTATTATCACGCTAATTATTATTATTATCATCTTCAATCATCATCATCATTATTATTTATTATTATTATTATTATTATTATTATTATTATTATTAATTACATTACGTATTATTATTACGCGTATTATTATTATTATTCTATTATTATTATTATTATTATTATTTATTATTATTATTTTATTATTATTACACGTATAATATCATTATTATTAAAATTATTATTATTATTATTATTATTATTCTTATTATTATTATTATTATTACGCGTATTATTATTATTAATCATTATTATTATTACGTACGCGTATTATTAATTACTATTATTATTATTATTATTATTATCACGCGTATTATTATTATTTTATTATTATTACGCGTATTATTATTATTACACGTATTATTATTATCATTATATTATTATTATTACACGTATTATTATCATTATTATTATTATTATTATTATTATTATTACGCATATTATTATTATTATTATTATTATTATTATTATTATATTATTACGCGTATTATTATTATTATTATTATCACGCGTATTATCATCATTATTATTATTATTATTATTATTATTATTATTATTATTATATTATTATATTTTATGTTGAATTTGCAACCAGGGAATTTACAAACTAACGTGTAAAGACTGTAATAAATTTTATATTGGCAGGACAAGCAGAAATTTCAGTACAAGATATGAGGAGTATCTAAAAGGTTTTATACACGCGGGTGATAAATCAAGCTATGCTAAACATCTCATTAACGCAGGTTACAAAATGAACACAATTGAAAACACTCTCACGATAATCCACAGAGAAAACATTCCAGCTAGGATAAATATAGGCCTATTGGAAGACCTCGAAATTATAAAGGAAATAAACAACACCTCACTTCTTAATGAGAACGCACTCCAGTCAAACCCATTATACGAGATCGTCAAAAACAAGTCAGTTGCTGCTACAAACAGTTGGAGTAAACATTATCGTAAACAACAACGAGTAGCGGAAGCTCAACCTGCAGAAGATGGAAAATAACTTCCGAAAGTGCTCCAGTTAATTTTATACACACCATTTTAACAAGTTGAGAACGACGGCACCTGCCAACAGGTACAATTAATTTTTAACTTTCATCTTATGACTTCACCTCAACGGAATTTGATATGAATTTTATTAGTGTTGAAGAATAATAATATTAATATTATTATTAATAAATATTGTGGAAAAACTGCACTTAAACTAGCGTGAAATATTTTCAAAGTCCTATAGAACAACAGTGCGCATGCGCCAGAATTTATAGAGCCAGCGATAACCCACAATCGAACCACATGCCGATTATCATCCGTCGCTATGACATTTAAATGATCAATATTTGCAATAAATCTCCAAATCTATGTTTAAAAAATATATTAATAATATTAAAATTACCAAACGTTTGTTAGAAATGGGTGTACACTTACTTATCACTCCCTAACGCTGATCCAACCAGCGATAAACCAAAACAGCGATAGAAAAATCATAGACTAAGTAATAAATAATCTGTGGAGAAAATAGCATTAGCATCACAATATTGTCTAACAGTGTCATAATATTGTGATTTGCATATTTAAATAAATTCTTTAAAATTGTCTAATAATGTTATAAAAAATGTTCGAAAAAGTTTAAAATATTAAATAATGTTAGTAAATACAGAAAAAGAGCTATAGTTTACAACAATATAACTGAAAAATCAAGCGCTAGTATAAGTGCAGTTGAGCCAATATTATTATTATTTATTTACATATAAATAAAAATAAATAAGACTTTTTCGAAAATAAATAGGAATATAACAGTAAAGTAAAGTAAAGTGATCCCACAACAGGCCTCAGGAGGCCTTTGGGGTAGTAGGAGGTTAAGGCTCCCACTTTTTCTAGACAATCGGCACTTGATGTCAGCCGGGTTGTCAGCCCTGCGTGACGGCCGCCTTTACCCCAGAACAAGCGTCTGGTACTCATTTCCGTTAGAGGCTGAGTCGACCCCAGGGCCATAGTGCCGCCAGAGGGTTTGGGTCAGTTTAAAAATCCTGACCCCAACGGGACTTGAACCCTCGACCCTCCGGCTTGTAGCTCAGTGCCTTAACCACTACGCTACGGCGTGCCCCCAGGAATATAACAGTACTGTGCATAAAATATATGTATGCTTAAAAACTGCATACGAATACACTAAGCGGGAGAAATTATGTAGTATTCTAATGAGTTTGGAATTCCATAAAGTCTAACACGTTCGTATATATCTAAATGGCACAAAGGGAAGGTTGCATGTAGGCGAACAGTTTCCAGATTTTTTTTTTTAATTTACAAGATAATACCAGTAATCATATCCCCAATAGCATTGATAAATGAAACACTGTTTAATAGTAAACATGGCCATTAATATAGATTTATAACTGACACTTCAATCACACATTTTCATCATCATCGTCATCATCATCATCATAGTCCATTCACGAATTTAGGTCATTTCTTGACCTGTTTCGGCTTCAATAGAAACACCATCCAAAAGCCTTTTTAGTGGACGTCCTGATGTTCTTCTTCCTGGAAGTTGATACCATAACATCTGCTTGGGTATTCTGTGATCCTCCATTCGATGAACATGTTGCATCCATCTTGATATATAACCAGAAATTTGATATTCCAAAGATCTTATTCTTCACTTCACGGGCTAGGCAAAATGCCTGTTCCGCCTCACAGTTGTTCTGTCCATCTTTTCACTGGTCTTCCTACATTCCTTAAACTTCTTGGCTTGTAGTTAAATGATGTTTTTGGTAATCTTGTTACGTTCATTCTTTCTACATGTCTAAACCATTTTTCTTTATATCAATTGATTTTATCATTTAATGGATATAAGGCTCTTGATGTCCCAACTCCTTTCAAAAAACGTTAAACTGAAAATATATAAAACTATTATTCTACCAGTTATATTACATGGGTGCGAAACATGGACTCTTACTTTAAGGGATGAAAGGGGATTACAAATATTTAGGAATAAAGTAGTCAGGAAAATTTTTGGACCAAAGAGAGATGAACAGACAGGTGAATGGAGAAGACTACATAACAATGAACTACATGGTCTTTATAGGAAGCCAGATATAATAAGAACAGTTAAGTCTCGTAGACTGCGATGGGCAGGACATGTTGCACGTATGGGGAATGAAAGACTTGCATAGAAGCTTCTTGTAGGAAAGCCAGAGGGAAAACGCCCAGTTGGTAGACCAAGAATGAGGTGGGAGAATAACATTAACTAAGATTTGAGGGAAGTAGATTATACAGGGAATGATTGGAAAGCATTAGCTCAGGATAGGGATGTATGGAGAGATTATGTCCGCGCTGCCATGAACCTACGGGTTCTATAGTGCCAGTGAGTAAGTAAGTAATGGATATATATTTAACTCTGTTCTTATATATTCATTCTTTAACCGATCCATTCTTGTGCAGCCTTTTGTTCTTCTAGGGAACTTCATTTCTACATTTTGTATTCTGCTTTGTATTTTTTTTTGTCATTACCCAAGTTTCGCTCCCATAAAGTAATGCAGGAACTGCCAATGTTTTATAAAACTTTAATCTAGTATCTCTTCTCGTTTTGTTGTTTAATGTTTTATGTATAGTTCCACATATCATTCGAGATCTTGACAGTTTCACATTTACGTCTCTTTCAGTTTTTGTGTTTATAGTAATATTACAACCCAAATAATTAAAATGTGTTACTTGTTCCAGAGGTTTTGTTGTCTATTATGATTTTTGATCTTATATGTTCACTTCCCCAAAATGGCATTATTTTCATTTTTTCCTTTGATATTTTAAAATTATATTCTTGGCAGAACTGATTTAACTGATGTAAAGAGTACTGTAAATTATTTTTATTTTCTTGAATAATAACCACATCGTCAGCATACATTAAAACATATAATATATTAAAACGGCCCATTCTTATACCTATATTAACAATACTTTTCCAATTTTGGATGATGTCATTAATATATACCGAGTGAATCATAAATATGGCTATACGTTTGATCGCGTTGTGTGATGAAAATATTACCATTATAGGAAATATGAAATTACCGTTGGAAAGGCAATTATTCATGTTACAACAATGCAATGAAACAAAACAGCGTAGAACTTACGTAATTAGTCAAATGGCGTTGAATATGCAACAGCAAATTACAATTGCTGCATGGACAATAAAGTATGCTAATGATCGTGAGGCCGCAAGACGGGCAAGACGTGAGTTTAACGTAGCATTGCAGCCGTCGACTATGGGGAAATGGTGAAAACGACTGCTGGAAACGGGAAGGATGCAGAAAATCAAACTACCTGGAAGGCCTCGCATTAGTACGGATGCAGAAACAATGAAGAGAATTGTGGAGGCGTTCGACGCTAGCCCACAAAAATCAACCCGCCAAGCTGCACGTGAGCAGTGATTTGTTTTGTTTTGTTCTATTGTTGTAATTTGAAGGATTCACTTTCTAATGATAACATCATATTTCCTTTAATAATAATATTTTCGTCACAAAATGCGATCAAACGTATAGCCATATTTCTGAATCACTCTGTAAATTAAAAAGAGTATATTCCAAAGATACCATGTGTAATATTCATCTTAGCTGTCTTCATTTTTTATGATCTACTTGTGTGTATCCAGCATTCCTTCGAAGTTACCTCATTTCGGCAGATATAAATCACTGTATATCCTTCTGTTTTAATGTCATACTTCGCTACCATATAAAAGAGTTAGAAGAGTCTGTTTTATAAAGTTTTAATACTGAATGTTTTTGAACTAACTGTGGCTTGAAGATAGAATTTAATATCCTTAATATCCTTAAAAATGTTCTAACTAAATCAGAGATGTTGTGTAAAATAGTATTTCTCACTCACCTATTAGTCTGGACCATTGCGCCGGTGGTCTCCAATCCGGATAATGTTTCGGGAATTGATCTCTTGTCCAAAATGTTTGTAAAATCACTTTATAAACTGTTAATTTATCGGCTTCACAATTATCACTAATTTCATCGATGTAAGGTGCACCAAAAACAATAACACTTAAACACAGCAACACTACGCACACAAGCGAAATTGTAACGGACGCCATTTCATACAAAAACGGAAGTTCAGATGCGAGAGCAAACACTCGAATGGCGAGATTCAGAGCTACAGTACCAATATCCTTGTCAGTCGTGATTGTTCGGAGTACTTCGCTTATTTCCGTGATCAATGTGTTGATAAACACAAGGATTTCAGTTTTATCCTCTCGCTAAACAAGAAAAATGTACATTTATAGAATTCAATCACGTTACACAAGAAAGTAAGCCATACAGAAAAAATTAACTTTTAATATTGATTTTAAACCATGAAATATTAAATACAGCCTCAATGCTGGAAATGCATGCTATATTATGCATTACAGGAACTGTTGTCGTCCCAACTCCTTCCAAAAAATGTTAAACTGAAAATATATGAAACTGTTATTCTCCCAGTTATAATAATAATAATTTTAATAATAATAATAATAATAATAATAATAATAATAATAATGATAATGATAATAATGATGATGATGATGATAATGATGATGATCATAATGATGATAATAATGACGATGATGATAATGATAATGATGATAATGTTGATGATAATGTTAATGATGATAATGATAATGATAATGATGATAATGATAATGATGATAATGATAATCATGATAATGATAATGATGATAATGATAATAATGATAATGATAATGACAATAATAATAATAATGATAATAATAATAATAATAATAATAATAATAATAATAATAATAATAATAATCGCTTTATTTTACCTGGCCGAGTTAAGGCCTTAAGGCCTTGTCTGCCACTCAACAAGGTTTTAAAAAATACAAAAAAAAGTCTTGCATCTAAATTACAATAAACATAAACGATTACATGTTATGAATACAATACAATTAATATTGTTTTTACCGCTGTGGTCTCGAGGTAGCGTGCTGCCTTGTCACGCAGAGGGCCCGGGTTCGATCCCCGGTCGGGAAAGTTTTTCTGGGTGAGGTTTTTATCGGGGTTTTTCCTCACCTGTAAGACAAATGTCAGGAAAACTTTAAGGTCCAAACGGTCCCCGAAATCATATGGCCATCATTATCATCATCATCCTTATCATTATCATCATCATTCTTCACCGGTGTGGAAAGCAACGGGAAGCTACCACACCTACAACTCCCTAGCAAAGCTGCAAAGCATAGCATGAAAATGCTATGATTGCAGTGAAAGACCTGCCTTCGGACAGAATTACTATGGATGGATACATATTAGCAATATTAATAAAATTCATTGCTTCAACAAGCTTCCATGCAAGTCTTTCATTCCCCATTCGTGCCACATGTCCTGCCCATCGCAGTCTACGTGACTTAACACAGTTCTCAAAATATTTGGCTTCCTATAAATACCATGTAGCTCACTGTTATGTAATCTTCTCCATTAGACTGTCTGTTCATCTCTCTTTGGTCCAAACATTTTCCTAAGTACTTTATTCTCAAAAACGCGTAATCTCATTTCCTCCCTTAAAGTAAGAGTCCATGTTTCGCATCCATATAATATAACTGGTAGAATAATAGTTTTATATATTTTCAGTTTAACGTTTTTTGAAAGGAGTTGGGAAGTCAAAAGAGTCTATGCAATGCATAATAGCATGCATTTCCAGAATTGAGCCTATGTTTAATTTCTTTGTGCATCTCATTCCTATTTGTGATTATTGTTCCTAGGTATTTGAACTCAGCCACTTCTTCAAAATTTCCCTCATTTGTCATTAGCTGTCTATTTCCATTACATAACGTATTTTTATGTGTGACCATATATTTAGTTTTATTGATATTTACTTCCAGTCCCAATTTCTTAGTGTTCTCAGAAGTATGTGCGTGTTGGCCTGTAATTCATAATAGGACGCATTTCCAGAATTCAGCCTATGTTTAATTTCATTGTGCATCTCATTCCTATTTGTAATTATTGTTCCTAGGTATTTGAATTCGGCCACTAATGAAAAGATAAAACACTTTATTCGTCATGTATCCAATATTAATTTTATAAAATTATAAACACCTAAAAATGAGTATTTATAAATTTCCTGCTTTATCAGAAGCGACGGTTTAAAATTTTCCTCATATAAACAAATAATTAAGAATTAAGGAACTTTCAAGAAACTTTATAATGAGTCAGAAAATAGTTTTAGGCATCGAAAACTTTTAAAGTTAATTGAAGCAGGTAGCTAGTACAAAGATGGCTGCTGTTTAATTTACTATATTACAACATCTTCTCTTCCGTTTTACTCACAAGTGCTCAGAGGAATTTAGCTTAAAGATCTCCGTCCCAAATTCTCTAGCCCCCAGCACATGTTCAAAATGAGAAGACCTTAATTAAAACATTAACTTACTCAGCCATCTTTTAGGTGGTAGTAGTAATGATAATCATTTATTTTTCAATGCCCCAGAATGTCATTTCGATATTACGATAATAATTATTATTATTTACAAAATGTTGGTTTATCATAAGTAATGCCACGTGTGATTTCCAAATTATCGACAAATTCACGACTTACGAAGTGAGGAGTGAATTTATCTAGAGAATTTGGAAATCAAGGGTGGCATTTGTTAGGACTATTTAACGAATAAAATTAAGCTGTTTACTCACAAATCATTATTTAACTATAGTTATTTTAAAATATGTATATATTTAATGTAAACGGCGATGTTTGAAAACAAGTGAGAAACGATTGGTACGCTTCATCCGCTTCTTTTTTTTTTATCACTGCAACCAGATCATACTATTTATTGCCAAAGGAACGCAATATTGCAAGAATGCTCTCTAGTGGAGAAAAAATGAATCACATCAAACTGTATATTAATTCATTTCTGATGTCGTATGATGTAAATATGACAATTATATTTTCCTGGGAAAAAAATACATTTAAGAAAGTGCAAACAGTGGTTTCTTTTTTTTTTTTTTTCTTTTTTGGTGGTATAATAAATTGCTACAAATGTTTTTATATTAACTCCTGCAAGCGCTATATGTTATCTATGCACTATACATACAATCTGGTAGCCGTATTTCTTATTGCGCCAGTCACTGCAAAATAATGGTCAGACCTGTTCAGAATATTAAAAAGGAGGAGCTTTCTTTAATATGGTAAATATAACACCGATAAATATTTCGTGAAACACGACTCTGATTGGTTGTAAAACAGAAATCATTGATACGTGATTGGTCATTGACTCCCATTTGGGGCATGAGTTAAATAGTCATAAGTAATGCCACGAGTGATTTCCAAATTAACGATAAATTCACGACTCACGAAGTGAGTTTGCCTTATTTAGGTTCTTCCAAATAACTTCTAATCCATAGGTCTGTACTAATTAACTTACACTAAATAAAATCAGCGTGCATTCTTTCACAGGTTAGAGTACTTATATTGTGTTAGATTTTAGGTTCGTTGGCAACTCGAGTTCAAATATCGTGTACACAGAGTGATTTAGAATATGTATTTTAGACTTCTGGGGATTGTAGAGGGGCCTTAGTAGATAAAGGTTTGATGAGGAACCCATGTCCGGAAACGTACCATTTCGATGTAAATAAATTTGTAGATCGAAACGCAATCGGCTGATATCGTGTGTCTTGTGCTCCAGAGTAAGTATTACAAACTTCTGGCAATTGTAGAGGGAACTTAGGAGATAGAGTTTTGATGAGGAACCCATGTCCGGAAATGTACCATTTCGATATAAAATAAGTTTAAATAATCGAAACATAATGGGCTGATATATTCTGTTTTGTGTTTCAGAATAAGTATTACATACTTCTGGCAATTATAGAGGGAACTTAGGAGACAGAGTTTTGATGAGGAACCCATGTCCGGAAACGTACCATTTCGATATAAAATAAGTTTAAAGATCGAAACATAGTGGGCTGATATCGTGTGTCTTGTGCTCCAGAGTAAGTATTACAAGCTTCTGGCAATTGTAGATGGAACTTAGGAGATAAAGTTTTGATGAGGAACCCATGTCCGGAAACGTACCATTTCGATGTAAAATAAGTTTAAAGATCGAAACATAATGGGCTGATATATTCTGTTTTGTGTTTCAGAATAAGTATTACATACTTCTGGCAATTGTAGAGGGAACTTAGGAGATAGAGTTTTGATGAGGAACCCATGTCCGGAAATGTACCATTTCGATATAAAATAAGTTTAAATAATCGAAACATAATGGGCTGATATATTCTGTTTTGTGTTTCAGAATAAGTATTACATACTTCTGGCAATTGTAGAGGGGACTTAGGAGATAAAGTTTTGATGAGGAACCCATGTCCGGAAACATACAATTTCGATATAAAATAAGTTTAAAGATCGAAACATAATGGGCTGATATATTCTGTTCATTGTTTCAGAATAAGTATTACATACTTCTGGCAATTGTAGAGGGGACTTAGGAGATAAAGTTTTGATGAGGAACCCATGTCCGGAAACGTACCATTTCGATATAAAATAAGTTTAAAGATCGAAACATAATGGGCTGATATATTCTGTTTTGTGTTTCAGAATAAGTATTACATACTTCTGGCAATTGTAGAGGGAACATAGGAGATAAAGTTTTGATGAGGAACCCATGTCCGGAAACGTACCGTTTCGATGTAAAATAAGTTTGACGATAGAAATAAAATGGGCTGATATCGTCTGTTTTATGTTTCAGAATAAGTATTACATGCTTCTGGTAATTGTAGAGGGGACTTAGTAGATAAAGTTTTGATGAGGAACCCATGTTCGGAAACGTACCATTTTGATATAAAATAAGTTTAAAGATCGAAACATAATGGGCTGATATATTCTGTTTATTGTTTCAGAATAAGTATTACATACTTCTGGCAATTGTAGAGGGGACTTAGGAGATAAAGTTTTTTATGAGGAACCCATGTCCGGAAACATACAATTTCGATATAAAATAAGTTTAAATATCGTAACATAATGGGCTGATATATTCTGTTCATTGTTTCAGAATAAGTATTACATACTTCTGGCAATTGTAGAGGGGACTTAGGAGATAAAGTTTTGATGAGGAACCCATGTCCGGAAACGTACCATTTCGATATAAAATAAGTTTAAAAATCGAAACATAATGGACTTATATATTCTGTTTTGTGTTTCAGAATAAGTATTACATACTTCTGGCAATTGTAGAGGGAACTTGGGAGATAAAGTTTTAATGAGGAACCCATGTCCGGAAACGTACTATTTCGATATAAAATAAGTTTAAAGATCGAAACATAATGGGCTGATATATTCTGTTCATTGTTTCAGAATAAGTATTACATACTTCTGGCAATTGTAGAGGGGACTTAGGAGATAAAGTTTTGATGAGGAACCCATGTCCGGAAACGTACCATTTCGATATAAAATAAGTTTAAAAATCGAAACATAATGGACTTATATATTCTGTTTTGTGTTTCAGAATAAGTATTACATACTTCTGGCAATTACAGAGGGAACTTAGGAGATAAAGTTTTGATGAGGAACCCATGTCTGGAAACGTACCATTTCGATATAAAATAAGTTTAAAGATCGAAACATAATGGGCTGATATATTCTGTTTTGTGTTTCAGAATAAATATTACATACTTCTGGCAATTGTAGAGGGAACTTAGGAGATAAAGTTTTGATGAGGAACCCATGTCCGGAAACGTACTATTTCGATATAAAATAAGTTTAAAAATCGAAACATAATGTACTGATATATTCTGTTTTGTGTTTCAGAATAAGTATTACATGCTTCTGGTAATTGTAGAGGGAACTTAGTAGATAAAGTTTTTGATGAGGAACCCATGTCCGGAAACGTACCATTTCGATATAAATAAGTTTGACGATCGAAATAAAATGGGCTGCTAATCGTCTGTTTTATGTTTCAGAATAAGTATTACATGCTTCTGGTAATTGTAGAGGGGACTTAGTATATAAAGTTTTGATGAGGAACCCATGTCCGGAAACGTACCATTTTGATATAAAATAAGTTTAAAGATCGAAACATAATGTACTGATATATCTGTTTTGTGTTTCAGAATAAATATTACATACTTCTGGCAATTGTAGAGGGAACTTAGGAGTATAAAGTTTTTGATGAGGAACCCATGTCCGGAAACGTACTATTTCGATATAAAATAAGTTTAAAAATCGAAACATAATGTACTGATATATTCTGTTTTGTGTTTCAGAATAAGTATTACATGCTTCTGGTAATTGTAGAGGGAACTTAGTAGATAAAGTTTTGATGAGGAACCCATGTCCGGAAACGTACCATTTCGATATAAAATAAGTTTGACGATCGAAATAAAATGGGCTGATATCGTCTGTTTTATGTTTCAGAATAAGTATTACATGCTTCTGGTAATTGTAGAGGGGACTTAGTATATAAAGTTTTGATGAGGAACCCATGTCCGGAAACGTACCATTTTGATATAAAATAAGTTTAAAGATCGAAACATAATGTACTGATATATTCTGTTTTGTGTTTCAGAATAAATATTACATACTTCTGGCAATTGTAGAGGGAACTTAGGAGATAAAGTTTTGATGAGGAACCCATGTCCGGAAACGTAAATTTCTATTAAAATTAAGTTTAAAAATCGAAACATAATGTACTGATATATTCTGTTTTGTGTTCAGAATAAGTATTACATACTTCTGGCAATTGTAGAGGGAACTTAGGAGATAAAGTTTTTGATGAGGAACCCATGTCCGGAAACGTACCATTTCGATATAAAATAAGTTTGACGATCGAAATAAAATGGGCTGATATCGTTCGTGTTTTATGTTTCAGAATAAGTATTACATGCTTCTGGTAATTGTAGAGGGAAACTTAGTAGATAAAGTTTTGATGAGGAACCCATGTCCGGAAACGTACCATTTTGATATAAAATAAGTTTAAAGATCGAAACATAATGTACTGATATATTGTTTTTGTGTTCAGAATAAATATTACATACTTCTGGCAATTGTAGAGGGAACTTAGGAGATAAAGTTTTGATGAGGAACCCATGTCCGGAAACGTACTATTTCGATATAAAATAAGTTTAAAATCGAAACATAATGTACTGATATATTCTGTTTTGTGTTTCAGAATAAGTATTACATGCTTCTGGTAATTGTAGAGGGGACTTAGTATATAAAGTTTTGATGAGGAACCCATGTCCGGAAACGTACCATTTTGATATAAAATAAGTTTAAAGATCGAAACATAATGGGCTGATATATTCTGTTTTGTGTTTCAGAATAAATATTACATACTTCTGGCAATTGTAGAGGGAACTTAGGAGATAAAGTTTTGATGAGGAACCCATGTCCGGAAACGTACCATTTCGATATAAAATAAGTTTGACGATCGAAATAAAATGGGCTGATATCGTCTGTTTTATGTTTCAGAATAAGTATTACATGCTTCTGGTAATTGTAGAGGGGACTTAGTATATAAAGTTTTGATGAGGAACCCATGTCCGGAAACGTACCATTTTGATATAAAATAAGTTTAAAGATCGAAACATAATGGGCTGATATATTCTGTTTTGTGTTTCAGAATAAATATTACATACTTCTGGCAATTGTAGAGGGAACTTAGGAGATAAAGTTTTGATGAGGAACCCATGTCCGGAAACGTACCATTTCGATATAAAATAAGTTTGACGATCGAAATAAAATGGGCTGATATCGTCTGTTTTATGTTTCAGAATAAGTATTACATGCTTCTGGTAATTGTAGAGGGGACTTAGTATATAAAGTTTTGATGAGGAACCCTGTCCGGAAACGTACCATTTTGATATAAAATAAGTTTAAAGATCGAAACATAATGGGCTGATATATTCTGTTTTGTGTTTCAGAATAATATTACATACTTCTGGCAATTGTAGAGGGAACTTAGGAGATAAAGTTTTGATGAGGAACCCATGTCCGGAACGTACCATTTCGATATAAAATAAGTTTGACGATCGAAATAAAATGGGCTGATATCGTCTGTTTTATGTTTCAGAATAAGTATTACATGCTTCTGGTAATTGTAGAGGGGACTTAGTATATAAAGTTTTGATGAGGAACCCATGTCCGGAAACGTACCATTTTGATATAAAATAAGTTTAAAGATCGAAACATAATGGGCTGATATATTCTGTTTTGTGTTTCAGAATAAATATTACATACTTCTGGCAATTGTAGAGGGAACTTAGGAGATAAAGTTTTGATGAGGAACCCATGTCCGGAAACGTACTATTTCGATATAAAATAAGTTTAAAAATCGAAACATAATGTACTGATATATTCTGTTTTGTGTTTCAGAATAAGTATTACATGCTTCTGGTAATTGTAGAGGGAACTTAGTAGATAAAGTTTTGATGAGGAACCCATGTCCGGAAACGTACCATTTCGATATAAAATAAGTTTGACGATCGAAATAAAATGGGCTGATATCGTCTGTTTTATGTTTCAGAATAAGTATTACATGCTTCTGGTAATTGTAGAGGGGACTTAGTATATAAAGTTTTGATGAGGAACCCATGTCCGGAAACGTACCATTTTGATATAAAATAAGTTTAAAGATCGAAACATAATGTACTGATATATTCTGTTTTGTGTTTCAGAATAAATATTACATACTTCTGGCAATTGTAGAGGGAACTTAGGAGATAAAGTTTTGATGAGGAACCCATGTCCGGAAACGTACTATTTCGATATAAAATAAGTTTAAAAATCGAAACATAATGTACTGATATATTCTGTTTTGTGTTTCAGAATAAGTATTACATGCTTCTGGTAATTGTAGAGGGAACTTAGTAGATAAAGTTTTGATGAGGAACCCATGTCCGGAAACGTACCATTTCGATATAAAATAAGTTTGACGATCGAAATAAAATGGGCTGATATCGTCTGTTTTATGTTTCAGAATAAGTATTACATGCTTCTGGTAATTGTAGAGGGGACTTAGTAGATAAAGTTTTGATGAGGAACTCATGTCCGGAAACGTACCATTTCGATATAAAATAAGTTTAAAGATCGAAACATAATGGGCTGATATATTCTGTTTTATCTTTCAGAATAAGTATTACAGATTTCTACGGGTTGTTCTACGCCTGTCGAGTCGGAGGAAGATCTTCTTGCACGAATTCTGACGGTAACAGAAATTTTTATGAACACATACTAGAGGAGGTCTTGTGGGATTTGTGTATCAAAACATGCGTCGCAGGTACAATTTGTGCAAACAACAGGGTCGCCACGTGGAACCATACTTTTATTACAACACCTAGAAATCTGTAACACACGATGTAAGCCCATTATGTCTCGAACTTCAACGAAATGGTAAGTTTCCGGACATGGGTTCCTCATCAAATCTTTATCTACTAAGTCCCCTCTACAATCCCTACAAGTCTGATACTTATTCTGAATCACGCTGTATGTTGACTGCATCACGTAATTCTACACTGTAAACCGCATCGCATCTGTTTGCGCATGCGCATGGTGTATGGTTGGAACTTAGAAATTTGTTTCTTGTCATATGTTGTAAAATATTTCTGGAATTTCAATTGGGAGAAATATAACGATAACGGTCATTCTGAAGTCTATGAGAAAGATGAATTGACCAAATGAAGAAAAACTTACAGAAAGGGGATACAAACGGGTATAATTGAGAGGAAGGAAAGAATGGGAGTACAGAAATGAATAGATGTACACCGTGTCTCATTCAAACCTTCCGAAAGCAGAGAACGATAAGAGGATGATTGCGAAGAGGGCGAAGGGATTCAGTACGTAGAAGAGTATATTATGTGTGTTTAATTAATAATAACTCTCAAAGCATGCGGAATTATGAAATGAGGTTGGTATTAAAAGAACGAGAAACTCAAAGAATTTTTGTTTTCATTGTTGCAGTTAATCAGATTTTTAGTATAAGACAGATTTTAGAAAAGAAATGGGAATATAATGGTACTGTACATCAACTATATGTAGACTTCAAAAAAGCATATGATTCAATTAAGAGGGAGAAGTTATATAGTATCCTGCTGGAGTTTGGAATTCCTAAAAAGTTAGTTAGACTTATACGAATGTGTCTAAATGGCACAAACAGTAGGGTGCGTGTAGGCAAACAGTTTTCAGACACTTTTGAAATCCAGAATGGGTTGAAGCAAGGAGATGCACTATCTCCTCTACTATTTAATTTTGTACTAGAGCATGCCATTAAATCTTTAGAGAATGAGGCAGGCTTACAACTGAATGGTATTAATAAGCTGTTAGTTTATGCTGATGATGTAGTACTACTGGCCGATAGCGAGGAGATACTGAAGGCCAACACGCACACACTATTGAGTAACACTAAGAAATTAGGACTGGAAGTAAATATCAGTAAAACTAAATATATGGTCACACGTAGAAATTCAGTATATAATGGAAATGGACAGCTAATGACAAATGAGGGAAATTTTGAGGAAGTGGCTGAATTCAAATACCTAGGAACAATAATCACAAATAGGAATGAGATGCAAAAAGAAATTAAACATAGGCTCAATTCTGGAAATGCATGCTAATTATGCATTGCAGAGACTTTTGATGTCCCAACTCCTTTCAAAAAACGTTAAGCTGAAAATATATAAAACTATTATTCTACCAGTTATATTATATGGGTGCGAAACATGGACTCTTACTTTAAGGGAGGAAAGGAGATTACGAGTATTTGAGAATAAAGTTCTTAGGAAATTTTTTTGGACCAAAGAGAGATGAACAGACAGGTGAATGGAGAAGACTACATAACAATGAACTACATGGTCTTTATAGGAAGCCAGATATAATAAGAACAATTAAGTCTCATAGACTGCGATGGGCAGGACATGTTGCACGTATGGGGAATGAAAGACGTGCATGGAAACTTCTTGTAGGAAAGCCAGAAGGAAAACGCCCAGTTGGTAGACCAAGAATGAGGTGGGAGAACAACATTAACTATGATTTGAGGGAAGTGGAATATACAGGGAATGATTGGAAAGTATTGGCTCAGGGTAGGGATGTATGGAGAGCTTATGTCCGCGCGGCCATGAACCTACGGGTTCGATAGTGCCAGTGAGTAAGTAAGTAAGTAAGTTAATTCATCTGTCGCATGTTGGACAAAAATGACATAAAACCACGTTCGCCAGACATCACTCCAAATATGATTAAGGATTATTATCAGGGTCCATTAGGTTACTTGGGTAAAAGCCCCACTGTTGGGAGACAATATGGAGAGGGATTATTGTTGAGGTAAAGAGGTAAAGAGGTGTAGATGGGATTTAGTGGTACTAGGAATACGGAAGGAGCTCTCCATGCGTGAGAACTTGGGTTGCTCAGGTTGGAATGCCGATAGGCATGAGTTCTTATCTAGGGATTCCACGAGGACTTCGTCGGGCAGAATTAATATGTAGAGAAGTTGTTGTAGGTGTGTTTTATTCTTGTCTTTTATAAACCGTCGCTTCTCGTATACAATTAAACTAAGTCGCTTCTCAAAAACACTTCGTTCTGAAAGTTAAATAAAGTCACTTCTTATATACAATTACTGGCAGTTTATACATTGGACTTCTTCCTCTGGGGGTATGTAAAAGACCGTGCGTTTGCGACTCCAGTACAAGATCTTCATAATTTACGAACCCATATCCTTGACACAATTACAATGTACCAATGGACATGTTGGACAGAACGTGGCACGAAATCGAACACAGACTTGATATTTTTCGTGCTACTAATGGTGCACATATAGAGGTGTTTTAGTGTATGGCAATGAAAATTCTTTGAGTTTCTGTTTCTTTTAATACCCGCCTCATTTTATAATTCCGCATACTTTGTTAGTTATGATTAATTAAAATGTGGGAGATTTGAATGGGACACCCTGTATATTTAGAATCGACCTTCCGAAAGCAGAGCACGATAAGAGGATGATTGCGAAGAGGGTGAAGGGATTTAGTACTTAGGAGAGTATATTATGTGTGTTTAATTAGAAACACTTGTTCCAATCAGTAGAGAGAACCTCTCTTCAAATCCACAATAATTAAATTTCTCGTTTCAAATATTCGCATGGATTGTAATGCTATTGCTGTTGTGTAACTCCCACTTCAACAAGACGTGTTTTTAATTACAGGGGTTTGTAATTATTCTATTTCAAACAGCAACCTTTATTTAAAACAAAACTATATATATATATATATATATCAATCTCACCGCTGGGGTCCAGAGATCGAGTCTCGGTCAATCCATGTGGGTTTCGTGGTGGACGAAACGGAGCTTGGGCAGGTTTTTCTCGGGTTTCTCCCGTTTTCCCCTGCCATAATATTATTCCACCATTTCTCCACATTCTTCTCATCCATTTCGTTCATCTGCCCCTGTGATGATGCGTCAGGCGTGGTCGGCCAGTACCCTAGTCATTCACAGAGCTCTATAAAATAGGCTTCATCTCATCTCATCCCTCTACCCGACTTGAGTTGGGCACTAGTTGAGGATATTTATTTATTTAATATATATATATATATTACATATTGTGTTATTTTTTGGCACGCCGTAGCGTAGTGGTTAAGGCACTGAGCTACAAGCCGGAGGGTCGAGGGTTCAAGTCCCGTTGGGGTCAGGATTTTTAAACTGACCCAAACCTTCTGGCGTCACTATGGCCCTGGGGTCGACTCAGCCTCTAACGGAAATGAGTACCAGACGCTTGTTCTGGGGTAAAGGCGGCCGTCACGCAGGGCTGACAACCCGGCTGACATAAAGTGCTGATTGTCTAGAAAAAGTGGGAACCTTAACCTCCTACTACCCCAAGGACCTCCGGGTCTGTTGTGGGATCACTTTACTTTACTTTACTTTACTTCTTACCTCATAAAGTTCCATGTTTTAACGATACCGATTCCAAATGCCTTTGCTTTCATCATCATTCAAGCCCCAATTGTTGAAATTTTGATTTATTTTTTTTATTTTGACACATGGAGTTTGACTGATGATGAAGGCAAATATCTTTGAAACCGGTATCGTGGAAACACGGAACTATATGAGGTGATATGTAAAAATATTTTATCCAACTCAATTTATTAATTGTAAATTACCTCATATATTACTTCCTCTTGTAAATTTGATTATATATATATATATATATATATCATGATAAGAAAAATAAATGTCTGGATGGGATTTGAACCAGGTCCTCTGGGTTGGTACCCAGTGTGCTATCCATTACACCACCGGTTAATCCAATACAAACATTTATCTTTCTTATATATATATTCTCCATTATTACTAGATGGAGAATCCGTCTTGATGGTCCAACAATAATCGGCCAGCATATTAGGATTCCATTTGCCTTGATATCTCTTTTCCATAGCTGAAATCTCCTGAGTTAGCTCATTTGGTCTTATTTTGCAATGGAAAAATGGACGAAACAATGTTTATTAAAAAAATAATTATTTAATTCCATTAATTGAAATTGAAATAACAAACTGTGGGTGATGGAGAAATTCCGAATACATATTTGAAAACACGATAAAAAAACTGCATTAAGTACAACTATTAGTACTCATGAGACAAAAATATGTTGACCAGTTTTATACTATATCATCAACATAAACCAACAGCTTATTAATGCTATTGAATTGTAGGTAATAATAATAATAATAATAATAATAATAATAATAATAAATAATAATAATAATAATAGATAGAACATCGGTTGATTAATGTCTTTGACATCGTCCGATTCCTAATAGCCAATTTTGTCGGTCCATCCAATCTCTTGGTTGTAGATGTTTCTCCTTCAAATATAAACATATTCCCTGACACCAGGAGGTTTTAGGTCTTCCTCTGCTTCGTCTTCCCTCAGGTTTCCATTCCAAAACAGATTTTGGTAGTCGATCCTCCTGTATTCGCTATAATAATAATAGTAATAATAATAATAATAATAATAATAATAATAATAATAATGTTTTATTTATTTTGGTAGAGTTAAAGCCATAACGCCTTCTCTTCCACTCAACCAACACAAATACAAATAAATATTTGACAAATATAGATATACACTATACTAATTATAAACAGTTAAAGATACATTAAATGTAGCAATGTAAATTTCATGTGACAAACAACATTTTATACGATAATAACAATAATAATACTTACGATAATTATAATAATAATATAATGATAATAATATAATAATAATAATAATAATTATTATTATTATTATTATTATTATTATTATTATTATTATTATTATTATTATTATTATAGTATAAATATGATAAATCATACGAGAAACACCAATTTAATATATATACCTTACACTGGGTAATGATGAAGTCGAGGTTAGAGCAAATAAAAATTTAGATTTCTTTTAAAAGTTGGCAATGTCCGGCAGCCCCTTATTTCTTGTGGTAGGGAATTCCAGCTGCGAGAAGTGAAGATAGTATATGACATGGAGTGATGTGATGTCCTATGTTGCGGTATATTAAGCAAGAGACTATGTTGTGATCTTGTGTTTAAGTTATGGTTTGAGGATAGATACTGGAAACGAGATGATAAATAATTGGGAATCGAGATATGTAGGATCTTAAATAAGAGAATTAGACAATGCGATTTTCTTCTCTCTTTTAGATGTAGCCATGACAATTCGTGGAATAATGGAGAAATGTGATCGTATTTTCAAACATTAAATATGAATCTTATTATAGGTCTTCTTTATCATCTTAAGATTTGATGGCATACTCTAGTACAAAATTGAATAGTAGAGGAGATAGTGCATCCCCTTATTTTAACACGTGATTTTCAAAAGTATCCGTAAAATGTATCGCTACAGTAATACTGTACTATAATTGTGAAGTAGAAACAGATATATAATTTAGTTACAAATGTTTCCCATGTTAACTCACGCTCACCATAGGATGATACTAATGTTAGCTCGCTACGCTATTTACCTGAAGTTCAGCACCATTAAAAACTCGTTACAAAGGAGGAGAGACAAAAAGGAATATGGTAGAGAATATTTTACGAGCAAAACTTTAACCTCTTCCTTTAAGATAAGAGGAAATTGCTCTTTGGAAACAACCTAGAAACTCTTTCCAAACAACAGTATGTTGTCTTAAGCACATGACGTCATTTGCTTCACCCTGTGTCTCGTTTCAATATAAAGACAATTTTTAGTGGGTCTGCAGTGGGTGTATACAGGCAGCCAACATTTGCTGCGGCGGCTGAAAGAATATATAGGATGTTTCAGTAAAATTTACAGACTTCTAGGAGTTGTAGAGGGGAATTAGTAGATAAAGTATTGATAATGAATCCATGTCCGGAAATGTATCATTTCTATGTAAAATAAGTTTAAAGATCGAAACACAATGGGCTGATATTGTGTTTCTTGTGTTTCAGAATACGTATTACAGATTTCTACGGGTTGCACTACACCTGCACGAATTCTGGTGGCAGAAAAAATTATTGAGCTCACGCCAGGTCTTGTGAGGTGTGTGTATGAAAATATGCATCCTAGGTACACTTAATGTAAGGAACCACACTTGTAATGCAACCCCTTTAAGTCTGTAATACTTTTTCTGAAATACAAGACACACGATATCAGCCCATTGTGTTTCGATCTTCAAACCTATTTATATCAAAATGGTATATTTCCGGACATGGGTTCCTCATCAAAACTTTATCTACTAATTCCTCTCTACAATCCTTAGAAGTGTGTATTACTTATTCTGTAACACCCTATATTATATGTCATATACAATTATAAAAGACGTATTCACTCTACATAACATCATAAAAGAATGTAGTATGAAAATTCCAACTGATAAAAGCAAAGTATTGGCATTTCGAGGCACCGATCCAATAATCCAATAATAGTGATTGAGAATACGATTTTAGAGCAACTTAATAACATCTCCTACCTAGAATGTAACATCTTCTATCAAGCATTTTTTTTTATATTCTTCTTCTTCTTCTTTTGCTTTCCCCCACTTATAGGTTTGCCGTCTTCAGTTTCCATTTATCTCTATCATTCCCATCTCCCTCTTGCAAATTCCTATCATCCATTACAGTTCTGACGTAGGTTTTCCATTACCATCTTGGTCTGCCACTTTTATTTCTTCCAGGAGGTGACCATTGGTATATATATTTTTTTTTTGCCATCTTTCATTTTCCATTCTTTGTACATGGCCATACCATTTAAGCGTTTGATTTTCAATCCTCTTAACAGATGTGGTGACATTCATTTCTCTCCAAAGGAATTCATTTCTTATTTTATCCTGTCTTGTTTTTTGGAGGCTTCTTCTAAAATAATCAAATTCAACTGTTCTAATTTTGTTCTTTTGTAATTCCGTCAAAGACCAAGTTTCACTTCCATATGACAACATATTCTGTATTATGCTCTTATAAATTTTCATTTTAGTTTCCTTTGTAGTATTTTTGTTCCAAATTATTCCATGTAATGTCTCAGTTGCATTTTTTGCCATTGCAATTTTAGTCTGTACATCTCTCTCACAGGTACCTAAACTTGTAATTATTGACCCAAGATATTTAAAAAATTCACACTTTTTATTTTCCCTGTTTCAAGTATGAGGTCATCCACATCCTTTCCCAAACACATATATTCAGTTTTCTGTAAATTTATATTCAGTCCCCATTTTTTATATTCTTCCATTAGTTGTTCTTCTCCTTCTTCTACTACAAGGTTTAGGCTATGCAGCCTGTTCCGGCGAAGTTAAAAGTGGAGTCCATCTTCTACGTGGTCGGCCAACATCTCTTGTTCCTCTGGGATTATACAGGAAGGTTCTTTTTGGTATTCTTTCGTTGTTCATTCTCATTAAGTGTTCTGTCCATTTCTTATTATTTTCGCTGATTTTATCTTCAATTTTATATATATTTAATTCTTCTCGTATAGTTTCATTCCTTATTCTATCCGCTACGATTTTAGAGCAAGTTAAATAACTTCTCCTACCTAGGATGTAACATCTCCTATCAAGCAATTTTTTAAATATTTAACTTAATAAATAATATCTTAAAACGGTATCTTATACAAAAACATTCAATACTCAAATATGTAAAACTTTGGCCCTCCCGACTTCCCTGTATGCACGTGAAATCTGGGTTCTAAAAATAAATACATCACCAGATTAAGAGCTGCAAAAATTATATCCATGCGCCGAACTGCTGGATAAACTCTTACTTGACCGTCAGAGGAATGAAGACATTTTAAAGGAACTCCACTTGCAAACCTTTAGAAGAATATATATCCACCTACAGAGACAGATGGATGCAACATGTATCCCGAATGTCACCAACTAGGATCTCTAATGCAGTTCTTCGGTATCGCCCACGAGGATAACGATGACCTGGACGTCCACAAAACGACTTTTAGACCCTGTCTAGTTGAGACCAAAACAGGTCACCATTGGCCAACATTAAAATACAAAATTATGGAATATTCACCTGAAAGGTCCGTCTCCTCAATTTAATTAATTATTTAACTGTAGCGCTTTCGGGACTTGTCCCATAATCGGCAGGATTTGAATCATCCTATGATAGGACAAGTCCCGAAAGCGCTACAGTTAAATAATTAATTAAGTTGAGGAGACGGACCTTTAAGGTGAATATTCCATAATTTTATATTTTAATTTTGAATAATACCTCAACGGAACACATCATGAATCTTATAAATGTTGATTGACCTATATTCATGAATGGTGCACGATGGTGATATAATTCTAAAATCATTACTAACAATTTAGTGCTAAACACATTTTATATAGAATAAGCATTAAATTTTATTGTCATTATTCGTCTTAATTTATTTATATAGGCCTATACATTTTCAATGTTTACACATATTTCTGTGCCTAAAGTTTTATTTTCCTTCTCCACTCGTCCCTATCCGCTATCTGTTCACTCCATATCTTCAGTCCTCTTGTTCTCATTCCAGTTCTTATTTCTTGCATAAATGAGTTCCGAGATCTTCCTTTTCTTCTTCTTCCAGATGGATACCATTACAATGATTCTTTATATCTTTAGGCTTTCTAGCATTGCTATTTTTTGATGAACAGGAAGCTAGTCTGATGTAACAACCCCCAACTTGGGGGACCATTCTTGTTCATATTTTTCTTATTATTATTATTGGCATTATTTATATTATTGTTATGGTCACACATGGAAATACATTATATAATGGAAATGGACAGCTAATGACAAATGAGAGAAATTTTGAGGAAGTAGCTGAATTCAAATACCTAGGAACAATAATCATAAATAGGAATGAGATGCACAGATAAATTAAACATAGGCTGAATTCTGGAAATGCATGTCATTATGCATTACAGGAACTCTTGACGTCGCAACTCTTTTCAAAAAACGTTAAACTGAAAATATATAAAACTATTATTCTACCAGTTATATTATATGGATGTGAAACATGGACTCCTACTTTAAGGATGGAAAGGAGATTACGAATATTTGAGAATAAAGTTCTGAGGTAACATTTTGGACCAAGGAGAGATGAATAGACAGGTGAGTGGAGAAGGCTGCATAACAGTGAATTACATGGTCTTTATAGGAAGCCAGATATAATAAGAACAGTTAAGTCTCGTAGATTGCGATGGGCAGGACATGTGGCACAAATGTGGAATGAAAGACGTGCATGGAAACTTC
The DNA here is from genome assembly GCA_030220185.1 of Diploptera punctata. Taxonomy (NCBI): domain Eukaryota; kingdom Metazoa; phylum Arthropoda; class Insecta; order Blattodea; family Blaberidae; genus Diploptera; species Diploptera punctata. The sequence goes on from JASPKZ010005712.1 coordinate 74,671, forward strand.
TCGTAGGAAAACCAGAGGCAAAACGCCTAGTTGGTAGACCAAGAATGAGGTGGGAGAATAACATTAACTATGATTTGAGGGAAGTAGATTATACTGGGAATGATTGGAAAGCATTAGCTCAGGATAGGGATGTTTGGAGATCTTATGTCCGCTCGGCCATGAACCTATGGGTTCGATAGTGCCAGTGAGTTAGCTAGTTAGTTGCTATTATAATCATTGTTACCAATATTATTATTATTATTATTATTATTATTATTATTATTATTATTATTACTATTATTATTGTTATTAGTACTATTATTAAAATTATTGTTATTATTATTATGAGCATTCTTATCATTATTACTGTTATAGTTCCAATTATTTTTATAATAATTATTAATTATAATTGTTTTTTTTTTTTTTCATGTAGACATATCAGAAGCTACTGAGTGGCGAGGACCCCAGTCGTGTCATGTTATTGAACCATCCGGGCATCACTTAATGTCCCAGTTGGGTTGTACGTCCTTCCATATTCATGTTGTTAGATTCAGGCGGTAATTTGTGCAGCACACAGCCTGTATCACATGACACACTGCATCTCATTCTTCTATAGAACATTGTAAAAATATATTACCAACAGAATTGGAGACAATGGTTGCTTAATTCAGATGTATACAATATTTGTCAACATTTATGTTAGGTGTATTGAATTGTTGTTGCATATTTTGGGGCGTAAACAATATGTTTCAATAATATATATATATATATATATATATATATATATATATATGGTGCAATATCTAATATGAAGAAAAAAAGGATGCAAATATAAAATTTTTTTTAGGGATTTTAGGGTTAATAAATTCTATCTTCAAGCCATAGTTAATCCAAAATCAATCAAAACTAAAAGTGTATAAAACACTGGCTCATCCAACTCGTTTGTATGGTAGCAAAATACAGACATTCAAGCAGAAGGATACATAGAGACTTAGATCTGATGAAATGAGATACCTTCGAAGGTCTGCGGGATTCACACTGTCAGACCATAAAAAAAGAAGAAATTTTAGAAATATTATACATGGGAACTTTAGAAAACAAAATTCATGATTATAAGTCAAGATAACATGTCATAATGAAAGATCACAGGATACCCAAAAAAATGTTAAGCTATCAACCTGCAGGAAGAAGAAGACCAGGACGTCCACTCAAAATACTTTTGGATGGTGTTTCTATAGAGGCCGAAACGAGTCAACAAATTACCTAAATTCATTAATGGACTATGAGGATGATGATGATGATAATAATAATAATAATAATAATAATAATAACCATAATAATAATATAATAATAATAATAATAATAGTGTTTAATAAGGACAAGTAATGGAATATTAATTTTTCTACATAAAACTTGTTTCAATAGAAAGAAAACAAATACACATCGTATCAATAAAGATGAACATCTAACCTTCATTCCTTTGTTCCATTGTTATATCCTCCGCATTTCACTACAAACTTTGGTAATATGTTTTTACTCAAAAAATATAGATTAATTTCATGTTGTTTTCAAACTTATGTACGAATATAGCTATAATAATAATTATTATAATTCAATATTTAATCAACAAATTGATTATTTTTAAAATTTACAAACAAGAAAACGTATGACAAACGCATGTCACACGCAGATCAGAATTTACAGAAGACACATTGAAATTAGCTGGAATTCTTATCAGAAGTTTCTACAATATTCCGCGTGTTTTATTAACCAGTTGAGGAGTATAATAATCAAGATGGATCTGAAATATTTATTATTATATATAATGCAATATAATTACATCTCAGTTGTATCGGTAAGAATGGATTATGAAGTTAATTGTAAAGATCTCGTAACCAAACATTACATCCCTGATTCTAATTAACAAGCCTTATTACAATTGAGGGGTCTACGCCACTTTGTGAAGAAATGGAAGTAAACTGGGCCGCCTTTACCCCCAGAACAAGAGTCTGGTACTCATTTCCGTTAGAGGCTGAGTCGACCCCAGGGCCATAGTGCCGCCAGAGGGTTTGGGTCAGTTTAAAAATCCTGACCCCAACGGGACTTGAACCCTCGACCCTCCGGCTTGTAGCTCAGTGCCTTAACCACTACGCTACGGCGTGCCCCATTTTTAATATAAATATCACTGATTATTTCCATTTCTTCTCAAAGTGGCATAGATCCGTCTCTCACTAGAACCCCCAATTGTTATTGTACAGTCTTCTTGTAAGCCCATGTTTCCCTTAACAGAGATTTAGGCGCTCTTTCCCTACAGGGAAGAATTTGAACCATACTAATTTAGTTACACTTTTTTTCGTATAGATGTCATTTTTGAGTGGTCCGTGGTCAGCGTTCCGCCTCATACTGACATCTAGGAAACCAATGTAGCACTAGGACGGGAAAATTCGGTACATTTTGCTTTTTATTATATAAAACTTTCCTCATTAGAGGATTGTCTCAAGGACAAAGTGATACAGACAATTATTTTTTGTAATTGATTAAATACATTTTGTAAATATATTTTAAAAAATTCAACTTGTAGGCATAATTGAAGTATACATACTATAAAGTAATTTTGTAAATATGGTTTCTTAAAATTAAAATTGATCCTCTAATGGCAGTGATGGCAATTCTAGAATGATACACCCTGTCCAAATACAGTAAAGATACATTTATATACCGCAAAATTTCCTTATTCGCGGGGATATGTTCCGTAAATACGCCGTGAATACAGAAACCGCGCATATGGAATGGTGATTTGTATGGGTATATAGGGGATACGTTCCAAATAAAATAAAATAAAATCAATTTAATGAGAGATTTAAATAATGTATATTAATTATTATTGTCACGCTTAGGCAAGGGCTTAAACAACTTAGTAGTTTTTCTTGTTTTGCCGCTTAAACGACTCGCCAATGCGTAAACGGTCATGCATTTTTACTTTAAGCAGCAACGCTACTTTTTTCCGCTTCGAAACTTATTTTTCCGTCCTTTTCCTCGACTTTATACACATTTAAATTGAGAACAATGCAAAAAGAGACACGCGTTATTCAATCAAAATTGTTTAAACGAATGAAACAATAAAGTACCGATCTCGGAGAGGGCGGCATTTATTAAAGGACATAAGGGCACGTAAATTACGGCGGCGGCGGCGGCTTTTAACGACGAACTTCAGATTTAGTGACAATTAAGTTTGTTTTACTATAATTCTATTTTGTCCGATTGGTTTAAATCGCTCTTTGTAAAAGCCACCTTGGCACGAGCCTGCAGTAAAAATAAAAAAAAGTTACCGATGCGTTAATAAAGTATACCTAGGTAAAGGTGAACCTAATCCTTCTAATATACCGATTGGATCCGCGAGTAAAGAAATTTTAGCCGCCAATACAGGAACTGTGTAGCAATTTTTTAATCCGTGAATAACGGAACCGTTAATAAGGAGCTTTTACTGCATTAGTATACAAACAGCTCACATATTGAATGTAAATTTAAGTAAATAAAATTTGATAAATTATTTATTTCTCTAAATGCAATTAAGTATAATTTTTATTAAGATTTTAGATGATTAATAATTACTTTTATATTTATTTTTAAAATTTCCGTTTGCTATAAATGTACTGTTGTAATTTTAAAGAAACATTTTATTTTGTAACGAATGGGCTTTAAAGTACAGTTTAAACATGTTAAATACCGACGGAAGTGGTGGCTCAGTGCAGAAAAAAAATTCTACTACTTAAGCTCATATGAAGGGTGTCCACCGCTGTGGTCTCGAGGTAGCGTGCTGCCTTGTCACGCAGCGGGCCCGGGTTCCATCCCCGATCGGGGCAGTTTTTCTGGGTGAAGTTTTTATCGGGGGTTTTCCTCACCTGTAAGACAAATGTCAGGAAAACTTTAAGGCCCAAACGGTCCTCGAAATCATATGGCCATCATCCTTATCATCATCATCCTTCACCGGTGTGGAAAGCAACGGGAAGCTACCACACCTACAATTCCCTAGTAAAGCTGCAAGGACCTGCCTTCGGGCAGAATTACTATGGATGGATATGAAGGGTACAGGTAAGTCACTTTTTTGTCAAAATTGAATTAGAGGTGTCATGAGATTCTCCATGGAAAGCACTATAATTTAAAAGTATGAAAAAGTAAAATATACAGTTAGTTGTGCGTATATTTACCTCCAAAATTTGGAATGCAGTAAGAAAGTATGCACATCATAAATTAAAAGTAGCCTAGATTTTCTAGGAATTCAAGAAAAAAGTTACTTACTTGGTTTTTCATCTGTACCCTTCATATAACCTATTTTATTCAAATTATTAATCGAAATACGTGATCTACAGATGTGTTATTTATAAATGCTAGCTCTTTCAAATTAATTTAAGTAAATAAGAAAACCTTAAAACGTGCTAAATTTTCACTCCATTCGACGACAACGTATGGCAGCATTATAGTTTAAAACAACGTAAAATTGGTTTTTTGAAGTCCAATCACAGATTTATAGCCTTTATCCCCTGAACAAGTGTCTGGTACTCGTTTCAGTTAGAGGTTGAGTCGACCCCAGGGGCTTGGTGTCGCCAGAAAGTATAAAAAATTATTAATAACTTAAGCTTATTCCTATTTTTATTAATCTCTATTTAAAAATTAATTACTTACTTACTCACTGGCACTATCGAACCCGTTGTTTCATGGCCGCGCGGACATAAGCTCTCCATACATCCCTATCCTGAGCTAATGCTTTCCAATCATTCCCCGCATAATCTACTTCCCTCAAATCATAGTTAATGTTATTCTCCCACCCCATTCTTGGTCTACCAACTGGGTGTTTTCCCTCTGGCTTTCTTACCAGAAGCTTCCATGGAAGTCTTTCATTCCCCATGCGTGCTACATGTCCTGCCCATCGCAGTCTACGAGACTTAACTGTTCCTATTATATCTGGCTTCCTATAAAGACCATTAAAACAATAAATTCAAAGAAAATTTATAAGTTAAAATTATTTCGCGTAAAACTAGATATCTTATTTGTCTAATATGTTACCATTCGATGAACATAATCCATGAGCAATTATTAAAGTAGGTACAAGATCCACAATATCATCAGTTTAAAAATTCTGATCCACCGGACTCGAAATCTCGACCTTTCGGTTTTTGGTTCTTGCCTTAAACAATTACGCTACCCCATGCCCCCATTTAGAAGGTAGTGTCCTGTACCTCTGCGCCAAGGCATGATGTCTTAAATACTTCAGCTACGGTGCGGAAAGTAATGATAACTTTTTAGCTAACTAGCACCCGACAGACGTTGTCATGCCCGAACGTTCAATTCTAGTGTCATAGCCGGATGATAAAAATATAAATTACTTTTTTACCATAAAATTCTCTAATTAATATGTTCGCAAGAAAACTTCTCACTGTCATCTGCTGTGCCTCAAGAAGCGTTCATTATGACGTCACATTGTTGTCGCGCGGAATATGTCGGTAATGCAGATGACTACACGTCTGACATAAAAAAATATTTCCCGATCGCAGCTCCACCCACCAGGTCCAATTGTGAATTTAAACCATTCAAAGATCCACTCAAACACATACAAAAATGTTCATCAAAATGGGTCCAGTCGTTTAGGCAGTTTTTAATTTCAAGTAAAATTCCACTTCTAATTGTCTGATTTCACTGATTTTTTGATAATATCTAACTCGATTTATTTTAATAGTATATAATGAGTTTCGTTGTGAAACATCAAAAATTGTGACCGCTAGAGCGATTTTTAAATTTTCACTACATGTGAACTCCTACACCTAATGGTTTTAAATGAGCCAATTGTGAATCTAAACCATCCAGACACCGACTCAAACAAACACATACATTTTCATATAAATCGGTGCTGTCGTTTAGGACGTTTTTAATTTCGGATTTCAAGTAAACATCCACTTATAATTGTCGGATTTCGCTCATTTTTGAAAATACCTACCTCGGTTTACGTTAATAGTATATACTGAGTTTCATTGTGGAACATAAAAAATTGTGACCACAAGAGCGATTTCTAAATCTTCACTTCAGATGAGATCCTACACCTAATGGTTTTAGAGGATCCAATTGTGAATCTAAACCATCCAGAGACCCACCGAAACAAACATACAAATTTCCATAAGTAATGCCACGAGTGATTTCCAAATTATCGATAAATTCACGACTCACGAAGTGAGGAGTGAATTTATCTAGAGAATTTGGAAATCAAGAGTGGCATTTGTTAGGACTATTTAACGAATAAAATTAAGCTGTTTACTCACAAATCATTATTTAACTATAGTTATTTTAAAATATTTATATATTTATTGTAAACGGCGATGTTTGAAAACAAATGAGAAACGATAGGTACGCTTCTACTGCTTCTTTTGTTTATCACTGCAACCAGATCATACTATTTATTGCCAAAGGAACGCAATATTGTAAGGAGGAGCTTTCTTTAATATGGTAATTATAACACTGATAAATATTTGGTGAAACACGACTCTGATTGGTTGTAAAACAGAAATCATTGAAACGTGATTGGTCATTGACTCCCATTTGGGGCATGAGTTAAATAGTCATCAAAATCGGTGCAGTCATTTAGGAAGTTTTTAATTTCGGATTTCAAGTAAACACCCACTTCTAAAGGTCAGATTTCGCTGATTTTTGGATAATACATCCGATCTAAATCCAAAGATTCAAAATTGAGTTTTGCAAGGTTATAGACTTACTCTTCTTCCAAAAAAAGTCAAAATTTTCGAAAATTCAAAAACTCCAAAAATACTATCTAGAGGGTTTATCCGGGATTTATAATGCAAAAAAATCCGGTCTAAATCCAAAATTTCAAAATTGAGTTTTCCAAGCTTATAGTCTACAGAAAAAACAAAAATTATGGCATTTCAAGGTGTAGATCCTGTCAGAAGTAAAATTGTACTGGACAATAAAATTTTGGAGCAGGTGAATAATTTCACATATCTAGGATGCAATATCTCATATGAAGAAGAAAAGGATGTAAATGCAAAAATATCTAAATTTTTAAGAATTTTAGGGTTAATAAATTCTATCTTCAAGCCACAGTTAGTCCAAAAGCATTCAAGACTGAAAGTGTATAAAACACTGGCTCTTCCAACTCTTTTGTATGGTAGCGAAGTATGGACATTGAAACAGAAGGATATACAGAGACTTAGATCTGCTGAAATGAGATATCTTCGGAGGACTGCAGGATACACACTACTAGATCACAAAAAAAATGAAGACATCTTAGAAGAATTACACATGGAATCTTTAGAAAACAAAATTTCTGATTATAAGTCAAGATGGATACAACATGTTCATCGAATGGAAGATCACAGAATACCCAAACTAATGTTAAGATATCAACCTGCAGGAAGAAGAAGACCAGGACGTCCACTCAAAAGACTTCTGGATGGTGTTTCTCTTGAGGCCGAAACAGGTCAACAAATGGCCTAAATTCGTGAATGTACTATGATGATGATGATAGTCTTATTGTTTTTCCAAAAAATGTCAAAATTTTCGAAAATTGAAAAACTGCAAAATTACTATCTAGAGACTGTCTCCAGGATTTATAATGCAAAAAATCCTATCTAAATCCAAAATTGAGTTTTCCAAGGTTATAGTCTTACTGTTTTTCCAAAAAATGTCAAAATTTTCGAAAATTCAAAAACTGCAAAATAACTATCTAGAGTCTGTGTCCGGGATTTATAATGCAAAAAATCCGGTCTAAATCCAAAATTTCAAAATTGAGTTTTCCAAGGTTATAGTCTTATTTGTTTTTCCAAAAAATGTCAAAATTTTCGAAAATTCAAAAACTGCAAAATTACTATCTAGAGACTGTGTCCGGGATTTATAATGCAAAACATCCGATCTAAATCCAAAATTTCAAAATTTGACATTTTTTGGAAAACTCAATTTTGAAATTTTGGATTTAGACAGGATTTTTTGCATTATAAGTCCCGGACACAGACTCTAGATAGTTATTTTGCAGTTTTTTAATTTTCCAAAATTTTGACATTTTTTTGGAAAAAGAGTAAGTCTATAACCTTGCAAAACTCAATTTTGAAATTTTGAGTTTATTTTAGTACGATATTTCTAGTTTTGTTGTGAAACATCGAAAATTGCGATCGCTAGACCGATTTTTAAATTTTCGTTACAGGTGAACTCCTACACCTAATTATTTTAGAACATAATGGTAATTATTCTTTGCTAAAATCGGAGATCGATTTTGTTCTTTTACGGCACTCGATGATATGATATTGGTTGTATTCAGACACACGTGCGTCAATCGGGGTATTGAATGTTTTGTTCTTACATATTTTGGTGAACAAACAATGCTCAGAGCAATTTGTTACGACCACCAAATTAGGAACGCAAATGTGAAATTCTGGGCAGACGAGGTTAGGAGAGAACTCCAAAAGATTGGGATGGGTTGGATATGGGAAAAAGGGACTGAAAATAGCAAGAATGTGTGGAGAAAAATAAGAAGGCGGTACTGAGATATAAACCGACAAAATATTTTAGCCGAATGTGCGGGAAAAAGATCACTGCTTTTACAAAGAGACCTGAAACAAGTTTGGGGAAAAGAATCTTATATATTCAATCTAGGATTTAAAGAGAGATCAGGGCTTGCTTGGTTCAGGTTAGGGGAATGGAAATTTTTAAAAATTAGCGACGATCACGATATGCGAATATGTCCAATATGCGGGAGCTTTGAAGACGAGATACATATATTAGGAAAATGTAACGATTTAGAATATTGGAGGCATCAGTTATTACCGGAAAGATTTCTAAATTCAAATCATGAAAGATAGGCATGCTACGAGTTATTGGTAAGCCCAGAAAATTGGATAAACTTGGGTAGATTTCTGGACAAAACGCGGAAAATAAGAACAACACTTATTCATGAATAAATAAATATGTTAACAAATTGCAATACCATTAATTCTTAATAATTCTACATAACTAAGTTAATGTATAATGTAATTGTATTGTTATCTAATTGTAATATTATTGTGTTTTCTTCTCTTTTTTTGTTTTAAGTATATTATTACCAAACATCAACTTATTGTAACGGATTGTCAACAGCACGTACGGCTTACTGCCCGTGCGATCCATATTTGTAAATAACATTGTATGTATCTTACTTTTAGTCTAATAAAGTCCTTATGTATAGTATGTACATATTTTGTGGTGGAAGCCGTGTATGGCTAGTCTTGTGATGGCGTGCCTCTGCTCCTGATTCTCTTTGGTCCAGTTGCGTTCCATCATTGCAGTCGATATCTATCTCCGCTCTTTTCATTCTTCTCCGTTTTAGAACATAATAGATAACGGCTAATCACTCGTAGCATCTCATAACCTGAACATACAAATTTTCACGAAAATGGGTTGAACGGCTCAGAAGTCTATAAAGAACGAAAGAGATACATTCGTTTTACAGACTATTCAACTTATGCCCCAAATGGGAGTCAATGACCAATCACATTTCAACGATGTTTTATTTACAACCAATCACAGTCGTGTTTCGCCTAGAATTTACCAACTAAAGTTTATAATAATAAAGAAAGCACCTCCTTTTTAGAATTCTAAATAGGTCATAGCATTATTTTGCAGTGACTGACTCTCCAAGAAATACGGCAACAATATTGTATATATAGTGCATGAATGTCAATACATAGTGCATGTCGGAGTTAATATAAAAACATTTGTAGGAATTGATTATACCACCAAGAAAAGAAACCACTCTTCGCACTTTTTTAAATGTATTTTTTCCCAGGTAATAACATTACAAGAAAATTATAATTGTCATATTTACATCATAGGACATCAGAAATGAATTAATACACAGTTTAATGTGTTTAATTTTTCCTCCACTAGAGTGCATTCATACAATATTGCGTTCCTTTGGCAATAAATAATATGATCTGGTTGCAGTGCTGAACGGAAGAAGCAAATGAAGCGACCAATCGTTTCTCATTTGTTTTCAAACATCGCCGTTTACATTAAATATATAAATATTTTTAAATAACTGTATTTAAATAATGATTTGTGAGTAAACAGCTTAATTGTATTCGTTAAATAGTCCTAACAAATGCCACTCTTGATTTCCAAATTCTCTAAATAAATTCACTCCTCACTTCGTGAGTCGTGAATTTATCGATAATTTGGAAATCGCTCGTGGCATTACTTATGATAATAATGTCATGATATGTGTTGTGTCCCGCGCCGTAGCCGAGCGGTTAAGGTAGAAAGCCTTGGCGCAGAGCTACGGGACTTGCGCTGGTTCGAGTCTCCATGGGGGAAGAAAAATTCTCATGGTATTTCGGCCAGTATGGGACCGGTGCCCACCCAGCATCGTGAGGCAATTGGGCAGCTACAATAAGTAGCGGCTCCAGGTTGAGGAACCAGCTATAACGGCTGGGGGACTCGACATGCTAACCACATGTCACCCCTACACTGGCTGTTGATCATCTACCACTGTGATTGACACATGTGGATGTGAAGGGCCAGCAGCCGGCTGGTAAAAGGGAAACCGCTGAAAAGTGGAAAGACCCTCAATCGGATATGTGTTGTAACTAGTAATGTATTTTTATTCTTCTTTATTCTGTTACAGATACAAAGAAAGGGTTTTAATTCCCTAAAAAATATGGGTTCTCTTCTTGAAGAAGACATAATAGAATGTATTGGAGACATGTCCAAAAATTACTTTCCTCAAAAGGGTAATATATTAACGACAATTCCTCCTGCAAATAATAGAAATGCCCCCCACCGTCAAGAACCCAAACTGAGAACAAAAAGATCTATTTTAAATGATTCAAATGTTTGTTTACGCGATGGAAATATTTTAGGATATCAAAACATAGAAAAAGACATGAGCAAACACCTGGAACATCATGTTAATTCTGTTTACAAAGTTCAATGTGACTTTCAGCTTTACTTCAAAAACAATTTGCACAAAGACATTGAAGGTAAAATTTTGAAAAATATTCATTCAATTTCATCATGGACAATCACCGTTGATGATTTTGAAAGTAGATGCAACTACCAAAGTGATAAATTCGATGGCTTCATATTCATTCTTGGAGGAAAAAAACTAAAAGATATACAAAATAACAACAAATTGATGTCCAATCTATCTCTTCACAAAGCAAAGATAATGATAATAATATTAGGTGTGACTTCTAATATAAACATGATTTTTAAGTTTTTAAATGATTATTCTTTAAGAAACACCCTCGTTGTATATCATGATACCACAAAATACCTACAAATAGTATCATGGCCATCAGATGAATGTGGTAATTTGATACTAGCACCTATTTCCAGCAATTGCAACGAAAATGTATATATTTCAAATGAAATATACAAGCCGAAAGTAGAAACATCAAGTAGAAAATGTAAATTCCATGTACATGCTATTCATAATCCTCCATATTCAATGTTTACAACAACTTTTATGCCTACTGTAACAGATGGTATTGAACTAAAATTAATAACAGTAATTGCAAATAAATTAGGAATTGAAATAAAAAATATAACAGAAGTTGGCGATTTACCAAGAAATATGATTATGTTAGGAGAAACATCTGGTTTTCAAAGTACAAACACGATAAAATACATGTCAAGGTACTATACTGAAACTTACACATGGGTTGTACCTCGTTCTGCATCACATCCCCATTGGTCTAACATAACAAAAGTTTTCAAAATCGAAACTTGGTTATTGATTATATCAAGTCTCTTTCTTGTATCAATAACAATGAAGTTTATCAATACATACAATAACATCGACATCTTTAAATATATTTTTATCTCTTGGGGTGTCTTTTTACACATTCCTGTTGATGAGATATCAAAGAAAACGGCAGTAAGAATAACTTTTATTACCTGGATACTGATATCAATTGCTTTAACAACTGTTTTTCAAGCTTTTATGAAAAGCTTTTTTATAGATCCTGGAAGAAAACATCAAATCAATACTTTTAATGAATTAGAACAAACTAATTTGAAATTGTCGTTAACACATAAAATATTCTTTCAAAATAACATGTTGTATTATACAAATAAACACACCTTCTTAATGTTTCCTAACGATTGTCAAATGTTAGAATTTTGTTTTCGTAATTTAAGTGTGGCAGCGTTTACAACTGAAGAAAGATTTTTATACACTTCTCGGTTATATTTTCGTGATGTTTCCACGTCATTGTACCACAAGTTTACTGAAGGTGGTGTAAGTTTTCATAGAACATTGAATATGTACGCTAGGAATCCATTTGTTGAAGCTGTTAACAAAATAACAATTAGATTAGTGGAAGGTGGAATTGTGAATAAAATTGTTGAAAGCTTTTTAGATCCATCTGGTTGGACACGTGGGAAGAGAATGGGCAAAACTAGTATTCATGATTATGTACCAATGTCTATGTTGCATATGACGTCACCATTTATGTATCTTATTTATGGCTATTTATTGAGTACTGCTGTTTTTATATTAGAATATGTTTTCTTTAATAAGATGATTTCTGTGTACATACCATAATAGATTTGATTGTAAACTGATTAATACATGTGCAATTGAAATCAATGTACTACCATGAATATTTCGTGGAACAGATTACACTGGTCAACATGATGTTTGTCTCACGAGTACCAATAGTTGTATTTAATGCAGTTTTTATCGTGTTTTCAAATATGTATTCGAAATTTCTCCACCATCCACAGTTTCTTTATTTCAATATAAATCAATGGATTTAAATAATTACTTCCATTATTTATAATTACTCAAAAATACAGAAACAACTGGAAATCTCACGTAAGAAGAATGAGCAGAACAAGAACACCATGTCAGATCTTAAATTACCAGCCACCAGGCAAGAGATCTTAGGGCAGACCCTTGAAACGTTGGATTGTGACCGTAACAGACCACTAGGTCTATCACATGAAAGGAAGAAGAAGAAGTAATTACTTTTTAATAAACGTTTTTTCGTCCATTTATTATCTTGACGCATTGAACGATGAGCACGGGGAACACTTTCATCAGGAGAATTCAGTTATGGAAAAGAGAAATCAAGGCAAATGGAAACCTAATATGCTGGCCGATTATTGTTGGACCATCAAGAGGGATGCTCCACAGGCGAAATATATCAGAAATCGTCATTTCTTACTTTCTAGGTGACTCCGAATGTTCGAATATTACGTAATTACGAATGTATAAAGTATTTAAATGTTTCAAATTATAAATACCTGTCTCACGGAAACCTTGCGTGCTGGAGAAAAACCGATACCATATTTGAATTCAGGAGAAAAAATATTATCGGAATCACATATGTTTCTTACTGAGACAAAAAAAGATTATTTTTTGTTGCTCAGTGTAATTCAACCAAGAATAAAATCGGATTCCTATGGATTACAACCGTTATCGGTTGGATAACAGGAATTAGACAGAATTGACATAGAAAGATGACATTGGTACTTACAAGGGAACTGTCAACCTTTGCATGCAGAAACGTACCTTGATATTTCTCTCAGAAAAGCGTTGTGATCTGCAAAGTTCGTGACCAAAAAGTCATCTGCCGCTTTTAAGTGCTACAGAAACTGAAGCCAGAATCCAGCAAAGCATCCCACTGTGCGAAGCAGATGAACTCCCTGCTTGAATAGTCCGGAGTGGAGTAAGGCGGGACGGACACGGACGGCAGGTAATGAGGGTTATCCGATCAATCAACTCAGCAGTTGTATTACTTCTCTCTAGTTTAAATTAGAGATTTGACGTTGGATTTTAGTTTCTTGCATTAAATGAGGCAGATAATTATTGGACACGAACTTGATGCATCATAGCGTTTCACTGGGAGAAATTTGAAAGTAGGTTTCGGCATGCAATTGTTAACAGTTCCCTTGTTTGATAGTGAGAAATAAATAGATAGAGCGATTTAGACATACAAACAGCATGCGGGTGAACGGGTGGATGTACGGACGGTTGGGTGGTGAACGGGAGTGGGCGTGCGGGCGGGATGAATAAATGGATCGAGGGTTGGATGGATGGATGGATGGATATATAAATAGAGACATAGGATGAACAATTTTAACAATTCTAGCTTTTATGAAACCGGAACGAGTCAACAGGCTTAATACCTGGATGATCAGGATGATGAAATATATGTTTGAAGAATCAAAAATAGAAGTTTGGAGAGAGTAACGACCCCTAGGCTCACTAAGCAAAAATGGTTATCATTATTTCTCTAACATCCATCCAGATATTACCCTCGAACATACTTCTAAGCAATGCAATACAATTAATTCTTAATAATTCTACATAACTTAATTAATGTATAACGTTGTTGTATTATTAAGTAGTTGTAATATTATTGTGTTTTCTTTATGTAATTTTATTATTATTATTATTATTATTATTATTATTATTATTATTATTATTTTGTTTTTGCAAAAAATTGCTTAACTGTTATGTTAGCCACTAGATGTCAGTCGGGACGAATTTCCGCTACCTCTTGTGTGAATTGAGAATACTACATATATAAGAAAAATGTATGTTTGTGTTGGAGTACTTGGATAGCTCAGGTCGTTAGAGATCTAAACATACAGAGTTTAGAGACTCGGGTTCAAGTCCCGACTCAAGCATTCATTTTTCATATCATATATATATAAGCATTTATTTTTCTTTTCGTGTCATATTAGGCTTGCATTGCACAATACCAAAAATGTAATTATAACATTAAATAAAGAAGCGTTAGTTCTATAAAGTAAAAATTATATTTAATTTGCTAACTTCTTATAGTGGATACTACAGGGCAGTGAGACCAAGTTCCCGCTACCTCTCATAATAGAGAATATAGATATACATATATATATATATACATATTATATATATAAAGAAAAATAAATGTTTGTGCTAGAATTGCTTGGGTAGCGTAACTGGAAGTGCACTGAAGAATCAATTCCAAACATTTATTTTTCTTTTCATGTCGTATATATATTACTATTTAATACACAAGTGATCTTCTTGGTGATATATTAAAATATATATGTAGTCAATATGCCCATTTCACCAATTAATGTTTTAAAATGGTCAACAAGTTTCTACAGCCAAGCTGTCATTCTCAAGACCAGATATTGAGTCAATATCTGGTCTTGAGAATGACAGCTTGGCTGTAGAAACTTGTTGACCATTTTAAAACATTAATTGGTGAAATGGGCATATTGACTACATATATATTTTAATATATTACTGTGTTTTAAAAGGTCATTTTTTGTATCATCACCATCATCATCATAGTACATTTACGCGAATTTAGGCCATTTATTGACCTGTTTCGGCCTCAAGAGAAACATCTTCCAGAAGTCTTTTGAGTGGTCGTCCTGGTCTTCTTCTTCCTGCAGGTTGATACCTTAACATTTGTTTGGGTATCCTGTGATCTTCCATTCGATGAACACATTGCATCCATCTTGACTTATAATCAGAAATTTTGTTTTCTAAAGGTTCCATGTGTAATTTTTCTAAGATGTCTTCATTTTTTTTTTTGATCTAGTAGTGTGTATCCTGCAGTCCTCCGAATGTTTCTCATTTTTGTATAGATGCAGAAAAATCAGTAAAAGTGTTGTAACATGAATTTATAATGTGAGACTGGAAGGGAAATTGTAACGCCTCTATGACAATACGTCGCAATAATACTAACAGAATTGAAGTCAATTGTTGCATAATTCAGATGAGTCCATTTAGGCCTATGTTAAGTGTAGTGTAGTGAATTGTTGTTTCATGTTTTAAAGCGTAAACAATACCTATCTATCAGTGTCAAATTGGTACACTGACATCCATTTCAACAAGAAATAGTACATTCCGATCCGAGGTTGGGAAGTGGTTTTTACAGAATAGAGGAAATTTTAATTTCCGAGATTCTGTAAAACACTTCACAAATGTGCGTTCTACATTTTTTTTTGCGCGCGATAGTGTTTTCAAAGTAATAAATAATAGTAAAATAACAACATCTTTGTTGGAAATATTTTCGTTCGTTATAAACAACTGAGTTGAAATGAAGATGTTGAGAGCAATAGCAGGATACCAAAGGACCGATAAAAATAAAAACGAAGATATAAGAACAGAACTTAATATATTTAATCTCTGGGAAATAATAAACTATTATCAAAATGCTTATCTTCAGCACGTATTACGAATGAATGAACAGCGCATACCAAGAATAATGTATAATTATAAACCAAAAGGGATAAGAATGTTGGGAAGACCATTGAAGAGATGGAAGGACCAATTCGACCTATAATGAGATGGAAACAGGCCATTGGGCTTAATCCTTGTTGTTGATGATGATGATAAACAACTGATTAACATTAACAGTGTGTGCTATGTTTATTAGTTGAAAAACAGGAGGCCGTGAGACCAATTTATAATAAAATGGTGGCAAGTACGTATTTATTGTATCGAATAAAGTTCAGTTCATGTAAAGTGCAGTGATTTGTTTCGTATAATCTATATTAACACTGCCTTTTGGATATTTATTGTACATACATTGTAACTGAAAATATATAAAACTATTATTCTACCAGTTATATTATATGGGTGCGAAACATGGACTCTTACTTTAAGGGAGGAAAGGAGATTACAAGTATTTGAGAATAAAGTACTTAGGAAAATTTTTGGACCAAAGAGAGATGAACAGACAGGTGAATGGAGAAGACTACTTAACAATGAACTACATGGTCTTTATAGGAAGCCAGATATAATAAGAACAGTTAAGTCTCGTAGACTGCGATGGGCAGGACATGTTGCACGTATGGGGAATGAAAGACTTGCATGGAAGCTTCTTGTAGGAAAGCCAGAGGGAAAACGCCCAGTTGGTAGACCAAGAATGAGGTGGGAGAATAACATTAACTATGATTTGAGGGAAGTAGATTATACAGGGAATGATTGGAAAGTATTATCTCAGGATAGGGATGTATGGAGAGCGTATGTCCGCGCGGCCATGAACCTACGGGTTCGATAGTGCCAGTGAGTAACATTGTATGTAGTATACATAGAGGGCAGTGGTTTTACTTCCCACCCGCCTGTTTGTAATATGTAGAATTACAGTATAGTTACTTTTATTACTAACTAACTAACTCGCTGGCACTATCGAACCCGTAGGTTCATAGTCGCGCGGACATAAGCTCTCCATATATCACTATCCTGACCCAATGTTTTCCAATCATCCCCTCTATAATCTACTTCCCTCAAATCATAGTTAATGTTATTCTCCCACCTCATTCTTGGTCACCAACTGGGCGTTTTCCCTCTGGTTTTCCTACAAGAAGCCTCCGTGCACGTCTTTCGTTCCCCATCCATGCCACATGTCCTGCCCACCGTAGTCTACGAGACTTAACTGTTCTCTTATATCTGGCTTCTTATAAAGACCATGAGAATCACTGTTATCCAGTCTTCTCCATTCACCTGTCTGTTCATCTCTCTTTGGTCCAAACATTTTCCTAAGAACTTTATTCTCAAAGTTACATTTATTACAGTATATTTATTTACGTTGCAAATCCCGAAATGTAGGAAGTTGAACTTTCCATCGTGGCCGCCATTGCTGTAAGTACGACAAAACGCACTATCGCGCAAAAAGGGAATATTAATTCATGTAAATAAAAATTTGTTTCAGTAGAATGAAAACAAACGCACATCACATTAATAAAACTAAACAACAAACCATATTTTCATTGTTTCATTGTTACATCCTATTTCACTTATAAACATTTGTACGGGTAACATGTTTTATTCGAAAATTCTATATTAATTTCATGTTGTTTTCAAACTTATGTACGACTATGGACTATAATGATAATTAAAATTAAATATTTAATCAGCAAATTAATTACTTTAAAATTTACTAATAAGAAAACAGATGAAAAACGCATGACTATGGAGATCACAATTTACATAAGACACATTGAAATTAGCTGGAATTCTTATCAGAAGTTTGTAGAATATTCCGCGTGTTTTATTAACCAGTTAAAGAGTATAATAATCAAGATGGATCTGAAATATTTAGTATTGTATATAATACAATATAGTTACATCTCAGTTGTATCGGTAAGAATGGATTATGAAGACTATTTACCTCATGCCCCAAAATGGGAGTCAATGACCAATCACATTTCAATGATTTTTTAAAATGAAACACATCAAACTGTATATTAATTCATTTCTGATGTCGTATGATGTAAATATGACAATTATATTTTTCTGGAATGTTATTACCTGGGAAAAAATACATTTAAGAAAGTGCAAACAGTGGTTTCTTTTTTTTTGGTGGTATAATAAATTGCTGCAAATGTTTTTATATTAACTCCCGCATGCGGTATGTGTTGACATTCATGCACCATACATACAAACTGGTAGACGTATTTATTTGGGGAATAAGTCACAGCAAAATAATGCTATGACCTATTCAGAATGTTAAAAACGAGGTGCGTTATTTATTATAATATACTTTAGTTGGTAAATTCTAGGCGAAACACGACTGTGATTGGTTGTAAATAAAAAGTCATTGAAATGTGATTGGTCATTGACTCCCATTTGGGGCATGAGTTAAATAGTCATAAGTAATGCCACGAGTGATTTCCAATTTATCTAGAGAATTTGGATATCAAGAGTGGCATTTGTTAGGACTATTTAAAGAATAAAATCAAGCTGTTTACTTACAAATCATTATTTAACTATAGTTATTTTAAAATATTCAAATATTTAATGTAAACAGCGATGTTTAAAACAAATTAGAAACGTTTATTATGTTTCATTTGTTCATCACTGCAATCAAATCATATTATTTATTGCCAAATTACCGCAATATTGTAAGCATTCACTCTACTGGCGAAAATATGAAACACATCAAACTGTTTATAACCAACATTATAGGTTGTTAATTAATTTCTGATGTCATATAATGTAAATATGTCAATTATATTTTTCTGGAACCTAAATACCTGAGAAATAATACGTTTAAGAAAGTGAAAACTGTGGTTTCTTTTTTTTTTGTGATATAATCAATTGCTACAAATGTTTTATATTATATCCCGCAAGCAGAATCTGGTTACATTCGTGCACTATATATACAATCAGGGAGTCACGGATTCTTACATCTTAATATATAAATTGTTATATTCAACGTATTTCTTAGAGAGTCAGTCACTGTGACCTATTCAGAATGTTAAAAAGGGGGAGCTTGATTTTAATGTGATAAAATTAAATTGATAAAATCGAGGTGAAAAACGTCTGTGATTGGTTGTAAATCAAAATTCATTGAAATGTGATTGGTCATTGACTGCCATTTGGGGCATGAGTAAAATAGTCATTATTAATAATTTCACGAAATTTCCTATAAACAGTAATGTAATTAAAATTGTTGTTTACGTTGTTACAGATACAAACAAACGGTTTTAATGTTCTACAAGATATGGGTTCACTTCTTGAGGAAGACATAATAGAATGTATTGGAGATATATCCAAAAATTACTTTCCTGAAAAAGGTAATATATTAATGACAATACCATATGAAAATAAACAAAATATCCAACACAGTGATAAACCCAAAATGATAAAAAAACGATCCATTTTAAATCATTCAACAATTTGTTTACCAGAGGGAAATTTGTTGGAATACCAGAACATAGAATCCATCGATAACAGATTCGTTGATTATTACATAAATTCTACCTATGAAGTCCAATGTGCCTTTAAGCTTTACTTCAAAAATAATTTGTACAAAGACATTGAAAGTAAAATTTTGAAAAACATTCATTCAATTTCATCATGGACAATAACAGTTGATGATTTAGATAGTTTTTGTTACCACGTAAGTGATAAGTTCGATGGTTTTGTATTCATTATTGAAGGAAATGATCTAGGTGGCATACACAATAACCACAAATTGACATCCAATCTATCTCTTCACAAAGCAAAGACAATGATAATAATATTAGGTGTAACTTCTAATATAAACATGATTTTTAAGTTTTTAAATGATTATTCTTTAAGAAATTCTCTCGTTGTATACCATGATACCAAACAATACCTACAAATACTATCATGGCCATCGGATGAATGTGGCAATTTGATACCAGCACCTATTTATAGCAATTGCAATGAGAATACATACATTTCAAAAGAATTACACAAATCAACAGCAGAAACATCAAGTAGAAAATGTAAATTCCATGTACGAGCTATTCATAATCCACCATTTTCAATATTTGAAACAGCTTTTAGGTCTACTGTAACAGATGGTATTGAACTAAAATTAATAACAGTAATTGCAAATAAATTAGAAATTGAATTACAAAATACAACAGAAAATGACGAACCACCAAGAAATACAATTGTTTTAGGAGAAACGTTTGGTTTTCAAAGTACAGACACAATCAAATATATGTCAAGATACTACACTGAAATTTACACTTGGGTTGTACCTCGTTCTGCATCACATCCCAATTGGTCTAACATAACAAAAGTTTTCAAAATCGAAACTTGGTTATTTATTATATTAAGTATTATTTTTGTATCAACAACAATCAAATGTATCAACACATCCACCAACATCAGCATCTTTAAATATATTTTTATCTCTTGGGGTGTGTTTTTAAACATTCCTGTTGATGAAATATCGAAGAAAATGCCAGTACGAATAACTTTTATTACATGGATATTGGTATCAATTGCTTTAACAACTGTTTTTCAAGCATTTATGACAAGCTTTTTTATGGATCCTGGAAGAATGCATCAAATAGATACTTTTAATGATTTGGAACAAACAAATTTGCAATTATCATTAACAAAAAATATATTATCTCAAAATACTATGTTGTATTATACAAATAAACATGCGTATTTATTATTTTCAAACGATTGCCAAATGTTACAATTTTGTTTTCGTAATTCAAGTGTGGCAGCATTGACAACTGAGGAAAGGTTTTTGTACGTTTCACGGTTGTATTTTCGTGATGTTTCGACGTCATTGTACCACAAGTTTACTGAAGGTGGTATAAGTTTTCATAGAACATTGAATATGTACGCTAGGAATCCATTTGTTGAAGCTGTTAACAAAATAACAATTAGGTTAGTGGAAGGTGGAATTGTGGATAAAATTGTTGAAACATTTTTAGATCCATCTGGTTGGACACGTGGGGAAGAGAATGGGGAAAATTAGTATTCATGATTATGTACCAATGTCTATGCTACATATGACGTCACCGTTTATGTATCTTATTTATGGGCATTTATTGAGCATTGTTGCTTTTATATTAGAATATGTTTGCTTTAATAAGATCACTTCTGTGTATATGCCGTAATAGATTTGATTGTAAATTGAATGATATAATATATTGTATGCAACTTAAATAAATCTACTACCTCAAATACACGGTACAACAGATTGTTCAACCCGATTCAATAAAAGGAATTAAGAAATTAACACGAATAAGACAAAATGCTTAACAATATCAAAAGAACCAGTAAGTTGCAAATTAGAAGTGGAAAGAAAAATTATAGAACAAGTGTCAGAATTTAATTATGTACGAGGTGTATTAATAACAAACACTAAAAAATTAATAAAAGAAGTAAAGAAACAAGCTGATAAAGCAGCACAAATATCAGGGTATATGAAAGATTTAATTTGGCGCAACAAACATATGTCAATAGAAAGCAAAACCCGCATATATGCAAAACGATAGTTCGACCAGTTATCGCATATGGAGCAGAAACTATGGCTCATACAACAAAAACTAAACATATTGTAAGCACATGCGAAATGAAAATCTTAAGAACTATTCAGGGGAAAGCATTATTTGATAAAATACACAACACAGAAATTAGGGACAAATGCCATATTCAAGACATAACGAAATGTATTATAGATAGACGAAAATATTGAAAGGATCATGTAGAAAGAATGGAAGAAAACCGGCTTGCAAAAAGGGCTAAAAAAGATAGACCAATGGACGGGAGAACAACAATAGGAAGACCAGCCAAGAGATGGATAGACAGTGAATGCACATCCAATACGCCTTCCTCCGAGGAGTGATTTTGGAAATAAACAGGATGAAAATCCTACAAATTAAGTTTAAGAAGAAGAAGAGAAGAAGAAGGAAGAATTGGCATACAAAGATTGCATAAATACTTACAAGGGATCTACCAACCATTGCATGCCGAAACTTACCTTGAAATTTCTCTCAGAGATGCTTTGTGATGTATCAAGGCCGTGTCCTAAAAATTATATGTTGCTTTGAATTGTAAAGAACAGAAATCGAAACCAGAATCCAGCATTAGCTACGCATTGTGAGAATCAAATGGACTCTCTGCTTGAATATAGTGGAGTGAGGCGGGCCGGGCGCGGACGTCAGATTTTGAGGGTTATCCAATTCACCAATTCCGGGGTTGTATTTCTTCCCAGCAGTTTAAATGAGAGATTTGTCGCTGGATTTTAGTGCCTTGCAGTTAAAAGCGGCAAAAAATATTTTGGATACGAACTTGGTGCATCACAACGCTTCTCTGGGAGACATTTCAAATTAGGTATCGACATGCAATATTTGACAGTTCCGTTGTTAGATCGACAGTGATTAATATGTAAATAGTAGAGCGATTTAGACTCACAAACAGTTTGAAAGTGAACAAGTTGACGGACGCGACGGAGGGAAAATGGGCGTGTGGCGGGATGGATGAATGGATGGATGGATGGATGAATGGATGGGAGGATATATAAATAAATACACGGGATGAAAGGTGTGTTCAAAGAAGCAAAAATATAAGTTTGTTAATTAAATAAAAATAAAACTAAATTTTATTTTTATTTAATTAATAGATATGGATTTTCATCAAGTAAACACCAACTCAATTGATTATATAAGTTTGTATTTGATAGCCTTTCACGATATCATATGAACATTGTCTTAGGATATTTTAATGCAAAAATGTGGCGGGAAAATATATTCAAACCAACAATAAGCAAATTCAGTCTTCATGAAGATAGTAACGACGAATAGGTTAGATTAGTCACCTTTGCCACATCAAAGAATCTCATTGTTAAGAGCACAACATTTCAGCATAAGGATATTCATAAATACACCTGGACGTCTCCAGATGGCAAAACTCGAAACCAGATAGATCACGTATTAGTGGACAAACGCTGGCATAGTAGCATCATCGATGTTAGATCAGTTAGAGGGACAGACTGCAATTCGGATCATCGTCTGGTCAGGGTGAAAATCAGACAACAGCGGTCGCTTATGAGAAGACAAACGCTAAAGATGATTCTGAAAAAATTGATTTAAAATACTTGAAAAATGATGAAATGCGGCAAGAATACCAAATCAAAATTGCCAATAGATTTGAAGTACTGAAATCTTCACATGACAATATGGCAAACAAAGAAGGAACTGATATAAAGAAAGAATGGGAGGCTATAAGAGATACTATTAAATTGTCAGCATCAGAAAGCATTGGTTATTTAAAAAAGAGGCAAAACAAGAAATTGTTCGATGAGGAATGTGCCGACATTGTAAAGAAAAGAAAACTAGCAAAAATTAAATTGTTACACGAGCCAAATGAGGTATATTTGGAGCAATTGGGTAGTGCTAGACGGGAAACCACGAGATTACTAAAGAGTAAAAAGAGAGAATATTTGAGAGAGAAGATTAATGATCTTCAAATGAATGCCAAAAATAGGAACATTAGTGAATATCAGGGAATTAGGATAGAGAGAAAAGAGTTTCAGACTAGAACAAAGATAATTAGGAATGAAAATGGAGATATGATTGCAGATTCCAGGTGGAAGGTTTATATTATTGTTAACTACAGTTGGTGTCTGCAGCATGATATCCCTGATTCCAGGTCCTCTAAGCAAAGTAAAGTAAAGTAGTCCCATTACAGGCCTCAGGAGGCCCTTGGGGTAGTAGGAGGATAAGGCTCCCAATTTTTCTGGACAATCGGCACTTGATGTGAGCCGGGTTGTCAGCCCTGCGTGACGGCCGCCTTTACCGCAGAACAAGCGTCTGGTACTCATTTCCCTTAGAGGCTGAGTCGACCGCAGGGCCATAATGCCGCCAGAAGGTTTTGGTCAGTTTAAAAATCAAAGAAGCGAAAGTTTTTTAGTAACTAGTTAAATTCTGGACTGCATCTGCACTTCATATTTAGTTGTTTTTTTTATTGCTAGAAGAATCACTTTGTATCAGAACAAGGCTTTTAGCATGTAGCTTGAATTTTAGAAAGTAGGATTTTTCTTCTTATTCTTCTTCTTCTTCTTCTTCTTCCTTCCAAGTATTAGGCCCAGGCCTGTTACGATCCTATGGAAAATTTTCCCTTATGGGAAATTCTCGTATAAGACTTGAAAGCATAATAATAGTCCCTTCGATTGGTTGCTGGCCAAAGTAAGGCAAGACCAGTGATGGGGCTGCCATCTTATAGCCTCTGGTCAGGCTTTTCTGGAGAAGAAAAGAAAATAAAGGAAAGAAGAAATGGAAGAAAGGAAGGACTCCCTAGCCCTCGGATGCCCTAATAGCGTCGGGGTCGAAAAAACAAGAGTTAACCAAGAGAGGTTAGATAGTAAAGTTAAAAGAGTGCAAAACACAAGTAAGTGGAAGAAATGTTTTGCACAGCTTGGGCACCTTGTGGTCGCCATCCACATATCCCCTAGATGAGGACCCCTGAGGGGAGGATTATTATGTTAATTATGATTTGTGAAAAAATGTGACGTGATAGAGAGTTTCTAAGTATAGGTATATTTGAAATCAGCGACTTCTAATTAGGTAAGATCAGTTGAAATATCTAAGTCAGATGAACATTTTTTTTTTCATATGTAGACCAGTGTTATAATATAATATCCATTTCACTAATATATATTTTGTACTTCATGATTTAATATAATCTTTGATCAACATTTTGTTCGAGTTACAGTTATTATCAATCAAGTGTACAAGGAATTATTGACATTTATGTTTTGTCATATTCATCCTAATTTGTTAGGGTGAAAAGGGATATTGTTCTGGGTGAATCGGGATGGTATTTAAATGACTTAGTTTGGTAAAATATTTATTTGTCAGACATCTTAAACACAAATATATAACATAATTTTCATCAGTAATGCCACTAGTGATTTCCAAATTATCGATAAACTCGTCAGTTCGTGACATCGTGAATTTATCTAGAGAATTTGGATATCAAAAGTGGCATTTGTTAGGACTATCTAACGAATAAAATTAAGCTGTTTACTCACAAATCATTATTTAACTATAGTTACTTTAAAATATTTATATATTTAATGTAAACGGCGATGTTTGAAAACAAATGAGAATTGGTATGTTTCATTTGCTTCTTTTGTTCATCACTGCAACCAGATCATATTATTTATCGCCAAAGGAACGCAATATTGTAAGAATGCACACTAGTGGAGAAAACATGAAACACATCAAAATGTATATTAAATCCATTTCTGATGTCCTATGATGTAACTATGACGATTATATGTTTCTGGATTGTTATTACCTGGGAAAAAAGACATTTAAGAAAATGCAAATAGTGGTTTCTTTTTTTTTTTTTGTGGTATAATCAATTGCTACAAATGTTTTATATTAAATCCCGCATGCGCTATGTGTTGACATTCATGCGCTATATATTCAATCTAGTAGCCGTATTTCTTATAGGGTCAGTCACTGCAAAATAATGATATAGCCTGTTAAAAAGGAGGTGCTTTCTTTATTATGATAAACTTTAGTTGGTAAATTCTAGGCGAACCACGACTGTGATTGGTTGTTAATAAAAAATCATTGAAATGTGACTGGTCATTGACTCCCATTTGGGGCATGTTTCTATAAACTATTTACAATAAGATTTATTTCTTTATACTTGACCAACAAACATTGTAGGCCTATTCTTCCCTCAACTCCAATAGACTTATCATGATAACATTCACGCCATTTATCATGACACCAGATGCATTCTCCCTGTTTTCATAAAATGGGATTATTATTATTAATAATAATAATAATAATAATAATAATAATAATAATAATATTTACTTACTTACTCACTCACTGGCACTATCAAACCCGTAGGTTCATGGGCGCGCGGACATAAGCTCTCCATACATCCCTATCCTGAGCTAATGCTTTCCAATCATTCCCTGTATAATATACTTCCCTCAAATCATAGTTAATGTTATTCTCCCACCTCAAACTTGGTCAACCAACTGGGCGTTTTCACTGTGCTTTTCCTACAAGAAGCTTCGATGCAAGTCTTTCATTCCCCATACGTGCAACATGTCCCGCCCATCGCAGTCTACGAGACTTAACTGTTCTTATTATATCTGGCTTCCTATAAAGACCATGTAGTTCATTGTTACGTAGTCTTCTCCATTCACCTGTTTGTTCATCTCTCTTTGGTCCAAAAATGTTCCTAAGTACTTTATTCTCAAATACTTGTAATCTTCTTTCATCCCTTAGAGTAAGAGTCAATGTTTCGCATCCATACAATAATAATAATAATAATAATATTAATAATAATAATAATAATAATAATAATAATAATGCTTTATTTTAGCTGGCAGACTTAACGCCATAAGGCCTTCTCTTCCACTCAACCAGCGAATAGTAGAATTATACAAAAATTACATACATCTTACAATTTTAAGATATTATTAAAATAAAGACTAAAAATACAATGATGATGTGATCTAATACTAGCTAATACTAACAAAAACATAGAATATAATAAATTAAAATGATATAAAATAAAGTAAGTAGCTTCCTAGATGATTATTAATGGAATGCTCTATATACTTGTTATGCAGTTAATGTTTTCATTGTGTGGAACTTAAGATATCAGTTAATTTGGATTTAAATAATGATAGCGATTGACAGTCCCTGACGTTACAAGGAAATGAGTTCCATGCTGTAGTCATAGATATTGTGTAAGATTCAGAGTATAGACATGTCCTGTGCTGTGGTATCAAAAGTAAAGAAGAGTCTTGTGATCTTGTTCCTAAATTGTGATGAGCCGATAAATTTTGAAAACATGTTGTTAAATAACTTGGTAAAAATGTGCACAGAATTTGGAATAGTAAGGTATGTGAATGTAAAGTTCTTCTGTCATTTAGGCGTAGCCATGATAAGGCCTGAAAAGGAGACACGTGGTCATAACGACGAAGATTGAATATAAATCGAATGCACGCATTACGAGCACGCTGCAGTAGATTACTATATTTTATAAACAGTACCCACACATGGTGTTATTCTGTTCCACTTTTCCAGAATCATCATTATCATTTTTTACTTCTTATTCAGATTGTAACAATAAAATTGTGCTAACTGCATTTTTCTCCGCGAAGCTAAAAGCTCCCTTTCTTTTTTTATTCAGGATTGTTTCCGTTATTTACACAGGTATCCTCAAGCAAAATAAACATTGTTTTTTCTTCCACACTTCCCGATCTTATTTCAGTGGATCGTCACTCTCAATGTTACGGTGACTGTGAAGACACGAACGAGGTACCCCAAATAATTCTGGCGCATGATATAATCCCATCCCTCAATGGAATGCTTTAATATCTCTACGCATATAAATTTCTGTTCAACTCTACTTGTAATTACACATCGGCAAAACAATAGTTACAAATAAATCATTTAAATACGCTCTTTATTTATAGCCAAAAATTAGTGTCCCTATTCACCCGAAATACAATGTTTCAATTTTCATAGGTTGACAATAATTAAATCGTTATCGACTATAACGGAAATTGCCGCAATCTCTTTAGGGATTAGTACTTACTAATTTACAAAAAAATTAATTCATAATCGGACCAATAGATAATAAGAGACACGCATAATAAATAACGAAAATATTAATTAAAGTAAAGTGATCCCACTACAGGCCTCAGGAGGCCCTTGGGTAGTGGGAGGTTTAGGCTCCCACTTTTTCTAGACAATCGTCACTTGATGTCAGCCGGGTGGTCAGCCCCGCGTAACGTCCACCTTTACCCCAGATCAAGCGTCTGGTACTCATTTCCGTTAGAGGCTGAGTCGACCCCAGGACCATAGTGCCGTCAGAGGGTTTTGGTCAGTTTAAGAAAATATGACACAACTGGTTTTGATATATGAAGTACAGAGGTTGTCGACAGATGGCAGAATTTTGCTGGGAGGCTTAGATTTCAGTGGAGAGAAGAAAATTTAAAGTGTCCCTATTCACCCTGTGTACGGTTTCAGCCGCGTTTACCCTATATAAAATATACAGTAACATTATGCATAACATTATACAACCACACATAACACACAACAGAGTAATTATTTAGAAATAAAAAATTCTAAAACAAAAACAACAATACACAACAAATATCCTACACCAAGGTACACGAAGGGTGACGTCATATGGAACATAGACATAGGTACATATTCATGTACAGAAGTTCTCCCCATAGTCTTCCCACGTGTCCAACCTGATGGATCTAAATATCTTTCAACAATTTTATCCACAATTCCACCTTCCACCAAACTAATTGTTATTTTGTTTACTGCCTCAACAAATGGATTCCTAGGGTACATATTCAATGTTCTATGAAAACTTATACCATCCTCAGTAAACTTGTGGTACACTGACGTAGAAACATTACGAAAATACAACCGTGAAATGTACAGAAATCTTTCCTCGGTTGTCAACGCTGCCACACTTGAATTGCGAAAACAAAATTCTAACATTTGACAATCGTCATTAAACATAAAGAAGGTGGGTTTAGTTGTATGATACAACACATTATTATGAGCAAATACATGTTGTGTTAACGACAGTTTCAAATTTGTTTGTTCCAATTCATTAAATGTGTTTATTTGATGCATTCTTCCAGGATCTGTAAGACAGCTTTTCATAAAAGCTTGAAAAATAGTTGTTAAAGCAATTGATATTAATATCCATGTAATAAAAATTATTCTTACTGGTGTTTTCTTAGATATTTCATCAATAGAAATATTTAAAAGTACTCCCCAAGAGGTAAAAATAAATTTTAAAATGCCTATGTTGTTGGATGTGCTAACATACTTCATTGATGCTGATATAAAAATGAGGCTTAATATAATAAATAACCAAGTTTTGAATCTGAAAACTTTTGTTATGTTAGACCAATGGGGATGTGATGGAGAACGAGGTACAACCCAAGTGTATGTTTCAGTATAGTACCTTGACATGTATTTTATTGTGTTTGTACCATCAATACCAATTGGATCACTGAACATAATCATATTTCTTAGTGAGTTGCCACGTTCTGTTATATTTTTTATTTCAATATTTAATTTATTTGCAATTATTAATATTAATTTTAATTCAATACCATCTGTTGCAGCATAAGTTCTTGTAAATATTGAAAATGGTGGATTGTGTACACCACGTATGTGAAATTCACATTTCCTCTTTGAATTGATTGATTCTTGCGTTTTTGTTTGATTTGAAATATATTTATTTTTGATGCAACTGCTATAAATTGGTGATTGTTTCAAATTACCACATTCATCTGATGGCCAGGTTAAGATTTTCAGGTATTTATTCCTATCGTGATACAAGACAAGAGAATTTCTTAGAGAAAATGCATTTAAAAATGTGAAAACTTTGTTTATATCTGATGTAATACCTAATATTATTATCATTATCTTTGCTTTCTGAAAAGATAGATTTAACATTAATATGTAATTAATGTGGATTCTTTCTAGGCTTTTTCCTTCAATAACAAATATAAAAGCGTCGAATTTTTCACTTCCATGACTGCATCTACTTTTTAAATCATCAACAGTAATTGTCCATGACGAAACTGAATGAATGTTTTTCAAAATTTTGCTTTCAATGTCTTTGTAGAAATTATTTGTGGAGTCAAGTTGAAAATCGCAGTCAAATTTGTCGTTAAAATTGAACATATGTTGCAGAAATTTGGTTCTGTCGAATTCTACGTTTCGATGTCTGAAGGAATTTGTGTCGAGTGAACAGACTGTAGAAACGTCAAGAATTGAGCGTTTTGATCTCAATATAGTTTTTTGATTATTTCTGACAATTCGTTTATTATCAGTTGGCACTGTTATTAATATATTGCCTTCTTTTGGCAAGAAATTCTTGGATATATCTCCAACACATTCTATCAAATCTTCTTCAAGAAATGAACCCACAGTTTCTAAAAAATTAAGATCATTTCTGTGCATCTGTAACAATGATACGAATAGTTTAGTCACATTGCATTCTACAACTCACTTCATAAAATAAGAACTATACAAGTTTTTCGAAAACAAGTTTCAATATTTACTTGATTGTTTACTTCACAAAATAAGACGTAAAGGTTGTACAATCATTTTTTCTGCTCCGAGCACTTTGGGAAGAAGAGTAAACATTTTACACGCTTTATATTAGCTTGACCTGTATCTATATATCTATGTATGTAACGGAATCTTTCAACGCGATGTTCAGCCACTTAAAATCATTGGATCGACTTGAAACTTTGTATACTTGTAAAGAACCCGTGACAATACAATAATTATATTTTTTCTAAAATCCTGGCCAGAATCATCAGAAAATCAAAGAAAGTGTCTTTGTATCTATGTAACGGAATCTTTGAACACGATTTTCACCCAGTTAGAAACATTGGATCGACTTGAAACTTTGTATACTTGTAGAGGACCCGTGACAATACAATAATTTCATAATTTGTTTCTAAAATCCTGGCCAGAATCTTCAGAAAATCAAAAAAATGAAAACTGGTATAATAGGTAGCGTACTTGTTTACTTTTTAGTCAATCGTTCTAAGAGCTCAGTTGGTAGAGCGGTGAACTGTAGTGGTATATAATTACAGTAATCCATAGGTCGCTGGTTCAAATCCGGGTGGGAGGATTTTTTTAGAAGAGTATTACTTTTAGCTCATACTACAATAGTATCGAATTTAAAGATATTTACATTTTTATCGTATTCTGTAAAATGTTAAAACTAAAATATAAAAAATAAATAATAGTTTTAAAAAAACTAAAACAACACGCTTTATTAGAAAACCGAACTAAAAATTAAAAATAATTTTAATTTCCAACACGCTTGGGATAAAATTAAAGTGGTCAACAAAAAAAATCATCTCCAACACATCTAGAATAAAACTAGAGTTATCTACAAAAATGAAATAATTTTACCATCAAAAGCGTGGGGTCCTCTATGTCAATTAATATATTTGATAATAAATAGATATTGGTAAAAGTAAAGTCTCTAAGAAGAAAATGTAAAAATCATAAAAAGCACCCCACGCTTTTGATGGTAAAATTATTTTCTTTTTATTGATAACTCTAGTTTTATTCTAGATGTGTTGGGGATGATTTTTTTTTTGTTGATCACTTTAATTTTATCCCAAGCGTGTTGGAAATTAAATTATTTTTAATTTTTTTAATTCGGTTTTCTAATAAAGCGTGTTGTTTTAGTTTTTTTAAAACTATTATTTATTTCTACTCCGGGCACTTTGGGAAGAACAGTAAACATTTTATGTAACAGGACTTGTTTACAACCCACGTACTTCCAATAGACAGATCAAGTTAATACTTGAGGGTCAATACCTTTCCTCGCATGTATTAAAACACTGTGTAGAGTTGCATGATGCAATGCGAAACAATCTTAACCCACGCAAGTCTCCACACCATACAACTTACTGCACTGTTCAATGTGGCAGCTAAGTAGTGACCTTGATCTGACTAATCAAAATGCGTGGACTAGAATATTGCAACAAGTAATTGAACAAAAGTGTAATCAACTTATTGCAGTATTTCACTATCAACCAGGTAACTTATTTTCGTAAAGTGTTGGTTTTTCCCATCGTTCATCAAACATTTGTGTTGATATCAAATATCTAAGTATATTTAACTATTAACTATGATCATAAGTATTCCATACATCACTTTCCTGAGTTATTATATTGCCCAAAATTCACCTTCCTCAAATCTTAGTAAACACTATTCCACCACTTTATTCTACTATATTCTTTCCTTCTGGTGTTTCTACAACATCGCAGTCCATGTGACATTTCTATTTTAATATATATGGTTACCCATACAGATAATGCATCTCACACCTATGTAGTTTTATCCATTTACCCTTGTAATATATTTTCATATATTAGTAATATTTTATCGTTTAAAGTAATGGACGGTGTTATAATATAGCTGCATTAATTCCCTTCATATATATATATATATATATATATATATATATGATATAATTAAATGTTTAACATTGAGCAATGCAAGCTTAATATGGTATGATAAGAAAAATAAATGCCTGGACGGGATTCGAACCCGGATCTCTGAGTCTGTACCTCAGTGTGATATCCATTACACCACCAGGCGAATCCAATCCAAACACTTAAAAAAATAAGTGTTTGGATTGGATTCGCCTGGTGGTGTAATGGATATCACACTAAGGTACAGACTCAGAGATCCGGGTTCGAATCCCGTCCAGGCATTTATTTTTCTTATCATACCATATTAAGCTTGCATTGCTCAATGTTAAACATTTAATTATATCATCTATAAAGCGTCACTGCTATAGAGTAAAAAATATTCTCTTTAATTTGCTTACTTGTTATAGTCAGCTACTAGATGGCAATGAAGACCGAGTTCTCGCGACATCTAGTAATAATGGAGAATATAATACATATATAAGAAAAATAAGTGTTCGGATTGGATTCGCCTGGTGGTGTAATGGATATCACACTGAGGTACAGACTCAGAGATCCGGGTTCGAATCCCGTCCAGGCATTTATTTTTCTTGTCATACCATATATATATATATATATATATATTCTTATATGGCAAGAAATAGACTTCCAAAAATGGCATTCCAATATGCCCCAACTGGACATAGGGACCAAGGAATACCAAAACATCGGTGGAAAGATCAAGACCATCTTGGCTAGGTTTACCGTACAGGCCACATGGCCTAAAACGAATTTGTTCATGATGATGATGATTGTTATATGTCGTGTAAACGGCTTTTGAATTGTGCGGGTGAGTCGCCCCTAGCGAGTTAGTGACCCGCAGAGCCGCTTGAATGGTCTGGAATGTGTTGCCAGAGCTTTCCACCAGCGTTTCCTTCCCCTTTGAGAAAGATCGGAACCCAGAGGTTTCTGGGCTTCGAAGTTGCTCGAGGCTATTACTAGAGATTTCGTCTCGCGCCTATATAAAAGAGCGGACGAGAAAGCCGGCGATTCAGTTTGCGATTATTGGTCCGTGACAGCCAGTCTGGTATTGGATGGGGAGAGGTTAATTATGAGCGTAACTATGAGGATTTTTAGAACTCAGAAATGCGTCAAATGTGCTGGCAATCATAGTGTACAAAAATGCAAGGAAACTAACTTAAAATGCACAAACTGCAACGAAACTCACGCTGCCAGCTACAGACAATGCCCAGTCTACAAGAAGTATGCAAGCTCTAGACCGCAACATACATCAAAGACTAAATAACAAACAAAGACTGAAACATCAAAGGTCAACACTTCAGCAACAAAATAGAAAATTCCAACAACTCCTACTACCATAAACCCTGAAAACCTAACTCATCAACTCCTATCCCTCCTAACTAAAATCCTCATTAATCCAGAACTCCTAAAAAACACTTTAATGTTACTTACAAGTCTGGTCACTTCAAGTCCTTAAATTAAATAAATCAAGGAAAAGAGACTACTTCAAGAACATATTTAAGACCAAGAAGCTTAAGCAAAACACAAGAAGAATACAATACCACATCTTCAAGAACACATAAGAAACCAGCTGGGAGAAGACTATTTTTTCAGCTCAAAATTTTAATTGCAGAAAAACTTCAAGATAAGCACAATAAAGATTGGGTCAAGGCCTGAAAAGGCCGGTACCATAACACTTCACATCAATAACTGACAGTGCAGGATTGTATCTGCAACTGTGTTATAAGTGATAATCTTATAAAATTTAAAAGAAGAATAATTGTTAAATCATATTGTGTTTGAAGATTTAGTGATAAGTGTGGAGAAGGAAATAAAGTGAAAAGTAAAATTTTACATAACAACTGTGTACTTATTTAAGTCCAAGTAAGTAATAGAAAAACCCCCGTGCAATCAGCGACAATATGTTATATATATATATATATATATATATATATATGGTATGATAAGAAAAATTCGAATTGTATAAATTTTTTGTTTCTTTGTATTTCCCAATAATACGTAGTGCATGTCTGGACGGGATTCGAACCCGGATCTCTGAGTCTGTACCTCAGTGTGATATCCATTACACCACCAGGCGAATCCAATTCAAACATTTATTTTTCTTATCATACCATATTAAGCTTGCATTGCTCAATGCTAAACATTTAATTATAACATATATATATATAGTACATTTATGAAGGGCAGAGGGGTGATAAGTGTCCCTATTTCTTTCTGCACGATATTCCTACAAGTTGTTATTGTACATATTTAATTAAACAACAACATAGGACCAAGAACGGAGCTTTGAATGATAGTTTCGAATTGTATAGATATTTTGTTTCTTTGTATTTCCCAATAATACGTAGTGCATGGTCTGGAGTTAAAACAGTGCTTCCCTGAAAAATTGCGATTTCATAATTAACAAATTATTCTCTATTGCCACATATGTACACTTACCAATACAACAGGGATTAAAAGATATTGTATAAAACATACATTCATATGTTTTAAAACATGCATTATTAAACCTTCCTAGTTAAAGGAGAAACGCAGATATTTAACAAATCGTCTGATTCCAATACCAAGTAGTTACAGTGTGACCTGAATGTTATTTGTGTTCTCTATGAATGATAAACTTTTTCATTTGTTTTATGTAAATTTCAAAGCCATTAATTTATGTATTACATTGTTTAATTATAATTATTATTGTGGTTATGTATTAGAGCACAAGTTTGAAAACAATTTGTGACTATCGTTTTACTTAATCTACACTATTTCAGTAGTAACAAATTGCCTGTAATACACATAAAGAAATACCATGTAACAATAGAACAGTGACCTGAAAGTTATATGTTCAGTTTTATTAAAAGGCGTGGGCTTGTTTTCTTTCAGCGAAACGTGTAATTAATATTTCTTCTTTTGTAGTTAATAAACACAATCAATATTATTACTATTTATTATTATTATTATTATTATTATTATTATTATTTTAATATTATTATCAGCAAATTATTATTATTATTATTATTATTATTATTATTATTATTATTATTATTATTATTATTATTATTATTATTATTTTAATATTATTATCAGCAAATTATTTTCATTATTATTATTATTATTATTATTATTATTATTATTATTATTATTATTATTATTGGGGCACGCCGTAGCGTAGTGGTTAAGGCACTGAACTACAAGCCGGAGGGTCGAGGGTTCAAGTCCCGTTGGGGTCAGGATTTTTAAATTGACCCAAACCCTCTGGCGGCACTATGGCCCTGGGGTCGACTCAGCCTCTAACGGAAATGTGAGTACCAGACGCTTGTTCTGGGGGTAAAGGCGGCCGTCACGCAGGGCTGACAACCCGGCTGACACAAAGTGCCGATTGTCTAGAAAAAGTGGGAGCCTTAACCTCCTACTACCCCAAGGGCCTCCGGGCCTGTTGTGGGATCACTTTACTTTATTATTATTATTATTATTATTATTATTATTATTATTATTACCTTTAGTCTTGGTTTTAGACGAGGCTATTAACCCGGCCCAGTGTGTACAGGGGGCATAAGCCGGAACTGTATACAGCTGGGTAATTCTTGACAGGCGCGTTCTCTTCGCTGCGCTGGGGTGAACACTAAGAATCTTAGTGGCTAAGTTCTGTCAAAAACCCAATCTCTCGGGGTATAACGAGGGTCCCTGCCCAGGGATACGGATGAAGACCTCAACGGTTGGATCGGCAAAAAGAACAAGCTTCAATAAAGGCGAGACAAGCGGAAGAGGCAGCCTCCACCTGGGGTTTCTACAGATGGAAGCATATTCAAATGCTTTGAGGTGGCAGCCCCACCATTGGACAACTCGGCAGTAGGGCGGTTACCTGCTACGAGGAATTATAAAAAAACTCGAACTCCTCAAAGCAATATGACGACCTGCTCCTGCGGGATGTAGTGCGCCGGGGAGCGGAACGGGCCAACAGGCCCATACCTTGAAGATGATGATAATTATTATTATTACTTACTTACTCACTGGCACTATCGAACCCTTAGGTTCATGGCCGCGCGGACATAAGCTCTCCATACATCCCTATCCTGAGCTAATTCTTTCCAATCATTCCCTGTATAATCTACTTCCCTCAAATCATAGTTAATGTTATTCTCCCACCTCATTCTCGGTCTGCCAACCGGGCGTTCTCCCTCTGGCTTTCCTACAAGAAGCTTCCACGCAAGTCTTTCATTCCCCATACGTGCAACATGTCCTGACCATCACAGTCTACGAGACTTAACTGTTATTATTATTATTATTATTAATATTATTATTATTATTATTATTATTATTATTATTATTATTATTATTATTATAAACGTTGAAATTAAGAGAATAGTATTAAAGTTAAAAGAAATGTATTACAGACAATTGAAAACGAATAAGAGGGCGCAGACATTTCAAGAGGAGCCATCTGACAGAATCTGCAGGTAGAGTTTGGAAAAGAGAGTACATAAGAGAGAAGAAGGGAAAACCTAAAGAGGTTTTAACTGATAGAGTAAGAAGAAGTATGAGTGAACTGGGACTTACAGATGAGGATGTTCGTGGCTGCTACAAACAGAGAAGACGAAATTCTTCAGGGTAATCCAACGCCAGCTTCAAGGGTAGACAACAGTGTGTCCTCTTGCAGCGTAGATGTTTTAAGTAGAGTGTATGTAGGGTCAGTTGAGAATAATATTCAGATGTATAAATTAATTAAATAAAAAACTTAGTTTTATTTCATTTTCATAGTTATTAAGATTTTTGTTATTATATAAAACTTTCCTCATTAGAAGATTGCTTCAAGGACAAAGTGATAGAGACAATTCATTTTCTAAATTGATGAAATACATTTTGCAAATACATTTTAAAAAATTCAACTTGTAGGCCTGATTGAAGTATACATACGTGTACTACAAAGTAGTAATTTCGTAAATATGGTTTCTTAAAATTGAAATTGATCCTCTAATGGCAGCGATGGCAATTTTAGAAAGATACACCCTGTCCAAATCTAAGGAATTCCAAAATTTGGCTAAGAATCCTGGTGTAGTACCTCTTGCCCCGATCATCAATCCTGTGACAGTTATACTATCTAATTGGTATTTATCTTTGTAATAGTTAATTGTTGGCTCATATATGGCATTCTTTTCAGAGTCAACTTCCTCAGGTTGGCCACTACGAGTCTCAAAACGAATTGTGGGATCTAATATCATACCAATTTTAGAAGATGGTCTAAATGCAATAATATCTGTTCGTCTGTTACTCCCATTAGTGGCCACACCATGAACTTCCTCATAAACTGTGTATCCGAAATCTCGCAAGGCTTCTGCCATCATATTTCGAATAGTTTGGTGCCGAATGTTTCTCAGTGATTCTCCAAACGGACAGGCCCCAAGGACGTGTGCAAGGGTTTCGTGCTCTCTGCGACAACATCTACAGAGGGTATCGTCCCTAGACTTGCCCCGCAAAGAACGCAC
This sequence comes from Diploptera punctata, assembly GCA_030220185.1. Lineage (NCBI taxonomy): Eukaryota > Metazoa > Arthropoda > Insecta > Blattodea > Blaberidae > Diploptera > Diploptera punctata. Next base: position 112,397 of record JASPKZ010005712.1, read on the forward strand.
CGCCGATACAGTGACAGCTGTTTCGGTACAATGTACCTTCTTCAGACATGTTAACAAATTATGAATTGTGTTATTAAAGTACATATCAACTGATCTAAGTAACAATACAACAATATTTTTTTTAAATTTAACAAAGGCGATTCATTCAAATCAAGTTGAGAATTTAACAGTTTATTACTACTTTTCAATTTATTTATTTCTACAGCCTCCAAAAGGTCCAACTTCTTACCCTTATCACAAACATGTAACATTTCAAAATTTGGATCGAAACAATGATTAAATTGGAATAGGTGGTTAGCATATTTTGAATATTCTAAATTTCTGATATATGCTCTCACATGTTCCTTTATCCCAGAAATAAAAGATCTACCAGTTTGTCCTATATAGACATTGTCTCATGTGCCACACTTCAATTTATATACACCTGATAATTTTTCTTTTTTTATTTTGGATTTATTGTTTTTATTATATTTTTTAAAGTTTTATTGGTTTTAAATGCCACATTAATGTTCAACTTTTTAAAGTGTTTAGATATTTTATTTGAAAGTTCGGCCTATGTATGACATTAGGACATATTTCTTTATGTTTTCTTTGGGCAAAGGAAAAACTTTGTTAATTGCTTTTTTGTAATAAATTTTCTTAATTAAATATTCTATAATTTTAGGGTCATAGTTATTATTAATAGCTAATTGTTTAATGATATTCAATTCATTATTATATTCCAAGGGTGAAAGAGGGATACTTAAAAGTCTATGAATGTAACTATTAAAGGCTGCCATCTTATGAGTATATGGGTGAAGAGAAGAACTATGGATAGTGGTATCAGTATGAGATGGTTTGTGAAAGATACCAAACTCAAACGTATTATCAATGTGTGTTCTATTGATAAATCCAAGTAATTTATACTGTTATCTGTTTCTAATTCCATTGTGAAATTAATATTTCTGTGAATGTTTTTAATAAAATTTAAAAAGAAATTCAATTGTCTTTTGGTTCCTGTGAAGCTTGCTATGACATCATCTACATAACGATACCAAAATAGAACATTTCTAGCTAATACATTCTTATATATGGTTTGTTCTAAGTCATCCATAAAAATCTCTGCCAAAAGAGGGCTCAACGGAACACCCATAATCAAACCATCTTTAGCTATGTACAATTTGTTATTAAATTAAAAATAATTTTGATGTAAGCATGTTTTAAGAGTGTGTAATATTTCTTCAACTACAAAACCATTCACTTTATTAGTTAGTAACATTTTATTAATAATCTCTATTACAATAGTCAGATTAGATAAAGCACACTACTTGAAAACATTATTATACGCTGATGACCAGGTAGTAATAGCAAATACGGAAGACGACCTGCAAAGGAATATTTTTAAACTACATAATATATGTGAACAATATAATCTCAAAATATCCATAGAAAAAACTAAAGTAATGGCATTCCAAGGAAAAAATCAAATCAGATCCAAAATAGTAATAGGAAACAAAATCATAGAACAGGAAACCATCTCAATTATCTAGGATGTGACATTTCATTTAATTATGATAATGATATAACTAATAAAATGGCAAAATTCCAGGGAATATGTGGTACGATAAAACGATCACTAAATAACAAAACAACAAGAGAGACCCAATTAAAATTTTACAAAACGTTGGCAGTACCGGTACTGCTCTATGGTTCAGAAGCCTCGATACATAAAAAAGAAGATCTAAGTAGGATAACGGCGGCAGAAATTACATTTTTGAGATCTGTTAAAGGGTGCACTAAGGAAGACAGAATCAAGAACACAGAAATAAGACAGGAACTTGAAATATTTGCAATAACTGATAAAATAGATACATATAGACAAAAATGGAAGCAACACATAGACAGAATGAATGAAGATAGATATCCAAAACAAAAACAAAATACAAACCTAAAGGCACCCGAGATGTAGGCAGACTTAGAAAGAGATGGGCTGAAGTCGGAACGGGTCAACAGACCTAATCCATGAATGAAGATGATGATGATGACAATAGTCAGATGGATTAAATGAAACTGGACATCGGAGATATGAACTGGATTCAGTTGTTTGGAGGTACGGATAGTAAATGCAGCATTCAACCTACAGTTTTGTTAAAACATTTATTTTATTTAGTTAAAACCTCTGAAAACTACAGATTCACAAGTAAATATAATACATGTAACATCATCGTCATCATTATCATAGTGTATGTGTGAATCGTGTTCCTTCTTAATGTTGTGTTATCTTGGAGGAGGCACTAACATTGAGCTGATTCCTCATTCGAGGAGGTCCTCCATGCCTTTGTGTAATCCATAGTTAATATTCCTCTCCCGACAGGTCATGCCATTGTAAGGTCCGGCTGGCGTGTAGCATGTAAAAGTAGCCATAGGGCTAGAAGTTAAACTGCATCAATGCAATGATAGTGACTATTTAACTCATGCCCCAAATGGGAGTCAATGAGCAATCACATTTCAACTATTTTATATTTCCAACCAATCACAGTCGTGTTTCGCCTAGAATTTACCAACTAAAGTTTATCATAATAAAGAAAGCACCTCCTTTTTAACATTCTGAATAGGTCATAGCATTATCTTGCCGTGCCTGACCCTAAGAAATACGGCTACCAGATTGTATATATAGTGCATGAATATCAACACCTAGAGCATGCGGAAGTTAAGATAAAAACATTTGTACAATTTATTATACCACCAAAAATAGAAACCACTGTTTGCACTTTCTTAAATGTATTTTTCCCCAGGGAATAACTTTACAGAAAATATAATTGTCATAGGACATCAGAAATGAATTAATATACAGTTTGATGTGTTTCATTTTTTCTCCACTAGAGTGCATTCTTACAATATTGCATTCCTTTGGTAATAAATAATATGGTCTGGTTGCAGTGATGAACAAGAAAAGCAGATGAAGCGTACCAATCGTTTCTCATTTGTTTTCAAACATCGCCGTTTACGTTAAATAAATAGATATTTTAAAATTACTATATTTAGATGATGATTTGTGAGTAAACAGCTTAATTTTATTCGTTAAATAGTCCTAACAAATGCCACTCTTGATTTCCAAATCCTCTAGATAAATTCACTCCTCACTTCATGAGTCGTGACTTTATCGATAATTTGGAAATCACACGTGGCATTACTTATGATAATTTTGTAGGCAATATTAAGTAGGGTTATTTCTCGATGATTATCAGTGGTTCACCCATCATGTGAGGTCAACTTATTCCTCTTTCACTCTTTTAGGCGTTTTTTTATTCTTCGCAAATCAAACTGATCAGTTCATACATTCTTTTATCAACTATTTCCATCCATGTTTAAATAATTGCTCGCCTACTGATTTATTTTTCTCGCCCTTCCTATAACACATTCTAAAACAAAAACAGCAATACACAATAAATATCCATATACAAGGTACATAAACGGTGACGTCATATCGAACATAGACAAAGGTGCATAATCATGTACAGAAGTTCTCCCCATTATCTGTCCACGTATCCAACCTGATGGATCTAAAAAATGTTCAACAATTTTATCCACAATTCCACCTTCCACCAAACTAATTGTTATTTTGTTTACTGCCTCAACAAATGGATTTCTAGCGTACATATTCAATGTTCTATGAAAACTTATACCATCGTCCTTAAACGTGTGGTACAATGACATGGAAATATTACGAAAATACAATCGTGACATGTATAAAAATCTTTCCTCAGTTGTCAACGCTGCCACACTTGAATTACGAAAACAGCATTCTAACATTTGACAATCGTTAGTAAACAAAAAGAAAGTGGGTTTATTTGTATAAAACAACACATTATTATGAACAAATACATTTTGTGTTAATAACAGTTTCAAATTTGTTTGTTCCAATTCATTGAAAGTATTTATTTGATGTACACTTCCAGGATCTGTAAAAAAGCTTGTCATAAAAGCTTGAAAAACAGTTGTTAAAGCAATTGATACTAATATCCATGTTATAAAAATTATTCTTACTGGTGTTTTCCCTGATATTTCATCAATGGAAATATTTAAAAGTACTCCCCAAGAGGTAAAAATAAATTTTAAAATGCCTATGTTCTTGGATGTGCTAACATACTTCATTGTTGTTGATATAAAAATGAGGCTTAATAAGATAAATAACCAAGTTTTAAGTTTGAAAACATTTGTTATGTTAGACCAATGAGGATGTGATGCAGAACGAGGTACAACCCACATGTATGTTTCGGTATAGTACCTTGGCATGTATTTTATTGTCTCTGTACTATGAAGACCAGATGGACGACTTAGAATAAACATATTTCTTAGTGGGGCGACATTTTCCTCATCAAATTTTATTTCAATGTCTAATTTATTTGCAATGATTAATATTACTTTCAAATCAATACCAGCTGTTACAATATCTGTATGTATTGAAAAGGGTGGATTGTGCCTATTTCTTAAGTAAAATTGACATTTCCTAATTGATTTATTTACTTTTTGAGTTGTTATTTGATTTAAAATATATTTATTTTTGACGCAACTGCTATAAATTGGTGATGGTTTCAAATTGCCACAGTCGTCTGAAGGCCATGTTAAAATTTTTAGGTATTCATTCTTATCATGATACAAGACAAGAGAATTTCTTAAAGAAAATTTGTTTAAAAAAATGAAAACTCTGTTTATATCTGATGTTGTACCTAATATTATTATCATTATCTTTGCTTTCTGAAGAGATAGATTTGACATTAATATCTGGTTACTTTGGATATAGAGAAGGTTCTCTCCTGCAATAATAAATATAAAAGCGCCGAATCGTTCACTTTCATGACTGCAATTACTTTTTAAATCATCAACAGTAATTGTCCATGATGAAATTGAATGAATATTTTTCAAAATTTTACTTTCAATGCCTTTATAGAAACTGTTTTTGAAGTCAAGTTTAAAATCACATTGAAATTTATGGTCATAATTGAATCGTTTCATGCGTTGAATATATTTTGTTCTGTTTCTTTCTGGATTTTTGAAGGAATTTCTTTCGTGTGAGCAGATTGTTGGAACGTTAGGAATGGAGCGTTTTGTTCTCAATATAACTTGTTGAGGATGGTAGATATTTGTTGTGTTATATGTTGTTGTTATTAATATATTTCCTTCTTTTGGCAAGAAGTTATTTGATATGTCTCCAATACATTCTATCAAATCATCTTCGAGAAATGAACCCATATTTGCTTGAAAATTATTAACATTTTCGTGAATCTGTAACAGCAATAAGAACATTTTAGTAGCATTGCATTCTATATCTCATTTCGTGAAAAAAAGCAAACATTACAGGTTTTTGAAAATATAGTTCCAATATTTACAGAGAATTTTGTACTGCACAAAACAAGAAGTAAAGATAGTATAATCATGATCTTGATGAAGATTTTCGGGCTGTAGGCCGTAGTCGTGAGGCTTGTAGTTCCCCGACGTTTCGCCAGAGACTGCGTCTGGCATCCTCAAGGGTTGTCTTGAGAACTACAAGCCGCACGACAACGGCCTACAACCCGAAAATCTTCATCAAGGTCATCATAGCAACTCCGGCCGTGAAATTCTACGTGAATACAATAGTATAATAATTTTCCTACTACGAGCATTTTGGAAAGAATGTAACGAGTAAACATTGTTTGCAACAGAACATGTTTATAATCCACGTATTTTCATTAGTCAGATCAAGGTCATATTTGAGCGTCAATCACCTTCCTCTCGTATCTTAAAACTCAGTGCAGAGTTGCATGTTGCAATGCGAAACAAGCTTAACCCATGCAACTCCTCATACCATACAACTTACTGCACTGTTCAATGTGGCAGCTAAGTAGTGCCCTTGATCTGACCAATGGAAATGCGTGGACTAGTCTATAGCAACAAATAATTGAACATAAGAGTATTCAGTTTATGTCAGTGTTGCAGTATCAACCAGGTAAGTTATTTTTGTAAAGTGTTGGTTTTTCCCATCGTTGATCAAAAATGTGTGTAGATATGAAATGTCTAAGTATATTTAACTGATGAACTGTGTGATTTGCACTATGAACATAAGCGCTCCATACATCTCTATATTGAGTTATTATATTGCCCAAAATGCATATTAGTTAATGCTGATTCTATTATACTATTTCCCTCTGGTTTTTCTACAACATCGCAATCCATGTGACTTTTATATTTTAATATATGTGGTTCCGTCTCACTCCTATTAGGTTTATCCATTCACCCTAGTACTTTATTCTCATATTATTCGTAAAATTTTGTCCTCTGTCAAAGTAATGGACTGTGTTATACTGCATTAATTCCCTTCATATGTGTCTGTCTGTGTTTGTGTGTGTGTGTGTGTGTATGTGTGTGTGTGTGTGTGTGTGTGTGTGTGTGTGTGTGTGTGTGTGTGTGTGTGTGTGTGTGTGTGTGTGTGTTTGAGCCTATTGTACCAGTTATATTATATGGGTGTGAAACATGGACTCTTACTTTAAGGGAGGAAATGAGATTACGAGTTTTTGAGAATAAAGTTCTTAGGAAAATGTTTGGACCAAAGAGAGATAAACAGACAGGTGAATGGAGAAGACTTCATAACAGTGAACTGCATGGTCTTTATAGGAAGCCAGATATAATAAGAACAGTTAAGTATCATAGACTGCGATGGGCAGGACATGTTGCGCGTATGGGGAATGAAAGACGTGCATGGAAGCTTCTTGTAGGAAAGCCAGAGGAAAAACGCCCAGTTGGTACACTAAGAATGAGGTGGCAGAACAATATTAACTATGATTTGAGGGAAGTAGATTATACAGGGAATGATTGGAAAGCATTAGCTCAGGATAGGGATGTATGGAGAGCTAATGTCCGCGCGGCCATGAACCTACGGGTTCGATAGTGCCAATGAGTAAGTAAGTAAGTGTGTGTGTGTGTGTGCGTACGTGTGTGTGTGTGTGTGTGCGTGCGCGTGCCTGTGTGTGTGTGTGTACAACAGAGTGAGTCAGGAAGAATGGTACATGCTTTGAGGGGTGATACTATTGATGAGTCTGAACATAAAAGTTCTAATGTACATATGGCCTTTTCTTAACTGTTTCAGGGTCATTTAGTGCAAAGAATAAGAAACAGGAAATGTGCAAGTGATAGTAAATCAAGATACTGTTACCTTGAGTTTTATTTAATTGAATATGTTTACTCACAAAAATGTTCAAACACTCCACCACCAACTTCAATGCATTTTGCTGTTCTTGTAGACAGCTGTTTTGTTTTGATCTGAGTTGACTCGTACATTCGTACACTCGAACACAAGCATGAGTCAGAAGTGCACCATACCACGCTGACTGCTACCAAAAATTGCACCGAGCCACTCGCGTGTTCGTGCTGGATCGTACCAATGTTGTTTATAATTACCTTGGGTTTGAAAATATAGAATGCTTAAATCAACATATCTTTGCCCGGACCCATAAAAGACAAAGTTTAATTCACCTTTCCTTAATAAACTATTAGACATATAGCAGTGTAAGCTACACAGATTACAATCGTGGAAGTTTTAAGGAAAGAGGAGATTAGATTCGCTTGAGAAAGCTTTGAAACTTTATATCAATATCTGACATGACTAGCTACTCAATCAATAAACAGAAGTTAACTAAAAAAGAAATAGCTCATGTTTAATAAGAGTCAGAAAGTCAGATACAACATACAAATAATAAAAAATAGTTTTCTTGACATTGAAAAATAAGTTAACAAAAAAATAGTAACCTTATTGGTCATCTAAATAAAAATCTGTAACAATAAAGATAATAAACATACGTACACTCTTCCACTCACACCAGTCCCGCCAAGGGCTAGGGTACACGGTCATTGTGGCCCTACCCTGGCCTAAGGGACCGATTAACCAAACATGCTCCTTCGAGCTATATCGACTTGACTCGTCGAAACCTAAACAGATGATGACCCTGATGTTCCTGAGCACAGCTTATTTGAGGACTTACCTAGCAGAGGGGGGATGCGCAATAGCACACGGCGCATAATGGAAAGGGGGGTACGTAGGAGAGAATTTGTCACTATTCACTAAGATCACTGAAGAATGAAGACACGATGACGTAGTGGTTGCGCAGAATTACGTAGTCTTACGTACCGAAAACGTCATTTCGGTACAGAAGTATCTCTCTTGTGTTCACTCGATGCTTGTAGACTTCGCTGTTAAGTCAACATCACAAACAGTAACATAATGTTTAAGATCGGGTGACCTCGGTGGTCAAGAAATAATTCCACCGGGACCGATCCAACGACCACGATAGGTTTTGTTGAAGGGCCGTTTCACTGGCCGTATGGAATGTGCAGGAGTTCCATCATCCTTAAAGTACATACGAGCTCGTGTTGCCAAAAGAATATCCTCCAAGTATTCTGGTAACACATTTTCAAGGAATCGGTCGCGGTGGATCATTGCTTGGCCACCCAGGTCACCCGATCTTAAAGATTAGGTTACTGTTTGTGAGGTTGGCTTAACAGCAAAGTCTACAAGTACAGAATGAACACAAGAGAGGTGCTTCTCACCCATGATTGTGGTCAAGTAAAGGAATGTACGAATGAGCTCATATCAGCTACACAACAGCTGTCTATAAGAGCAGTAAAATACAATGAAATTGGTGGTGGAGCGTTTGAATATATTTTGTGATGAAACGTACTCAATTAAACAAAACTGAAGGTAACAGTATCTTGATTTACTGTCACCTGCACTTATCCGGTCCTGGTTGTTTTCAGTAAATTTCCCTGAAACGGTTAAGAAATGGCTATATGTATATTAGAAGTATTTGTTCATAATCACCAGTACTATCACCTCTCAAATCATGTACCTTTCCTCCTGACTCACCCTGTATATAGTACATTTATAAGAGAAGAAGAGATGACAAATGTCCCTGTAGTACGTTTCCAAAAATGAGCCAATAAGTTATTTCTGTCGGCATCACATTCCTGCTAGTTGTTATTGTACAAATTTAATTAAACAACAACATAGGACCAAGAACAGAGCTTTGAATGACAGGTTCGAGTTGTAAATATTTTTGTTTCTTGGTATTTTCCAATAATATGCAAAGTCTGGGTTAAAACAACGTTTCTCTTATTAATTGCGTTATCATAATTAGCAACTTATTCTCTATTACCACAGATATAATGCGCACTTACCGATACAGCATAAATTAAAATACATTGTATTAAATATAGAAACATATATTTTAAAACATGCATTATTATACTTTCCTAGTTAAAGAAAAAACGCAGACATTTTACAAAACGTCTGATTTCAATTCCAAGCAGTTACACTGCGACTTAAATGTTGTTTGTGTTCTCTATGTATGATAAAAGTTTTTTCACCTGTTTTATGTAAATTTAAAAGCTGTTAATTTATTGATTATTTTTTAATTATTATAATTATTATTGTGTTTATGTATTATATCATAAGTTTGAAAACAACTTGTGACTATTGTATTGATTAATTCATATTATTTCAGTAAAAAAATGAATTACTTATATTACGTTTAAAAAAATACGTTGTAACAATAGAATAGTGAAATGAAGGTTATATATGTCCAGTTTTATTAATATGGCGTTTGTTTGTTTTCTTTCCATCGAGACGTGTTTAAATGTATAATAATTAATATTTCTTATTTTGTGGTTAATAAACACAATTAATATTATTACTATTTATTATTATTATTATTATTTTATTGATATTACTAAATTGTTATTGTTTTATGACATAAACGTTGATATTAAAATTCCAATACTGTAAAAGTGCAAACAGTGGTTTATTTTTATTGTGGTATAATCAATTGCTATAAATGTTTTTCTATTATATCCCGCAAGCAGTATCTGCTTACATTCGTGCAATATATACGCAATCTAGGAACCATTTGCGTTCTAGGATTCTCACATCTTAATATATAAATTAATATATTTAACATATTTCTTAAAGAGTTACTGGAACATGATGCTCTGGTCTATTCAGAATGTTAAAAAGGATGAGTTTTCTTTAATATGATAAACTTATTTGATAAATTCCATGTGAAACACAACTGTGATTGGTTGTAAATCAAAATTCATTGAAACGCGATTGGCCATTGACTCCCATTTGGGGCATGAGTTAAATAGTCATAATAATTATTATTATTAATGTTATTGGTAGGATAGTAACGTTATGAAGTTGGGTCGTATGTGGATAATATTATGCAGATGGATTGTATGGAATCGGATATTGAAAATACGAACTTCATTCCGTTGTTTGGGCATAAGGATAGTAAGAAGATCAATAAATATACAGTTTTCTTAAAACGTTTATTTAATTAGTTAAAACCTCCAATAATTACACTTTCACAAATTCATATAGCACAAGTAACTAACATCATCCGGCCACCATACAGATATAGCACAAGTAACTAACATCATCCGGCCACCATACAGATATAGCACAAGTAACTAACATCATCCGGCCACCATACAGATATAGCACAAGTAACTAACATCATCCGGCCACCATACAGAAAAATTTCAAATGTACTTTATTTACCACACAAATTCCACTGATTCATCGTCGCTCCAATGGTTAGACAATTACCCGTTCCGACTTCACAATGCATCAGTCCCATGATTCCTAGGTTTTCCGACATCACATCTTCCTTTTACTCGATAATTTCTTGCTTACAATGAATAACTCTCCCTCCTCATTCCATTCCTGTGATCAATCCACTTTTACGAGGGCGGATCGGAAAGTAATGGACAATAATTTTTTCTGCCTTGGTATTGCAGCTAGAATGTTGAAATTTCACAGAGATATAGTTTGAAGTTTTCACTACAGATGGTATTTTGTTCTCAGGTGCACCTCTTGCGAGAGAAGCTTGAACTATGCAACAAAGATGGCGCGCATGCTACAGTCGTCCACAGGGCGGATCGGAAAGTAACGCACAATATTTTTTTTAAAAAAAGTTTAATAGTAAAAAAAGGAAAAAATCACAAATGAACTTACATCTTTTACCTACTTTTCTACATAGTCACCAACTTTCTCAACACATTTTTCCCATCGTGTTACCAGTTTCAATATGCCCTGTTCGTAGAAGTCCGTTTGGTTGGAGTGTAGCCATCTGCGCACTGCTGATTTCACTTCCACATCTGTCTCAAAGCGTTTGCCGGCCAGGAATCACTAAGGCGAATCACGTGGCGAATCACTAAGGTTCACGCGTCCCTCTTGGAAGAATGTGCACCACCTGGAGACATTGCTACGGTCCATACAATCATCCCCATACACGCCACGCATGTCCCTGTGAATTTCACTGGGTTTATGCCCTTTGGCCCACAAAAATCGAACAACACTTCTCTGTTCCTCACAGGTGGACGACTGTAGCATGCGCGCCATTTTTGTTGCATAGTTCAAGCTTCTCTCGCAAGAGGTGCACCTGCGAAAAAATACCATCTGCAGTGAAAACTTCAAACTATATCTCTGTGAAATTTAAACATTCTAGCTGCAATATCAAGGCAGAAAAAAATTATTGTGCGTTACTTTCCGATCCGCCCTCGTACCTATAATTCGTGGCTTTATCCAATAAAGGCTGCACTTTCGATTCTCTTCTTATATCCTCATTCTATCACGTTTTGTACATCCTTTAACATGTCTGAGGAACCTCATCTCCGCCGTCTGTATTATACATTTTCTGTTTCTTCGTCGGACACCAAGTCTCACATCCAAGCAACATTGTGGTAATTTCCATATTTTTATACATTGATATTCACAAATAACCTGCTGCTAATAATGCATTTTGCTTCACAGTATAATCACTAAGTTCTTTATACTCGCTGACGGTTTCGCTTAACACAATTTCGTCTTCACACTTGATATAGCTTAACTACCTTGCTCTCTGGATACGACTAGACTCCTCCGACCCAAGTAATAGCCCACATGTGCGCGAAGGTAGGAACATTCCCAGCGTACAACCGAAACTTTTCAACTGAGGAAGTCTCGAGAATTAGACTTTTACAGAATCAACCTTTCCGCAATGGAAGTATAGACGCATGTGGAAAGTTTTCCGCGAGCTTTCCGATCTATGAGTTGACAGTTCACGAATGCTTCTCTACTTATACACGACAAGGCAAGATTCTCCCCATTGCCCGCTGACCACATAAAATCCGTCGCAATATATATATTGTGGCACGTCGTAATAATGGCGTTTAAATGACGCGGTTAAGGCGAGAATGGCGGTTTCGCATTGATCAGAATAGATTTGCGAGTCAACTCGCTAGTCGAAAGGTCCATGATAATCATTGATATTTCTGGTTTGTCAGTTCAGATAATTCTACCAACATCTCCCTCCCTCTCGGGGAAGACCCGTGGTCAGAGGCTTCTACGGTTAGAAGTGTCTTGAATCCTAGGCCTAGAAAGTTCCTCGCCGACTATATATTTGAGGGGAAGTTAGGAGGCCAGTTGAGTTGTTAAACAGCGGCAATGCTGTGAAGTGTAAGACAAATTGTATCAAGTGAATTCATATGTGGCTGTGAAATAATTGTAAGTGAGATAAACATTGAATCGAAATTAATTGTTAGCGCATATTGTGAGTGATTTACTATTGACAGTTTGTATGTGTGTGCGTGTGGGTGTGTGTATGTGCGCGTGTGTCTGTGGGCGTGGGCGTGCGCGTGCGCATGTGCGCGAGCGGGTGATTGTGCCTGTGCGTGTGCCTGTGAGTGTGCGTGTGGGTGTGTGTATGTGTGTGAGTGCGTGTGTATGCGTCTGTGTGTGCGCGCGAGTGTGTGCATGTGTGCGTGTGTATGCTTACGTGTGTGCGTGCGTGTGTGTGTGTAAACATTGGAATCGTGTCCATCTGCTATAAGATGGAAAAGGAAGACCTCGAAACACTTGGACACAAAAAATAAGAAGTAGAATGAGAACAAGAGGACTGAAGCTGATGTGGTGGAGCGGAGAAGGAAAATAATACTTTAGGCGCAGAAAGATGTGTAAAAAATAAAAATCTGTATATAAATAAATCATATATATATATATATATATATATTACATTTAAAAGTCATAAAAATTACTTTGAAGATTTCATGTAATCGTACATACAACATTTTTGTACACTAAACATAATAGTAATAATAATAATAATATATATTATTATTTTATTATTATTATTATTATTATTATTATTATTATTACTATTATAAACGTACTAATTATATTAGATTTTAAAAGTTTTTAAAAATTGCAGTGACTATTTCATGACTCTTACATACAACATTTTTTTTACGCAAAACATAATAATAATAATAATAATAATAACAATAATAATAATAATAATAATAATAATAACATTCCACGGGAAATACGATTAATACAAGAACTTTATGTGAAAGCAATGTTCAACCATTGTTAAAGGAAATGCACAATTAATTTATTTTAAATGATTTAACATCCCGCAGCCCCTAACTTTCTGTTGTAGTGAATTCCAGTTGCGAGAAGTGGAGACAATATGATGTGACTGATGTCCAATATTGCGATATATTTAGACTTTATGGAGTGTTTGAATTATTGAATATATTGAATCAACCACTCAATTCAAAATATTACAGCTACAAAAACAGAACTACTAGGGTAAAAAAAGTATTTTAGTTAAAATTTTCACTTTTCCGTTTTCATTACATAAGATGAGAATACTGTACCTGAACATAAGTAGCCAATGATCAGACATCAGTAACGTATTACTTACTCTTACTTACTCACTAGCACTATCGAACCCGTAGGTTCATGCCCGCGCGGACATAAGCTCTCCATACATCCATATCCTGAGCTAATGATTTCCAACCATTCCCTGTATAATCTACTTCCCTCAAATCATAGTTTATGTTATTCTCCCACCTCATTCTTGGTCTACCAACTGGGCGTTTTCCCTTTGGCTTTCCTACAAGAAGCTTTCATGCAAGTCTTTCATTCCCCATACGTGCAACACGTCCTGCCCATCGCAGTCTACGAGACTTAACTGTTCTTATTATATCTGGCTTCCTATAAAGACCATGTATTTCATTGTTAAGTAGTCTTTCCATTCACCTGTCTCTTCATCTCTCTTTGGTCCAAAAATTTTGCTAAGTACTTTATTCTCAAATACTTGTAGTCTCCTTTCCTCCCTTAAAGTAAGAGTCCATGTTCGCACCCATATAATATAACGTGTAGAATAATAGTTTTTATATATTTTCAGTTTAACGTTTTTTTGAAAGGAGTTGGGACAATCAAGAGTCTCTTGCAATGCATAATAGCTCGCATTTCCAGAATTGAGCCTATGTTTAATTTCTTTGTGCATCTCATTCCTATTTGTGATTACTGTTCCTAGGTATTTGAATTCAGCCACTTCCTCAAAATTTCCCTCATTTGCCATTAGCTGTCCATTTCCATTATACAATGTATTTCTACGTGTGACCATATATTTAGTTTTATTAATATTTATTTCCAGTCCTAATGTCTTAGTGTTACTCAATAGTGTGTGCGTGTTGGCCTTTAGTATCTCCTCGCTATCGGCCAATAATACTACATCGTCAGCATAAACTAACAGCTTATTAATACCATTGAGTTGTAAGCCTTCCTTATTCTCTAAAGATTTAATGGCATGCTCTAGAACAAAATTAAATAGTAGAGGAGATAGTGCATCTTCTTGCTTCAACCCATTCTGGATTTCAAAAGTGTCCGAAAACTGTTTGCCTACACGCACCCTACTCTTTGTGTCATTTAGACACATTCGTATAAGTCTAACTTTTTAGGAATTCCGAACTCCAACAGGATACTATATAACTTCTCCCTCTTAATTGAATCATATGCTTTTTTGAAGTCTACATACAGTTGATGTACAGTACCATTATATTCCCATTTCTTTTCTAAAATCTGTCTTATACTAAAAATCTGATCTGTTGTAGACCTGTTTCTTCTAAATGCACATTGATGATCTCCTAGAATGTCATCAATATACTAATATATTTGTAAGAATTTTGTACGAAGTTGAAAGTAATGAGATGCCCCTGTAGTTGTTGTTACAATCAGTTTTATCTCCTTTCTCATAAATTGGTACGATAATTGATTCCTTCCATTCATCTGGAAGAGCTTCTTTTTCCCAAACCATACTAAGCAACCAGCGTATCTTGTCCATCAATTTTTCTCCCCCTGATTTTATCAGTTCTGCTGGGATCTCATCTGAACCTGATGCTTTATACATCTTCAATTTTTCAATCGCCATCTCAACCTCTAATGCACTTGGCTCTGTGTTTAGCATTTCTGCTGTCTGTAACTTATCCTCCTCAATGTCCTGTTCTGTATGTACATTTAATAGCTGATTAAAGTAACTTTTCTATCTATTTAATATACTCCTGGAATCTGCAATCATATCCCCATTTTCATTCCGAATTATGTTTGTTCTAGCCTGAAACCCTTTCTTCTCTATACTGATTTCCTGATATAATTCTCTAATGTTCCTATTTTTTGCGTTCATTTCAAGATCATTAATCTTCTCTCTCAAATATCCCCTCTTTTTAGTCTTTAGTAACTTGGTGCTTTCCCGTCTAATACTACCCAATTGCTCTAAATTTACCTCATTTGGCTCGTGTAACCATTTCATTTTTGCTAGCTTTCTCTTTATTAGATAATTCAATTTCAATGGTATGAGATATTACAATTATTGTGACACTCTTTTTACAGACTTAAATATTATTTACACTCAAAGACTTCAACGTGTTCATAATTCTTGCGCACGTTTTATTTGTGGTATTCGCAAATTTGAAAATTTTATACCGACCCTGGAACAATTATCGTGGCTTCATCTAAGAGATCGTAGAACTGTCCATTCACTATCCCTTCTCTATAAAATCCTTCACACATCATCGCCTAATTATTTATCACGCCGCTTCATCCGACTATCCGACACACATAATCTTGACACTCGTTCCCATCAGCACATTGTCCTTTATATCCCTCCTCATCACACTGTATATTATTCATTATCTTTTACGGTCTCGCTTACCAAAATATGGAATTCCCTTCCGCCCTATGTCAGAGACTGTCAAACTATAACATCCTTCTAAAACAAATTAAAGAATTATTTAATAACAAACTAACTTACAGACCTCACTAATAGTATTCTTTTAACAATTAATAAATTGAATTACCTATGAAAATAATATGAAGATTAACACATTTTTTTTGTTTTGTTTTAAATATTGTACAAACGTAAAATTAGTTTTCTATATCTCATTATTTTTCTTTGTTTTACATATACATTAGACAGGGACAATTTAATATGTCTTGCTTGTATACATTGTATTATTAGTTTTAGTCTTAATTTTAACTAACATTAACTAGTTACATTATAGATCGTAATATAATAGATATTATATTTTTGATCAAATTTTTATTTAGTATTTAATATTCGAATCCATTGTGATTGTTATATTGTGGTGTAATATATGTTTGCCCTGGTGAGTGGAAGAGAAGGTCACATGGCCTTAACTCCACCAGGCTAAATAAATAAACCTAAAAAATAAAAATAAAATAATATTATGAGTAATTTTATACAACCACAAATAATACACAGCAGAGTAATTATTCAGAAATAAGAAATTCTAAAATAAAAACAGCAATACACAATAAATATCCATATACAAGATACATAAACGGTGATGTCATATGGAACATAGACAAAGGTACATATTCATTTATAGAAGTTCTCCCCATTTTCTGTCCACGTATCCAACCTGATGGATCTAAATATCTTTCAACAATTTTATCTACAATTCCAGCTTCCACCAAACTAACTGTTATTTGTTTGTTTACTGCCTCAACAAATCGATTCCTAGCGTACATATTCAATGTTCTATGAAACCTAACACCATCCGCCCTAAACGTGTGGTACAATGACGTAGAAACATTACGAAAATACAATTGTGACATATACAAAAATCTTTCTTCAGTTGTCAACGCTGCCACACTTGAATTACGGAAACAAAATTCTAACATTTGACAATCGTTAAAAAACATAAGAATTGTGGGTTTATTTGCATAAAATAACATATCACTGTGATATAATGTATAGTGTGTCAACGACAGTTTCAAATTTGTTTGTTCCAATTCATTAAGAGTATTTATTTGATGCATTCTTCCAGGATCTGTAAGAAAGCTTGTCATAAAAGCTTGAAATACTGTTGTTAAAGCAATTGATATCAATACCCATGTTATAAAAATTATTTTTACTGGTATTTTATTTGATATTTCTCCAACTGCAATGTTTAGAAAT
Source organism: Diploptera punctata (assembly GCA_030220185.1). Taxonomy (NCBI): domain Eukaryota; kingdom Metazoa; phylum Arthropoda; class Insecta; order Blattodea; family Blaberidae; genus Diploptera; species Diploptera punctata. Next base: position 129,712 of record JASPKZ010005712.1, read on the forward strand.
ACTCCCCAAGAGACAAAAACATATGTTAAAATGCCTATGTTGTTGAATGTGCTAACATACTTCATTGATACTGATATAAAAATTAGGCTTAGTAAAATAAATAACCAAGTTTTAAGTTTGAAAACATTTGTTATGTTCGACCAATGGGGATGTGATGCAGAACGAGGTACAACCCACATGTATGTTTCAGTATAGTACCTTGACATGTATTTTATTGTGTCTGTACCATAATTACCAAGTGGGTAACCTAACAGAATTATATTTCTTGGTGTACCGCCATTATTTGTCGAATTCTTTATTTCGATATCTAATTTTTTTGCTATTATTGATATTAATTTCAATTCAATGCCGTCTATTACAGTATTAGATATCGTATTTACTGAGAATGGTGGATTTTGTACACCACGTATATGAAATACACATTTCCTAATTGATTTGTTCACTTTCTTGGTTCTTACTTGATTTGAAATATATTTATTTCGGATACAATCGCTATAAATTGGTGATGGTTTCAAATTTCCACATTCATCTGAAGGCCACGTTAAAAGTTTCAAGTATTTATTCCTATCGTGATATAAAACAAGAGAATTTCTTAAAGAAAATTTGTTTAAAAAAATGAAAACTCTGCTTATATCTGATGTTGTACCTAATATTATTATCATTATCTTTGCTTTCTGAAGAGAGAGATTTGACATAATTATCCTATTTTTGTTAATATGTTCCAGTCTTTTTCCTGGTATAACAAATACAAAAGCATCGAATTTTTCACTTTCATGTCTGCAACTACTTTTTAAATCATCAACAGTAATTGTCCACGATGAAACTGAATGAATGTTTTTCAAAATTTTACTTTCAACGTCTTTGTAGAAATTGTTGTTGAACTCAAGTTGAAAAACACATTGAAATGTATCGTAAAAATTTGAGAGTCGTTGAAGGAACCTTGTTCTGTTGAATTCAAAGTTTTGATCTTCGAAGAAATTTGATTCGCTTGAGCAGACTGTTGAAACGTTACGAATGGAGCGTTTTGTTCTCGATGTAATTTGTTGACGATGGTAGACATTTTGTGTATTATCATATGTTGTTGTTATTAACATATTTCCTTTCTTCGGAAAGAAATTCCTTGATACGTCTCCAACACATTCTATCAAATCATCTTCAAGAAATGAACCTATATTTTCTAGGAAATTAATACCGTTTCTCTTAACCTGTAAGAGGGAAAAGAATATTTTTAGTCACATTGTATTCTACAACACATTTCATATCAAATGCAAACATACAGTTTGTTTGTAAATAAATTTACCATGTTTACTTGATTTTGTACTCCACAAAACAAGAAGCAAAGAATGTATGAACATTTTCCTATCCCGAGAACTTCGGATGAAGATGGCAGGTAAACGTACGCAGAACTTGTTTATAATCCACGTATTTTCATTAGTCAGATCAAGGTCATATTGAATGTCAATCCCCTTCCTCCCATATCTTAAAACTCAGTATAGAGTTGTATGATGCAATGCAAAAACAATCTCAACCCACGACTCCTCATACCATACAACTTATCGCTGGATTCAAGTAGCAGCTAAGCAGTGACCTTGATCTCACCTATTAAAATATGTGGACTATAGCATCAAATAACTTTTTACAGTATTGTACTATCAGCCAGGTAACTTAGTTTTGCATAATGCAGGTTCTTCCATCGCTCATCAAAAATTCGTGTTGGTATTGAATTTCTAAGTAGAATTAACTAACTGATTAACTCTCTGACATGCACTATGAACATACGTTGTCTATAATCATCCCTATCTATCTATCTATCTTCGGGTTTTACAGCCGAAATGCTGTTTCCATTATTTGGCTTCTACTTTTATTGGCTTTAGTTTCAATTACATTTTCCTGAATTATTTCACCAAATTATTATTATTATTATTATTATTATTTATTATTATTACTATTATTTTATTGATATTACTAAATTGTTATTGTTTTTATAATATTATAAACGTTGATATTACTAGAATAATATTAAAATTCCAATACTGTAAAAGTGCAGACAGTGGTTTCTTTTTATTATGGTATAATCAATTGCTAGAAATCTTTTTCTATTATATCCCGCAAGCAGTATCTGTTTAGATTCGTGCACTACATATGCAATCTGGGAGCCATTTGCGTTCTTGGATTCTGAGATCTAACTAACTAACTAACTAACTCACTGGCTCTATCGAACACGTAGGTTCATGACCGCGCGGACATAAGCTCTCCATACATCCCTATCCTAAGCTAATGTTTTCCAATTATCCCCTGTATAATCTACTTCCCTCAAATCATAGTTAATGTTATTCTCCCACCTCATTCTTGGTCTACCAACTCGGCGTTTTCCCTCTGGTTTTCCTACAAGAAGCTTCAATGCACGCCTTTTTATTCCCCATTCGTGCCACATGTCCTGTCCATCGCAGTCCATGAGACTTAACTGTTCTTATTATATCTGGATTCTTATAAAGACCATGTAATTCATTGTTAAGCAGTCTTCTCCATTCACCTGTCTGTTCATCTCTCTTTGGTCCAAAAATATTCCTCCGATTGAGGGTCTTTCCACTTTTCAGCGGTTGCCCTTTTACCAGCCGGCTGCTGGCCCTTCACATCCACATGTGTCAATCACAGAGGTAGATGATCAACAGCCAGTGTAGGGGTGACATGTGGTTAGCATGTCGAGTCCCCCAGCCGTTATAGCTGGTTCCTCAACCTGGAGCCGCTACTTATTGTAGCTACCCAATTGCCTCACGATGCTGGGTGGGCACCGGTCCCATACTGGCTGAAATACCATGAGAAAATTTCTTCCCCCATGGAGACTCGAACCAGCGCAAGTCCCGTAGCTCTGCTCCAAGGCTTCGTACCTTAACCGCTTGGCTACGGCGCGGGACCAAAAATGTTCCTAAGAACTTTATTCTCAAATACTCGTAATCTCCTTTCCTCCCTTAAAGTAAGAGTCCACGTTTCGTATCCACATAATATAACTTGTAGAATAATAGTTTTATATATTTTCAGTTTAACGTTTTTTGAAAAGAGTTGGGAAGTCAAGAGTTTTTGTAATGCATAATAGCACGCATTTCCAGAATTGAGCCTATGTTTAATTTCTTTGTGCATCTCATTCCTGTTTGTGATTATTGTTCCTAGGTTTTTGAATTCACCCACTTCCTCAAAATTTCCCTTATTTGTCATTAGCTGTACATTTCCATTATATAATGTATTTCTATGTGTGACCATATATCTAGTTTTACTGAGGATTTTCACATCTGAATATATAAATTACTATATTCAACGTATTTCTTAAAGAGTCACTGCAAAATAATGTTCTTGCCTATTCAGAATGTTAAAAAGGAGGAGCATTCTTTAATATGATAAACTTATTTGATAAATTCCATGTGAAACACGACTGTGATTGGTGGTAAATCAAAATTCATTGACACGCGATTGGTCATTGACTCCCATTTGGGAGAGGTTTTTATCTGGGTTTTTCTTCACAAATATCAGGAAACCTTTAAGGCCCAAACGGTCTCCGAAATCATATGGCCATCATCGTCATCATCCTTCACCCGTGTGGAAAGCAACGGGAAACTACCACACCTACAATTCCCTAGTAAAGCTGTAACCATAGCATGAAAATGTTATGATTGCAGCGAAGGACCTGCCTTCGGGTAGAATTACTATGGATGGATGTATATAATTATATTACATTTAAAAGTCATAAAAATTACTATGAATATTTCATGTAATGATACATACCAAACTTTTGTACACTAAATATAATAATAATATAATAATAATAATAATAATAACAATACTGATAATACATTACACAAGAAATACGATTAATACAAGCACTTTATGTGAAAGTAATGTTCAACCGAAGTTAAAGCAAAGATAAAATTAATTTATTTTAAAAGATTTATCATCCGGCAGCCCCTGATTTACTCCAGTAGTGAATTCCAGTTGCGAGACGACGTGGAGACAGTATGATGTGGACTGATGGTATGTCTAATATTGCGATATATTTAGACCTTATGGAGTGTTTGAATTATTGAATATATTGAATCACTTACTGAATTCAAAATTTTAAAGCTACAACAACAAAACTACTACTAGGATAGTCCTTATCAAATGAGGGAAATTTTGAGGAAGTGGCTGAATTCAAATACCTAGGAACAATAATCGCAAACAGGAATGAGATGCACAAAGAAATTAAACATAGGCTCAATTCTGGAAATTCATGCTATTATGCATTACAAAAACACTTGACTTCCCAACTCCTTTCAATAAACGTTAAACTGAAAATATATAAAACTATTATTCTACCAGTTATATTATATGGATGCGAAACATGGACTCTTACTTTAAGGGAGGAAAGGAGATTACGAATATTTGAGAATAAAGTTCTGAGAAAAATTTTTCGACCAAAGAGAGATGAACAGACGGGTGAATGGAGAAGACTACATACAATGAATTACATGGTATTTATAGGAAGCCAGATATAATGAGAACAGTTAAGCCGCGTAGAATGCGATGAGCAGGTCATGTGGCACGAATGGGGAATCAAAGACGTGCATGGAAGTTTCCTGTAGGAAAACCAGAGAGAAAATGGCCAGTTGATGAGGTGGGGGAATGACATTAACTATGATTTGAGCGAAGTAGATTATACAGGTGATGATTGGAAAACATTGGCTCAGGATAGGGATATATGGAGAGCTTATGTCCGAATGGCCATGAACCAACGGGTTCGATAGTTCCAGTGAGATAGTTAGTTAGTTAGTTAGTTAGGGTACTCCTTATACATAAAGAAATATTGTATTAAAATTTCACTTTTTTTGTTTTTATTACATAAGATTAGAAAACTGTCTAAAATCATCATCATTATCATCCAGGGATTAAACCTGTTGGCTCGTTCCGGTTTCATGAAAGTTAGAGTTATTAAAATTGTTCAGACCATCTTCTGTGTGGGCGACCAACATTTCTCCTTCCGTGCGGTTTATAATTTAGCAATAATTTTGGAAATCTTCCTTATGGCATTCTATCAATATGTTATTTCCAATCGTTCCCATAATTAATTATTCGGTCTGTAAGTTTGAAAATATTTCGTTCCTTTCTTATATATTCATTTATTTTCTTATCCAGCAGAGTATATCCTGCTGTATTCTTAAAAATCGCATCTCAGCTGCTTCCAATCTTTGTTCTTGTCTTTTACTGATCATCCAACATTCTGATCCATACATCAATACAGGAACAGCCATTACGTTATAAAATTTAATTTTTGTTTCGTTTCTTGTGTTTAAGGGTTCTTATAATAGTGCCACACATTAGATTAAATTTATTTATTTTGTCAATAATATCTTCAATTATAACAAATGTTCAATTGAAACATAGATATTTAAAACTGTTCACCTGCTGTAAGATTTTATTATCAATTACTATTTTTGCTCTTAAGGTACCATGTCCTTTAAATGCTAAAATTTTAGTTTTATTCTTTGCAATTTTTAAATTGTAATTGACACTTATTTTTTCCAAATTAAAAATAGCTCTTTGTAGATCATCTTCTGAACTGGAAATCACTACTTGATCATCAGCAAATAATATCGTAACCAACAGTTTTATATATCTAAAATATACAATAATATTATGAGTAATTTTATACAACCACAAATAACACACAGCAGAGTAATTATTTAGAAACAACACATTCTAAAATAAAAACAGCAATACACAATAAATATCCATATACAAGGTACATAAATGGTGACGTCATATGGAACATAGACAAAGGTACATATTCATTTATAGAAGTTCTCCCCATTTTTTGTGCACGTATCCAACCTGATGGATCTAAATATCTTTCAACAATGTTATCTACAATTCCAGTTTCCACCAAACTAACTGTTATTTTGTTTACTGCCTCAATAAATCGATTCCTAGCGTACATATTAAATGTTCTATGAAACTTTAAACCATCCGCCCTAAACGTGTGGTACAATGACGTAGAAACATTACGAAAATACAATTGTGACATATACAAAAATCTTTCTTCAGTTGTCAACGCTGCCACACTTGAATTACGGAAACAAAATTCTAACATTTGACAATCGTTTAAAAAAATAAGAATTGTGGGTTTATTTCCATAATACAACGTATCACGGTGATAAAATGTATATTGTGTCAACGACAGTTTCAAATTTGTTTGTTCCAATTCATTAAGAGTATTTATTTGATGCATTCTTCCAGGATCTGTAAGAAAGCTTGTCATAAAAGCTTGAAATATTGTTGTTAAAGCAATTGATATTAATATCCATGTTATAAAAATTATTCCCACTGGTGTTTTCTTTGATATTTCTCCAACTGCAATGTTTAGAAATACTCCCCAAGAGGCAAAAACATATGTTAAAATGCCTATGTTGTTGAATGTGCTAACATACTTCATTGATACTGATATAAAAATGAGGCTTAGTAAGATAAATAACCAAGTTTTAAGTTTGAAAACATTTGTTATGTTAGACCAATGGGGACGTGATGCAGATCGAAGTACAACCCACATGTATGTTTCAGTATAGTACCTTGGCATGTATTTTACTGTGTCTGTATCATAATTACCAAATGGGTAACCTAACAGAATTATATTTCTTTGTGTACCGCCATTCTTTGTCGAATTCTTTATTTCGATATCTAATTTTTTTGCAATTATTGATATTAATTTCAATTCAATGCCGTCTATTACAGTATTATATATCGTAATTACTGAGAATGGTGGATTTTGTACACCAAGTATATGAAATACACATTTCCTAATTGATTTGTTCACTTTCTTGGTTCTTACTTGATTTGGAATATATTTATTTCGGATGCAATCACTATAAATTGGTGCTCGTTTCAAATCTCCACATTCATCTGATGGCCATGTTAAAAGTTTCAGGTATTTATTCCTATCATGATATAAAACAAGAGAATTTCTTAAAGCAAATTTGTTTAAAAAATTGAAAACTCCGCTTATATCTGATGTTGTACCTAATATTATTATCATTATCTTTGCTTTCTGAAGAGAGAGATTTGACAAAATTATCCTATTTTTGAAAATATGTTCCAGTCTTTTCCCTGGTATAACAAATACAAAAGCATCGAATTTTTCATTTTCATGCTTGCAACTACTTTTTAAATCATCAACAGTAATTGTCCACAATGAAACTGAATGAATATTTTTCAAAATTTTACTTCTTTGTAGAAATTGTTCTTGAACTCAAGTTGAAAATCACATTGAAATGTATCGTAAAAATTTGGGACATGTTGAAGGGACCATGTTCTGTCGATTTCATAGTTTTGATCTCCAAAGACATTTGATTCGCGTGAGCAGACACTTGAAACGTTACGAATGTAGCGTTTTGTTCTCGATGTAATTTGTTGACGATGGTAGACATTTTGTGTATTATCATATGTTGTTGTTATTAACATATTTCCTTCTTTCGGAAAGAAATTCCTTGATACGTCTCCAACACAATCTATCAAATCATCTTCAAGAAATGAACCTATATTTTCTAGGAAATTAATACCATTTCTTTTAACCTGTAAGAGGGAAAAGAATATTTTAGTCACATTGTATTCTACAACACATTTCATATCAAATGCAAACATACAGTTTGTTTGTAAATAAATTTACCATGTTTACTTGATTTTGTACTCCACAAAACAAGAAGCAAAGAATGTATGAACATTTTCCTATCCCGAGAACTTCGGATGAAGATGGCAGGTAAACGTACGCAGAACTTGTTTATAATCCACGTATTTTCATTAGTCAGATCAAAGTCATGTTGAATCTCAATCCCCTTCCTCTCATATCTTAAAACTCAATGTAGAGTTGTATGATGCAATGCAAAAACAATCTCAAACCACAACGCATCATACCATACAACTTATCGCTGGATTCAAGTAGCAGCTAAGCAGTCACCCTGATCTGACCTATTAAAATATGTGGACTCTAGCATCAAATAACTTAACAAAAGATTAGTCCACTTTTTACAGTATTGTACTATCAGCCAGGTAACTTAGTTTTGCATAATGCAGGTTCTTCCATCGCTCATCAAAAATTCGTGTTGGTATTGACTTTCTAAGTAGAATTAACTAACTAACTGATTAACTCTCTGACATGCACTATGAACATAAGTTGTCTATACATCCCTATCTCTATCTACCTTCGGGTTTTATAGCTGTTGCTGTCTTCCCGTGCCAAACCTCCAAAGACTACGGATTGGGCATCTTCAATGCTTAGCTCTCTTGCTTGCATTAATATATTCATGTTTTCCTTCTATTTCAACTTTGGTCTTCCTCGTTTCTTCTTTCTGGTCGGATGCCATTGATATAGTTGCTTTGGCCATCGCTCATCTTCCATTCTTAAAACATGTCGTAACCACTTTAATTCCTTCTCCTTAATTCTTTCAATTATGCTTTCTTCTGCTTCCATTATGTTTCTAATTTCCTTATTTGTGACAAGTTATAATTTTGACTTTCTGGCACTTCTGCGTAAATAATCCATTTCTAGACCTATTAGTCTATTCTTGTAGTACTTATTGATTAGTACTTATTGATTATCCATACCTCACTTCCATACATTGCAACAGATTCCACCAATGTTTTACCAATATATTTTTTATGCCTTTCCAAATATGCTTATCCCACCATATGGAATTTAACGATGATATTATTTGGCTACTCAATTCAATTCTATGTTTTATGTTCTCTTTGCCTATACCTTCAATGTTATCCATAATAATCCCCTAATATTTAGTTTGTTTACTTGCTTTATTTGGATTCCTTCATCCAATATTAAATGTTCTCTTTCATTGCTATTTATTGCCAGATATTATGTTTTTTTCTTGTAAATTTACTGTGAGACCCCATGATTAATATGTGTTTTTCAACCTTTTTATCATGAATTCCATATCATACCTATCCTGCATCAATATTTTGCCTATAATTCTCTTCTCTCATATCTTCGTCCATGTTATTCCACCATCTCTTTCTATTAGATGCTTCTCTTCAGGTTTTTCTACATCACAGTCCTCGGGAGATGTCTGTTTTAATATATATGGTTTCCCATAACGATAATACAGCACACTCCATGCAGTTTTCTCCATCCATCTAGGTTCTTATCCTCATAAACCCGTAATAGTTTATTCTCTTATAAAGTAATGTGTTGTAATACAACAACATGAATTCCCAATTTATATAAATGTTATCTAACATATCTTAAGAGAAGAAGGGATGACAAGAGTCGCTCTAGTGAGTTTCCAGAGATGAACCTGTTTTCACGAGGATATTATAGAAATAGAGAGGAGGTACCAGGGAACATGGAATGAAACTATGATAGCCAACTGCTGTTGGATGTTAAAGAGGGAGACTAAAAATGGAGGAACTTCAAGGAAGTCAAAGAAGAGAAGGTTCCAAAATTAATGGAACACCATTTACTTTCTGTTTGTTACAAGGAAGTCACAAAATTATTAGGACAGTTCTTTACAGTATTGTTAACACGTGTTTTTAACAAAAATTTATCTTGTGTGAAATGAAATTCGAATATATTTGTGCTTATAGTAGTTAAAATCGTGAAAATATAAATTCTCATTTTGTGTTAAAATCTTACGTGATAGATAAAAATAGAAATCACTTCTGGAATCAGTATAAAATATGATTTTAAAACACATATATATGTGCGTGTGTTTTTGAAAGAAGAAAACAAAGATGGGAAAGTAGGTTGTTGTAAGCCCATATTTTCCTTTTACAGAGATTTAGGCGCTCTCCCCCTACAGGGAAGAATTTGAACCATACTAATTTAGTTACAGTTGTTTTCGTATAGATGTCATTTTGAGTGGTCCGTGGTCAGCGTTCCGCCTCATACTGACATCTAGGAAACCAAGGTAGTAGTAGGACGGGAAAATGCAGTAAATGTTGCTTAGATTCCTTTTCATTCAGGCTTAAGGATTTTTTACGAGCCTGAAAATCTTCAGGGAAAGTAGGTACGATGTTAATCCTAGATAATAAAAAATAATGCGATCGATTCCAATAAGAAATTCTCCGAAATTATGTCTGGAGCGCCTATTTATGTAGCCTATTGAGCACTAATTCACAAGCTTTTTTAGTATTTTGAATAACATTATTTTGTATTTTTAAACAAAGGTTGTGAGCTGACATAACTTGATCACTGGAGCTTCAGAAGTTGTAGTTTATTAAATATTTTTATGAAAGAAAGAGTCTTCAATAATTGTATCTAAAATCTACAATGACGTAACAGTCCTCCATTCGTCTTGGTTCTTATCATAAGTAATGCCACGAGTGATTTACAATTTATCTAGACTATTTAACTCATGCCCCAAATGGGAGTCAATGACCAATCACGTTTCAATGATTTCTGTTTTACAACCAATCAGAGTCGAGTTTCACGAAATATTTTTCATTGTTAAATTTACCATATTAAAGAAAGCTCCTCCTTTTTAATATTCTGAACAGGTCTGAGTATTATTTTGCAGTGACTGAGCCTGTAAAGAAATACGGCTACCAGATAGTATATATAGTACATAGATGTCAACATATAGCGCTTGCAGGAGTTAATATAAAAACATTTCTAGCAATTTATTATACCACCAAAAAAATAAACCACGGTTTGCACTTTCTTAAATGTATTTTTTCCCAGGTAATAATCCAGAAAAATATAATTGTCATATTTACATCATAAGACATCAGAAATGAATTAATATACAGTTTGATGTGTTTAATTTTTTCTCCACTAAAGAGCATTCTTTCAATATTGCGTTCCTTTGGCAATAAATAGTATGATCTGATTGCAGTGATAAACAAAAGAAGCAGATGAAGCGTACCTATCGTTTCTCATTTGTTTTCAAACATCGCCGTTTGCATTATATATATATATATATATATATATATATATATATATATATATATATATATATTTTAAAATAACTATAGTTAAATAATGACTTGTGAGTAAACTGCTTAATTTTATTCGTTAAATAGTCCTAACAAATTCCACTCTTGATTTCCAAATTATCTAGATAAATTCACTCCGCACTTCGTGAGTCGTGAATTTATCGATAATTTGGAAATCACTCATGACATTACTTATGATAATTTGGAAAGCAAGAGTGGCATTTGTTAGGACTATTTAACGAATAAAATTAAGCTGTTTACTCACAAATCATTATTTAACTATAGTTATTTTAAAATATTTTCATATTTAATGTAAACGACGATGTTTTAAAACAAATAAGAAACGATTGGTCCACTTCGTTTGCTTCTTTTGTTCAACATTGCAACCAGATCATAATATTATCTATTGCCAAAGGATCGCAATTTTGTAATAATGCACCCTAGTGGAGAAATTTATAACCAACGTTATGGGTATTAATTAATGTTTTATTTATGAAGTAAATATGTCAATTATATTTTTCTGCAAAGTCATTTCCTGGAAAATAATTCGTTTAAGAAAATGCAAACAGTGTTTTTTTTTGTGGTATAATCAATTGTTACAAATGTTTTTATATTATGTCTCGCATGCGTTTTCCTCTGGCATTCATGCACTATATACACAATCTGGTAGCCGTATTTCCTAGGGAGTCAATCAATGCAGAATAATGCTATGTCCTACTCAGAATGTTAAAAAGGAGCTGCTTTCTTTATTGTGATAAACTTTAGTTGGTAAATTCTAGGCGAAACACGACTGTGATTGGTTGTAAATAAAAAATGATTGAAATGTGATTGGTCATTGACTCCTATTTGGGGCATGAGTTAAATAGTCCTCATAAACTCCTAATAGTTTATTATCTTTTAAGGTAATGTATTATAATACACCAGCATGAATTCCCAATTTATATAAATGTTATCTGACATATCTTAAGAGAAGATGGGATGACAAGAGTCTCTCTAGTGCGCTTCCAGAGATGAACCTGAAAGTAATTTGTTTCTGTACCACATTCCCCCACATACAGCGTGTCCACAAATATAGTTTCATACTTTAAACTACTACTACGTCGCTTTGGATAATCGTATTTAAATTAAATTGGTGACAATCAAAAGAGAAACTTGAAACGTTTTTGCTATACCTCTTGGACATTGAATGTGCCGCCACGAGTGACAATGCAGACATCTAAATATCCAATAAATATAACAATGAACCAACACCGACCACACAATACATGATTAAATTTAGTTTAGCTTCTGTATTGTTGTCCATTATTCACCATGGTAGACATTGTTAACATGCACAAAACTATTCGAGTTTCTCTTTTGATTCTCACCAATTTTATTTAGATACGATTATCCAAAGCGACGTAGTAGCAGTTAAAAATATGATACTATATTTGTGGATACGGTGTTTTTTATTTAACAATAAGATAGGACCAAGCACAGAGCTTTGAATGACAGGTTCGAGTTATAAAGATTTTTTTTTTGTTTCTTGGCATTTTTCAATAATAATGTATGACCTGGGTTAAAATAGTGCACCTATGAAAATTTGCGATTTCATAATTAACATATTATTCTATGTTACCATATATATAATCGTAACCGGCCGATGGCCTACCTTTAAGATCATGACCATATATAAAATGCACACTTACCGATACAGAAGAGATTAAACTGTATTGTATAAAACATAGAAAAATATGTTTTGAAGAAAGCATTATTACCCTTTCCCAATTAAAAACAAAAGACAGATGGTTATACTCTATAAATCGCCTGATTTCAATTCCAAACAGTTACAGTGTGACCTGAATGCTATTTGTGTTCTCTATGTATGATAAACGTTTTCATCTGTTTTTATGTAAATTTCAAAGGTATTAGTTTATTGATTTTTAAAATATAATTATTATTCTGGTTATGTGTTATAACATATATTTGAAAACATTGTGTGGCTTTTATTTTAATTAATCTACATTATTTTCTGTGTTACTTATAGCGAAACACGATGTAACAATACGACAGTGAAATGAAGGATATATTTCAGTTTTATTAAATGGCGTGTTTGTTTTTCTTTTATTATTGACACGTGATTAAATATATCATGATTAATATTTCTTCTGTTATAGTAAATAAATGCGATTATTATTATTACTTTTTATTATTATTCTTATTTTATTAATCTTATTACTAAATTCTTATTGTTATTTTATATATTTTTATTTGATAATATGAAAATATTAAAATTGAAATAAATGTATTACAAACAATTTAAAGACGATTGAGAGAGTTACCGGAAATCTGAAGAGGAGTCATCTGACAGAACCCTAGGAAGAACTAGGAAAAGAGAATAGAAGGAAAAAAACAAGGAGAAAACCTAAGGACAGTTGGAAAGAAGTATGAGTGAACTGGGACATACCGTACTAATGGGAATTTTCAGGACCACTGCAAATAGAGAAGGCAAACTTGTAGGGGCTGACACTGTTTCTTCTTCTCTTTCTTCACTTCACGGGCTAGGCAAATTCCCTGTTCCGCCTCACAGTTGTTCTGTCCATCTTTTCACTGGCCTTCCTACATTCCTTGAACCTCTTGGCTTGTAGTTGAATGCTGCTCTTGGTAATCTTGATACATTCATTCTTTCCACATGTGTAAACCATTTCTCTCTATATTATCTGATTTATTCATCCAATGGATATATATAATTAACTCTATTCTTATATCTTCATTCCTTATCCCAATGTGTATGGTGGTACGCTGAGTCTGGTAAATCACCAGTACCTCATATCCGGACGTTATGGCGGTTAACATGTGCAGACACAAATAAAGTCGCTTCATCAGAGAACATCGCCCTGTGCAGGTACTCATTGTCTTCGTCAAATGCGTTCGTTATGGAACCAACAAATTCAGCACTCCGAGAGAAGTAAGTTAGCAGCAATGCTTGCGTAATTTTCACTTTATAGGCCTGAAAATGTATCCGCTTATGGAGGACTTTATGAGTGGTTCGTTTTGGCAAACGACGTTCCCGTGAAGCACGACGAACCGATTTTTTGAGGTCTGAGTTGAAATGCAAGTTGCCCTTTGTCGATAGTTTCTTGGGTCTCATCTGGTCGTCCACTCCGTGGCGAGGCCATTACACTGCCAGTCGCACGGCCCATTTAATTATGGATGATTTGGATGGAGGATCTCTTCCATATTGCGGCTGAAACTTCGCTGAACAGTTACTGATGATTTACCAGACTCTGCATACCACAATATACATTAAGTATTTTCCTGTGGTATCCTCATTATCGTTTAAATCATAATCTGCAACAAATGTAAACATAACTTTGAGAGATGTAGAATAAGTTTCAAAAACCGCATGTCTCCATCTCAAACAGTTTACAAGTTACGTTACATTGTTTTGGTAGCAGGAATTTGTGGATAATCTGTATTATCATCATTACGTAATGGCATTTATTGGTAAATATGGAATTAGATCAAAAATTGTACTGGATAACAAGATAATAGAACAAGTATCACATTTCCAATATTTAGGATGTGATATAACTTATAGAGAAAATAAAGAAATAGAAAATAAAGTAAATAAATCTCAGGCTATTTGTGGAACCATAAAAAGAACCTTAGGTCGGAAAACAAGGAAAGATACGAAACTTAAATTATATAAAACAATGGCTGTTCCTTTGTTGTTGTATGGAAGTGAAAATTGGATAATGAAATCAAGGGATAAAAGCAGGATGCAGACTGCGGAAATGCTGTTTTTACGTAATGTAAAAGGATGCACAAGAGCGGATAGAATAAGGAATGAAACTATAAGAGAAGAATTAAATATATATAAAATTGAAGATAAAAACAGCGAAAATAATAAGAAATGGACAGAACACTTAATGAGAATGAACAACGAAAGAATACCAAAAAGAACCTTCCTCTATAATCCCAGAAGAACAAGAGATGTTGGCCGACCACGTAGAAGATGGACTCCACTTTTAACTTCGCCGGAACAGGCTGCATAGCCTAAACCTTGCGGTAGAAGAAAGAGACTATTGTTGTTACGTGGGACAAGTAAAAATAACTATAGAGGGCGATAGTTAAATTAACGTAAGGAAAGATATTTTTGCTATTATCAAAGTCTGAATTATTAACCGTTAAATTTGTAATGTATCCTTTTGGATACATCAGTTTGTTCAATTAATTTAATATTTTAAATAAATCAGAATAAACGAACAAAAATAAACCACTTAAATCTGTGTCTAATTATACAATATACCTATTAATAACAGTTACACAAGATTCCGTTTTCACTGCGGTCCGCCACATTTAAATATCTAACAGAAGAAATTTGTATTTTGCCAATTTAAGGCTTAATGTTATTGTAAGGATAATAAAGTTATGTTTGAGTCAGTGGGGGGATAATATTCAGATGGATTTTAAGCAGTTACATATCGGTGATATGAATTGGATTCAGTTGTATGGAGAAAAGGATAGTAAATGCAGCATTCAAATTATAGTTACCGTAAAACATGTATTTATTTGGTTAAAACCTCTGAAAATTACACTTTCACAAATAAATACAACACAAGTAACTACTATCGTCTGGCCATCATTATCATATACGCCATGTTTAGTATGAATGTGTGCACAAATAGTGGTTCTTCTTAATGTTTTTGTTGTCTCGGAGGAGGCACTAAAATTGAGCTGATTACTCATTCGGAGAGGGCCTACGTGTCTTTGTGTAGTCGATAGTTAAAATCGATATCCCGGCAGGTGAGCATATAAAAGTACCTATAAGGTGATAACCTGTTTCAATGAAATGGAATGATAGTGAAAATTTGTAGGCAATTTTAGGGAGGGACAAGACTCATGGGCTGATCAGCGTCACTGACTACTGTTAATGAGGTCCCGGGTTCGATTCCCGGTCAGACCATAGGATTTTTTTCTTAAAGAGAATTATTCCTGTGGTTGTCCATGGCCTGCAATTTAGGTTAAGAACCCTCCTGGTGCTTCATTATCATTTATCAACCATCATATCATCGGGGTAACGTACTCCACCTTTCAGGTGCCCCAACCTAAGAAATGGATTACAATTCCGCCAATTCCAGGGGAGAAAGCCAGAAATTTCATAATGACAACCTGGTGGCATTAGACAAAAAAAATATTAGGTAGGGTAATTCCTAGGTAAATAGAAGATATCGGTGGGTCACCCATCCTCTGAGGACAGTTAACACAGTTCTTCAACTTTTATGGCATTTTTTATTCTTCCCAAATCAAACTAAATAGTGCACGCATTCTTTGCGTAACTATTGTCTTCTATGCTTAAATAATTCCACACACAACAATTCATTTTTCCTCACCCTTCCTATAACAAGTTCCAAAACAAAAACCACAATACAAAGTAAATATCCTAAGAGAATGTATATGAACGATGACGTCATATGGAACATGGACAAAGGTGCATAATCGTGTACAGAAGTTCTACCCATTATCTGTCCACGTATCCAACCTGATGGATCTAAAAATCTTTCAACAATTGTATCCACGATTCCAGCTTCCACCAAATTCACTGTTATTTTGTTTACTGCCTCAACAAATGGATTCCTAGCGTACATATTCAATGTTCTATGAA
Source organism: Diploptera punctata (assembly GCA_030220185.1). Classification (NCBI taxonomy): domain Eukaryota; kingdom Metazoa; phylum Arthropoda; class Insecta; order Blattodea; family Blaberidae; genus Diploptera; species Diploptera punctata. The sequence continues at coordinate 146,324 of JASPKZ010005712.1, forward strand.
AACTTATACCATTCTCAGTAAACGTGTGGTACAATGACGTAGAAACATTACGAAAATACAATTGTGAAATATAAAAAAATCTTTCCTCAGTTGTCAACGCTGCCACACTTGAATTACGGAAACAAAATTCTAACATTTGACAATCGTTAAAAAACATAATAAATGTGGGTTTATTTGCATAAAACAACATATTACTGTGATAAAATACATTTTGTGTCAACAACAGTTTTAAGTTTGTTTGTTCCAAATCATTGAAAGTGTTTATTTGATGCATTCTTCCAGGATCTGTAAGAAAGCTTGTCATAAAAGCTTGAAATATTGTTGTTAAAGTAATTGATATCAATATCCATGTTATAAAAATTATTCTCACTGGTGTTTTCTTTGATATTTCTCCAATTGCAATGTTTAAAAATACTCCCCAAGATACAAAAACATATGTTAAAATGCCTATGTTGTTGGATGTGCTAACATACTTCATTGATACTGATATAAAAATGAGGCTTAGTAAAATAAATAACCAAGTTTTAAGTTTGAAAACTTTTGTTATGTTAGACCAATGGGGATGTGATGCAGAACGAGGTACAACCCACATGTATGTTTCAGTATAGTACCTTGACATGTATTTTATTGTGTCTGTACCATCAATACCAATTGGATAACCTAACAGAAACTTATTTCTTAATATACCGTCATCTTTTGTCGTATTTTTTATTTTAATACCTACTTTGTTTGCAATTATTGACATTAATTTCAATTCAATACCATCTTTTACAGTATTAGATGTTTTTAATACTGAGAATGGAGGATTGTGTGCGCCATGTATATGAAATTCACATTTCCTAATTGATTTGTTAAGTTTCTTGGTTCTTACTTGATTTGAAATATATTTATTTCGAATGCAATCACTATAAATTGGTACTTGTTTCAAATTTTCACATTCATCTGATGGCCATGTTAAAATTTTCAGGAATTTATTCCAATCGTGATATAAGACAAGAGAATTTCTTAAAGAAAATGCGTTCAAAAATGTAAAAACTCTGTTTATATTCGAGGTTATACCTAGTACTATTATCATAATCTTTGCTTTCTGAAGAGAGAGATTTGACATTAATATCTCAGTATTGTACATATCTTCGAGTCGTTTTCCTGCAGTAATAAATACAAAAGCATCGAATTTTTCACTTTCGTGATTGCAACTACTTTTTAGATCGTCAACAGTAATTGTCCATGATGAAACTGAATGAATATTTTTCAAGATTTTACTTTCAATGTCTTTATAGAAACTGTTTTTGAAGTCAAGTTTAAAATCACATTGAAATTCATTGTGTAAATTTGAGAATAGTTGAAGGAATATTGTTCCGTTGAATTCAAGGTTTTGAAGTCCGTACAAATTTGATTCGTGTGAACAGACACTTGAAACGTTACGAATGGAGCGTTTTGTTCTCGATGTGAATTGTTGACGTTGGTAGACAATTCGTGTATTATCATATGTTGTTGTTATTAATATATTTCCTTCCTTCGGTAAGAAATTCTTTGATACGTCTCCAACACATTCTATCAAATCATATTCAAGATATGAACCCATATTTTCTAGAAAATTAATAACATTTCTCTGAACCTGTAAGAGCAAATTTAATACTTTTAGTCGCATTGCATTCTACAACACATTTCATACAAAATGCAAACCATAGAGTTTGTTTGAAAATAAAGCTCCAATATTTACTTCATTTTGTACTCCACAAAACAAGAAGCAAAGAATCTATAAACATTTTACTACGCCGATCACTTTGGAAGAAGATAACCAATAATCGTTGTATGCAGAAGAATGTGTTTATTATCCCTGTATTTTCATTTGCCAGATCAAGGTCATATTGAAGTGTCAATCACCTTCCACTCATATCTTAAAACTCAGTGTAGTGGTCTATGATGTATTGCAGAAACAATCTCAACCCACAACTCCTCATATCATACAACTTATCGCTTGATTCAAGTAGCAGCTAAGCAGTGACCTTGATCTGACCTATTAAAATATGTGGACTATAGCATCAAATAACTTAACAAAAGAGTAGTCAACTTTTTTACAGTACTGCACTATCAGCCAGGTTACTTTAATTCGCATAATGCAGGTTTTTCCATCGGTCATAAAAAATTCGTGTTAGTATTGACTTTGTAAGTAGAATTAAGTAATTGATTAACCTTCTGATGTGCACATTGAACAAACGTTCTCTATACATCCCTATCCTGAATTAATATGTTGCCTCTGGTTTTTCTACATCACAGTCCTCGATAGATGTCTATTTTAGTATACACCTGGTTTGCCATAACCATAAAGATAATACAGCTCACTCCATTCAGTTTTCTCCATCCATCTTAATTCGTATTCCCATATACTCGTAATGGTCATTCTCTCTTAAAGTAAGAATTATAATAGTACTGCATGAATTCCCTATTTATATAAATTTTATGTAACATATCTTAAGAGAAGAATGGATGACAAGAGTCTCTCTAGTGCGTTTCCAGAGATGAGCCTAAAAGTAATTTGTTTCTGCACCACATTCTCCCACATACTTTATTAGCAAAAAGATAGGACCAAGAACAGAGCTTTGAATGACAGGTTTCAGTTGTAAAGATGTTTTTGTTTCTTGGTATTTTCCAATAATAATGTATGGCCTGGGTTAAAATACTGCATCTATGAAAAATTGGGTTGTCATAACTAACATATTATTCTCTGTTACCATATATATATATATATATATATATATATATAAGCGGAACAAGTCGATGACCTACTATGAAGATGATGGCTATATATATATAATGCACACTTACCAATACAACAAAGATTAAATTGTATTGTATAAAACATAGAAATATATACTTTGAAGGAAGCATTGTAATCCTTTCCCAATTAATAACAAAAGACAGATGGCTATATTTTACAAATCGCCTGATTTCAATTCCAAACAGTTACAGTGTGACCTGAATGTTATTCGTGTTCTCTATGAATGATAGAAGTTTTCATCTGTTTTATGTAAATTTCAAAGGTATTAATTCATTGATTTTAAAAATATAATTATTATTGTGGTTATGTGTTATAACATAAGTTTGAAAACATTGTGTGGCTTTTATTTTAATTAATCTACATTATTTTCTGTGTTACTTATAGCGAAATATGATGTAACAATACAGCAGTGAAATGAAGGATATATTTCAGTTTTATTAAATGGCTTGTTTTTACACGCTTTATATTAGCTTGACTTGTATCCATCTATCTATCTATATAACGGAATTTTTCAACGCGAATTTCACTCACTTAAAATCATTGGATCGACTTGAAATTTTGTATATTTGTAAAGGACCCGTGACAATACAATAATTTCATATTTATTTTCTAAAATCCTGGCCAGAATCATCAGAAAATCAAAAAAGTGTCTTTGTAACTATGTATCGGAATCTTAGAACATGATTTTCACCCACTTAGAAACGTTGGATCGACTAGAAACTTTGTATACTTGTAAAGGACCCGTGACAATACAATAATTTCATATTAAGTTTCTAAAATCCTGGCCAGAATCATCAGAAAATAAAAAAATGAAAACTGGTATAATAGGTTGCGAACTTGTCGACTTTTTAGTCAATCGTTATAACAGCTCAGTTGGTAGAGCGGTGAACTCTATTGGTATATAATTTAGGTAATCCATAGGTCGTTGGTTCAAATCCGGCTGGGAGGGTTTTTTTAGAAGAGTATTACTTTTAGCTCATACTACAATAGTATGGAATTTAAAGATATTTACATTTTTATCTTATTCTGTAAAATATTAAAACTAAAACTAAAAGATAAATAGTAGTTTTAAAAAACTAAAACAACACGCTTTATTAGAAAACCGAACTAAAAAAAATGAAAAATAATTTTCATTTCCAACACGCTTGGGATAATATTAAAGTGGTCAACAAAAAAATCATCTCCAACACATATAGTATAAAACTAGAGTTATCAACAAAAAGAAAATAATTCTACCATCAAAAGCGTGGGGTTATTTTTATGATTTTTACATTTTCTTCTTATATACTTTACTTTTACCAATTATTATCAAATATATTAATTGATATAGAGCACCCCACGCTTTTGATGGTAAAATTATTTACTTTTGTTGATATCTCAAGTTTTATTCTATGTGTGTTGGAGATGATTTTTTTGTTGACCACTTTAATTTTATCCCAAGCGTGTTGGAAATTAAAATTATTTTTCATTTTTTTAGTTCGGTTTTCTAATAAAGCGTGTTGTTTTAGTTTTTTAAAACTATTACTTATTTTTTCTTATTATTGACACGTGTTTAAATATATCGTAATTAATATTTCTTATATTATAGTAAATAAATGCGATTAACATTATTACTTTTATGTTATTAATCTTATTTAATTAATCTTATTAGTAATTTCTTATTATTATTATATATTATTATTTAATAATAAGAAAATATTAAAATTGAAATAAATGTATTACAAACAATTTAAAGACGATTGAGAGAGTTACCGGAAATCTGAAGAGGACGTCATCTGATAGAATCCCTAAGAAGAACTAGGAAAAGAGAATGGAAGGAAAAAAAGAAGGAGAAAACCTAAGGACAGTTGGAAAGAAGTATGAGTGAACTGGGCCATACCGTACTTATGGGAATTTTCAGGACCGCTACAAACAGAGAAGGCGAACTTGTAGAGGCTGGCACTGCATTTTTATTATTTACTAATATTATTATTATTATTATTATTATTAATATTATTACTATTACTATTATTATTGTTATTATTATTATTATTATTACTAATACTATTACTATTATTATTATCATTGTTATTATTATTATTATTATTATTATTATTATTATTATTATTATTATTATTATTATTATTATTATTATTATTATTATTATTATTATTATTATTATTATTATTATTATTATTATTAATACTTTTACTATTATTATTATAAGCTGTTAGTTTATGCTGATGATGTAGTACTACTGGCCGATAGCGAGGAGATACTAAAGGCCAACACGCACACACTATTGAGTAACACTAAGAAATTGGGACTGGAAGTAAATATCACTAAAACTAAATATATGGTCTCACGTAGAAATTCAGTATATAATGGAAATGGACAGCTAATGAAAAATGAGGGGAATTTTGAGGAAGTGGCTGAATTCAGATACCTAGGAACAATAATCACAAATAGGAATGAGATGCACAAAGAAATTAAACATAGGCTCAATTCAGGAAATGCGTGCTATTATGCATTGCAGAGACTCTTGATGTCCCAACTCCTTTCAAAAAACGTTAAACTGAAAATACGTATATAAAACTATTACTCTACCAGTTATATTATATGGGTGCGAAACGTGGACTCTTACTTTAAGGGAGGAAAGGAGATTACGAGTATTTGAGAATAAAGTTCTTAGGAAGGTTTTTGGACCAAAGAGAGATGAACAGACAGGTGAATGGAGAAGACCACATAACAATGAACTACATGGTCTTTATGGGAAACCAGTTATAATAAGAACAGTTAAGTCTCGTAGACTGCGATGGGCGGGACATGTTGCACGTATGGGGAATGAAAGACTTGCATGGAAGCTTCTTGTAGGAAAGCCAGAGGGAAAACGCCCAGTTGGTAGACCAAGAATGAGGTGGGAGAACAACATTAACTATGATTTGAGGGAAGTAGATTATACAGGGAATGATTGGAAAGCATTAGCTCAGGATACGGATGTATGGAGAGCTTATGTCCGCGCTGCCATGAACTTACGGGTTCCATAGTGCCAGTGAGTAAGTAAGTGTTATTATTATTGTTGATATTATTATTATTATTATTATTATTATTATTATTATTATTAGTATTATCATTCTTATTATTACATTATATTATCTATCACTTATTACGATTTACAATTCATATATCGCTTACTAAGTATTACATATTATGTGTTCTCATTTTGTATTACATTTCATGTGTTGCACTGCAGTGCATTGTATTATTATTATTATACAGAGTGTCCACAAAGCCCTGCTATCAAGTAACTTATATCATAAACTATTTTAGATAGAGCCATGCTGTTTCTTTTAAGTATTCTACATCTCTCAGAATTTGGTTTATTTTTGTTGCAGATGTGATTTAAAGGACAATGACGACACCACAGGAAAAGACCCAATGTGTATGATGGTGTGCTCAATCTGGTAAATCACCAGTACCCCATGTCCGAACGTTATGGCGGTTAACATGTTCAGACACAAAGAATGTAGCTCCATCAGAGAACATCACCCTCTGCTTGCGTAATTTGCACTTCATAGGCCTGAAAATGTATCCGCTTATGGAGGACTTTATGAATGGTTGATTTTGGTAAACGACGTTCCCGTGAAGGATGACGAACCGATTTTTGAGGTCTGAGTTGAAATGCAAGTTGCCCATTGCCGATAGTTTCTTGGCTCTCATCTGGTTGTCCACTCCGTGGCGAATCCATTACACTGCCAGTCGCTCGGCCCATCTAATTATGGATTATTTGAATGGACGATCTCTTCCATATTGCCGGCTGAAATTTCGCTGAACACTTACTGCTGATTTGCCACCATACAAATTAGGTATTTTCCTGCGGTTTCCTCATTATCGTTTAAATCATAATCTGCAACAAATGTAAACAAAACTTTGAGAGATGTAGAATAAGTTTCAAAAACCGCATGACTCCATCTCAAACAGTTTACAAGTTACCTTACATTGTTTTGGTAGCAGGAATTTGTGGACACTCTGAATTATCATCATTACAATTGTTGTTACGTGGGACAAGTAAAAATAACTATAGAGGGCGATAGTTAAATTAACGTAAGGACAGATATTTTTGCTATTATCAAAGTCTGTATTATTAACCGTTAAATTTGTAATGTATCCTTTTGGATACATCAGTTTGTTCAATTAATTTACTATTTTAAATAAATCAGAAGAAAACGAACAAAAATAAACCACTTAAATCTGTGTCTAATTATACAATATACCTATTAATAACAGTTACACAACATTCCGTTTTCACTGCGGTCCGCCACATTTAAATAACTAACAGAAGAAATTTGTGTTTTGCCAATTTAAGATTTAATGTTATTGTAAGGATAATAAATGTATTAGTTTGAGTCAGTGGGTGGATAATATTCAAATGTATTTAAGCAATTAGATATCAGTAATATGAATAGGATTCAGTTGTTTGGAGATATGGATAGTAAACGCAGCATTCAAATTATAGTTACCGTAAAACATGTATTTATTTGGTTAAAACCTCTGAAAATTACACTTTCACAAATAAATACAACACAAGTAACCACTATCGTCTGGCCATCATTATCATATACTCCATGTTTAGTATGAATGTGTGTGTGAATCGTGTTTCTTCTTAATGTTTTTGTTGTCTCGGAGAAGGCACTAACATTGAACGGATTACTCATTCGGAGAGGGCCTACATACATTTGTGTAGTCGATAGTTAAAATCGATATCCAGACAGGTGAGCATATAAAAGTACCTTAGGTGATAAACTCTATCAATGAAATGGAATAATAGTGAAAATTTGTAGGCAATTTTAGGTAGGGACAAGACTCATGGGCTGATCAGCCTCACTGACTACTGTTCATGAGATCCCGGGTTCGATTCCCGGTCAGACCATAGGAATTTTTTCTTAAAGAGAATTATTCCTGTGGTTGTCCATGGCCTGCAATTTAGGTTAAGAACTCTCCTGGTGCTTCATTATCATTCATCAACCATCATATCATCGGGGTAACGTAACTCCACCTTCCAGGTGCCCCAACCTAAGAAATGGATTACAATTCCGTCAATTCCAGGGGAGAAAGGCAGAAATGGTATAAAAGGCAACCTGGTGGCATTAGACAAAAAAAAATATTACGTAGGGTTATTCCTAGGTAATTAGAAGATATCTGTGGGTCACCCATCCTCTGAGGGCGGTTAAAACAGTTCTTCAACCTTTCTCAAATCAAACTGAATAGTGCATGCGTTGTCTGCGTAACTATTGTCTTCCATGCTTAAATAATTCCACACACAACAATTCATTTTTCCTCACCCTTCCTATAACAAATTCTAAAACAAAAACAACAATACAAAGTAAATATCCTAAGAGAATGTATATGAACGATGACGTCATATGGAACATGGACAAAGGTGCATAATCGTGTACAGAAGTTCTCCCCATAATCTGTCCACGTATCCAACCTGATGGATCTAAAAATCTTTCAACAATTGTATCCACGATTCCAGCTTCCACCAAACTCACTGTTATTTTTATTTACTTCCTCAGCAAATGGATTCCTAGCGTACATATTCAATGTTCTATGAAAACTTATACCATTCTCAGTAAACGTGTGGTACAATGACGTAGAAACATTACGAAAATACAATTGTGAAATATAAAAAAATCTTTCCTCAGTTGTCAACGCTGCCACACTTGAATTACGGAAACAAAATTCTAACATTTGACAATCGTTAAAAAACATAAGAAATGTGGATTTATTTGCATAAAATAACATATTACTGTGATAAAATGTATTTTCTGCCAACGATATTTTTAAATTTGTTTGTTCCAATTCATTAAAAGTGTTTATTTGATGCATTTTTCCAGGATCTGTAAGAAAGCTTGTCATAAAAGCTTGGAAAATAGTTGTTAAAGCAACTGATATCAATACCCATGTTATAAAAATTATTCTTACTGGTATTTTATTCGATGTTTCTCCAACTGGAATGTTTAAAAATACTCCCCAAGAGGCAAAAACATATGTTACAATATCAATGTTATTGGATGTGCTAACATACTTCATTGATACTGATATAAAAATGAGGCTTAGTGAAATAAATAACCAAGTTTTAAGTTTGAAAACATTTGTTAAGTTAGACCAATGGGGATGTGATGCAGAACGAGGTACAACCCACATGTATGTTTCGGTATAGTACCTTGGCATGTATTTTATTGTGTCTGTGCTATGAAGTCCAATTGGATAACCTAACAGAAACTTATTTGTTGGTATACCGTCGTATTTTGTCGTATTCTTTATTTTAAGACCTACTTTGTTTGCAATTATTGATATTAATTTCAATTCAATACCATCTTTTACAGTATTAGATGTTTTAAATACTGAGAATGGAGGATTGTGTACGCCATGTATATGAAATTCACATTTCCCAATTGATTTGTTTACTTCTTTGGTCCTTATTTGATTTGAAATATATTTATTTCGAATGCAATCACTATAAATTGGTGCTTGTTTCAAATTTCCACATTCATCTGATGGCCATGTTACAATTTTCAGGTATTTAATCCAATCGTGATATAAGACAAGAGAATCTCTTAAAGAAAATGCTTTCAAAAATGCAAAAACTCTGTTTATATCCGAGGTTATACCTAGTAATATTATCATTATCTTTGCTTTCTGAAGAGAGAGATTTGACAATAATATCTCAGTATTGTACATATCTTCGAGTCGATTTCCTGCAGTAATAAATACAAAAGCATCGAATTTTTCACTTTCGTGATTGCAACCACTTTTTAAATCGTCAACAGTAATTGTCCATGATGAAACTGAATGAATATTTTTCATGATTTTACTTTCAATGTCTTTATAGAAACTATTTGGGGCACGCCGTAGCGTAGTGGTTAAGGCACTGAGCTACAAGCCGGAGGGTCGAGGGTTCAAGTCCTGTTGGGGTCAGGATTTTTAAACTGACCCAAACCCTCTGGCGGCACTATGGCCCTGGGGTCGACTCAGCCTCTAACGTAAATGAGTACCAGACGCTTGTTCTGGGGTAAAGGCGGCCGTCACGCAGGGCTGACAACCCGGCTGACATAAAGTGTTGATTGTCTAGAAAAAGTGGGAGCCTTAACCTCCTACTACCCCAAGGGCCTCCGGGTCTGTTGTGGGATCACTTTACTTTTTTACTTTACTTTATAGAAACTATTTTTGAAGTCAAGTTTGAAATCACATTGAAATTCATTGTGTAAGTTTGAGAATAGTTGAAGGAATGTTGTTCCGTTGAATTCAAGGTTTTGAAGTCCGTAGAAATTTGATTCGTGTGAGCAGACACTTGAACCGTTACGAATGGAGCGTTTTGTTCTCGATGTGAGTTTTTGACGATGGTAGACATTTCGTGTATTATCATATGTTGTTGTTATTAATATATTTCCTTCCTTCGGTAAGAAATTCTTTGATATGTCTCCAACACATTCTATCAAATCTTCTTCAAGAAATGAACCCATATTTTGTAGAAAATTGATACAATTTCTGTTTACCTGTAAGAGCAAAGGAATATTTTTAGTCACATTGCATTCTACAAGTCATTTAAAATAAAATGTAAACTATACATTAGTTTCAAAATAAAACTCCAAAATTTACTTGATTTTGTACTCCACAAAACAAGAAGCAAAGAATGTATAAACATTTTTGTATTCCGAGCACTTTGAAAGGAGTTGAGAGTAACCGTCGTATGCAGAAGAACTTCCTCCCATATCTTAAAACTTGGTGTAGAGTTGCATGATGCAATGCGAAACAATCTCAACTCACAACTCCTCATACCATACAACTTATCGCTGGATTCAATGTAGCAGCTAAGCAGGCACATTGATCTGACCTACTAAATTATGTGGACTGTAGCAACAAATAACTGAACAAAAGAGTGATCAATTTTTTACAGTATTGCACTCTTAGCTAGGTAACTTAATTTCGCATAATGCACATTTTTCCATCGTTCATCAAATTTCTGTATAGAATTATTTAACTAACTGACTGATTAACTATCTGACACACTGTGAACATAAGTTCTCTATACATCCCTATCCTCAACTAATATTTTGCCAACAATTCTCTTCCCTCACATCTTGGTTTATGTTATTCCACTATCTGATTCCACTAGATGCTTCCACTCTGGTTTTTCTACAACATCGCAGACCTCGAGTGATGCCTATTTTAATATACCTGGTTTCCCATTAAGGTAATACAGTTCGCTCCATGCAGTTTTCTCCATTCATCTTTGTCCTTTTTTTTCATATACTAGTAGTAGTTCATTTCTCTCTTAAAGTAATGGAGCGAATTACAATATAACTGCATGAATTCCCGTACTTACTTACTTACTTACTTACTTACTCTCTGGCACTATCGAACCCTTAGGTTCATGGCCGAGCGGACATAGCTCTCCATACATCCCTATCCTGAGCTAATGCTTTCCAATCATTCCCTGTATAATCTACTTCCCTCAAATCATAGTTAATGTTATTCTCCCACCTCATTCTTGGTATACCAACTGGGCGTTTTCCCTCTGGCTTCCCTACAACAAGCTTCCATGCAAGTCTTTCTTTCCCCATACATGCAACATGTCCTGCCCATCGCAGTCTACGAGACTTAACTGTTCTTATTATATCTGCCTTCCTATAAATACCATGTAGTTCATCGTTATGTAGTTTTCTCCATTTACCTGTCTGTTCATCTCTCTTTGGTCCAAAAATGTTCCTAAGTACTTTATTCTCAAAAATTTGTAATCTCCTTTCCTCCCTTAAAGTAAGAGTCCATGTTTCGCAACTATATAATATAATTGGTATAATAATAGTTTTATATATTTTCAGTTTAACGTTTTTGAAAGGAGTTGGGGCATCAAGAATCTCTGCAATGCATAATAGCACGCATCTCCAGAATTGAGCCTATGTTTAATTTCTTTGTGCATCTCATTCCTATTTGTGTTTATTGTTCCTAGGTATTTGAATTTAGGCACTTTGTCATTTGTCATTAGCTGTCCATTTCCATAATATAATGTATTTCTACGTGTGGCCATATATTTAGTTTTATTGATATTTACTTCCAGTCCTAATTTCTTAGTGTTACTCAATAGTGTGTGCGTATTGTCCTTTAGTATCTCCTCGCTATCGGCCAATAGTACTACATCATCAGCATAAACTAACGGCTTATTAATACCATTGAGTTGCAAGCTTCCTCATTCTCTAAAGATTTAATGGCATGTTCTAGTACAAAATTAAATAGTAGAGGAGACAGTGCATCTCCTTGCTTCAACCCATTCTGGATTTCAAAAGTGTCCAAAAACTGTTTGCCTACACGCACCTTACTCTTTGTGCCATTTAGACACATTCGTATAAGTCTAACTAACTTTTTAGGAATTCCGAACTCCAGCAGGATACTATATAACTTCTCCCTCTTAATTGGATCATATGCTTTTTTGAAGTCTACGTATTGTTGATGTACAGTACCATTATATTCCCATTTATTTTCTAAAATCTGTCTTATACTAAAAATCTGATCTGTTGTAGACCTGTTTCTTCTAAATGCACATTGATGATCTCCTGGAATGTCATCAATATAGGGAGTAAGTCTGCTTACTAATATATTTGTTAGAATTTTGTACGAAGTTGAAAGTAATGTTCCTGTAGTTCTTGCAATCAGTTTTATCTCCTTTCTTATAAATTGGTACGATAATTGATTCCTTCCATTCATCTGGAAGAGTTTTTTTCAGATCATACTAAGCAACCAGCGTATTATTTTGTCCATCAATTTTTCTCCCCCTGATTTTATCAGTTCTGCTTGGATCTCATTTGAACCTGATGCTATATACATATTCAATTTTGCAATCGCAATTTCAACCTCTAATATTTATATAAATTTCATGTAAGACATTTTAACAGAAGAAGGTGTGACAAGAGTCCCTCTAGTGCGTTTCCATAGTTAAACCTAAAAGTAATTTGTTTCTGCACCACATTCCCCACATATTTTATTTCACAATAAGATAGCACCAAGAATAGAGCTTTGAATGACTTGTTCGAATTATAAACATGTTTTGTATATTGGTATTTTCCAATATTAGTGCATGGTCTGGATTAAAATAGTGCATCTATGAAAAACTGCAATTTCATAACTAACAAATTATTCTCTGTTACCATATATATAATGCACACTTACCGATACAGCAGAGATTAAATTGTATTGTATAAAACATAGAAATATATATTTTAAAGGAAGCATTATTATCATTTCCCAGTTAAAAGAAAAATACACATAAGTTATATTTTACAAATCGTCTGATTTCAATTCCAAACAGTGTGACCAGAATGCTATTTGTGTTCTCTATGTATGATAAAGAGTTTTAATCTGTTTTACGCAAATTTCAAAGCTATCAATTTATTGATTTTTTAACTATAATTGTTATTGTGGTTACGTATTATAAGTTTGAAAACATTGGGTGGCTTTTATTTTAATTAATCTACATTATTTCAGTAAAAATGAATTACCTATGCTACTTGTAGTGAAGTACGGTGTAACAATAGAACAGTGAAATGAATTATATGTTCAGTTTTATTAATATGGTGTGTGTGTGTGTGTGTGTGTGTGTGTGTGTGTGTGTGTGTGTGTGTGTGTGTGTGTGTGTGTGTGTGTGTGGTGTGTGTGTGTGTGTGTGTGTGTGTGTGTGTGTGTGTGTGTGTGTGTGTGTGTGTGTGTGTGTGTGCGTGTGTGTGTGTGTGTTTTGTTTTTCTCATTGAGACGTGTATAAATATACAATAATATTTCTTTTGTGGTTAATATATGCGATTAATATTTTTACCTATTATTAATACAAAAGTCTTATCTTGATATACAAAAATGTCGTGTCACGTTGTTTGTCCGCGATGGAATCCTAAACTACTGAACCGATATTAATAAAATTTTGCACACTGTGTGCAGTTTGATCCAACTTGAGGCATAGGGTAGTTTATAACTAAATTTATAGTCGCATTATTTTTTATTGCAAATTATTTGTTTATTATTTAACAAAAAGTTATAATTATCTGTGAGTTCCATACGATTCTAACAGATGGCGGTGTAAGGTAATTTGGTAAGGTAATTGGTTTATTATTTAACAAAAAGTTATAATTATCTGTGAGTTCCATACGATTCTAACAGATGGCGGTGTAAGGTAATTTGGTAAGGTAATTGGTTTATTATTTAACAAAGAGAAATCCAGGTGGCTGTGCTTTTTGTTGCAACCGCGAATTTTAATTGAATTACAAATATTGATTATTTCATAATTTAAGTGTGTTCAGAGTTTATTTTATTTTCAATATATTGATAATATTATTAATTTCGTGTGTAAGTATTAGTTTTAATGGCTGAAAGACAGCAACTTAATTAAAATTTTTAATGTATACCTTAGCCACAGCAACTCGTGGCCGGAACTTCTAGTATATATATATATATATATATATATATATATATATATATATATATATATAAGCTTGCATTGCTCAATGTTAAACATTTAATTATAATATATATATATATATATATTACTTATCATGTATTGAAATGTACTGTATTATATATTACCATCATTACTGTTATTGTTAGTCAAATTCTGTGGTCTCGGAGTAACGTCATTGTCCTCGTTTGGACAAGTTTCCTGGATGAAAAGTTATTCGGGTTTATACCTGTAAAACGAAACCCACTAAAATTTTAAGCCCTGAACAGTGTCCAAATAATGTCCGCTCAACACAACCATCCATATTATATTCAACTTCTTTAGTATCATTGCGTTAGTGAATGTTCTTACTTGCCTTGAAATGTTTGTGTTGCTCCATCGGTGGATGTAGAATTGAGCAAATCACTTGTTCGTCCTTGTGTAGTCAGGAAATTCATTTTCAAATCCCCTCCCGACAGTTTTCGCCACTTTAAGGCCCGGGTCACGAGGGACAAGTAAAAATAACTATAGAGGGGAATGTTAAACTAACGTAAAGGGAGAGATTGTTGCTATTATCAAAGTCTGGATTATTAATGTTATTGTTGGGATATTAAAATTCTTAGGTTGAGTCAGTGGGATGATAATATTCAAATGGATTTAAGAAAGTAGATATCGGAGATATGAATTGGATCAGTTGTTTGGAGATGCGGATGGTACATGCAGCATTAAAATTATAGTTACCTTAAAACATTTATTTGTTTATTTAGTTAAAACCTCTGAAGATTACAGTTTCACAAGTAAATATAACATAAGTAACTAATATCATCTGGCTATTATAATCATCATTATCATATTCGCCATGTTTAGTCTGAATGTTTGTGTGAATGGTGTTTGGTCTTAATGTTGTGTTGTCTCGGAGGAGGCACTAACATTGAGCTGATAACTCATTCGGGGAGGCCCTCCATGCCTTTGTGCAATCCATAGCTAAAATCCCTCTCCCGACAGATGGTGCCATTGTAAGGTCCGGCTGGTGCGTAGCATGTAAAAGTACATATATGCTGATAAACTGCGTCAATGGAATAAAATAGAATTATAGTGACTATTTAACTCATGCCCCAAATGGGAGTCAATGACCAATCACGTTTCAATGATTTGTGTTTTACAACCAATCAGAGTCGTGTTTCACCAAATATTTATCAGTGTTATAATTACCATATTAAAGAAAGCTCCTCCTTATAATATTGCGATCCTTTGGCAATAAATAGTATGATCTGGTTGCAGTGATAAACAAAAGACAGTAGAAGCGTACCTATCGTTTCTTATTTGTTTTCAAACATCGCCGTTTACAATAAATATATAAATATTTTAAAATAACTATAGTTAAATAATGATTTGTGAGTAAACAGCTTAATTTTATTCGTTAAATAGTCCTAACAAATGCCACTCTTGATTTCCAAATTCTCTAGATAAATTCACTCCTCACTTCGTGAGTCGTGAATTTATCGATAATTTGGAAATCACTCGTGGCATTACTTATGAAAATTGTGTAGGCAGTATTAAGTAGGGAAATTTCTTGATAATTAGAAGATATCGGTGGGTCACCCATTTTCTTAGGGCAGTTTATTCCAGTCCGTCACCCTTTATGAAGGTTTCTTTTCTTCGCAAATCAAACTGGTTAGTACGTACATTCTTTTGCGTAACTATTGTCTTCTATACTTAAATAATTCCACACAGAAATTTATTTTTTCTCGCCCTTCCTAGAACAAATTCTAAAACAAAAACAGCAATACACAATAAATATCCTAAAACAAGGTACATGAACGATGACGTCATATGGAACATAGACAAAGGTACATAATCGTGTACAGAAGTTCTCCCCATTATCTGTCCACGTATCCAACCTGATGGATCTAAAAATCTTTCAACAATTTTATCCACGATTCCACCTTCCACCAAACTAACTGTTATTTTGTTTACTGCCTCAACAAATGGATTCCTAGCGTACATATTCAATGTTCTATGAAATCTTATACCATCATCCGTAAACGTGTGGTACAATGACGTGGAAATATTACGAAAATACAACCGTGAAATGTAAAACAATCTTTCTTCAGTTGTCAACGCTGCCACACTTAAATTACGAAAAACAAAATTCTAACATTTGACAATCGTTAAAAAACAAAAAGAAGGTGGCTTTATTTGTATGATACACCACATTATTATGAAACAATATACTTTTTGTTAATAACAGTTTCAAATTTGTTTGTTCCAATTCATTGAATGTGTTTATTTGATGCATTATTCCAGGATGTGTAAAGAAGCTTGTCATAAAAGCTTCAAAAACAGTTGTTAAAGCAATTGATATTAATATCCATGTAATAAAAATTATTCTTACTGGTGTTTGCTTTGATATTTCTGTAACAGCAATATTTAAAAGTACTCCCCAAGAGGTAAAAATACATTTTAAATTGCCTATGTTGTTGGATGTGGTTAACATACTTCATTGATGCTGATATAATAATCAGGCTTAATAAGATAAATAACCAAGTTTTAAGTTTGAAAACTTTTGTTATGTTAGACCAATAGGGATGTGATGCAGAACGAGGTACAACCCAAGTATATGTTTCGGTATAGTACCTTGACATGTATTTTATTGTTTTCGTGCTATGAATACCAATTGGATAACCTAACACAATCATATTTCTGTGTGAATCACCATATTTTGTCGTATTTTTTATTTCTATATCTAATCTTTTTGCAATTATTGATATTAATCTCAATTCAATACCATCTTTTATAGTATCAGATCTTTGAAATACTGAGAATGGTGGATTATGTACACCATGTATATGAAATTCACATTTCCTGATTGATTTGTGTACTTTTTTGGTTATTTGATTTGAAATGTATTTACTTCTTGTACAATAACTATAAAATTGGTTCTTGTTTCAAATTACCACAGTAATCTGATGGCCATGTTAAAATTTTCAGGTATTTGTTCCTATCATGATATAAGACAAGAGAATTTCTTAAAGAAAATTCGTTTAAAAACTTAAAAAATCTGTTTACATCCGAGGTTATACCTAATACTATTATCATTATCTTTGCTTTCTGAAGAGAGAGATTTGACATAATACTCCCATTACTGTAAATATGTTCTAGTGTTTTTCCTGCTATAATAAATACAAAAGCATCGAATTTTTCTGTTTCATGACTGCATCTACTTTTTAAATCATCAACAGTAATTGTCCATGACGAAACTGAATGAATGTTATTCAAAATTTTACTTTCAATGTCTTTGTAGAAATTGTTTTTGAAATCAAGTTGAAAATCACACTGAAATTTATTGTTAAAATGTTCGAGTTGTTGAATAAATTTGGTTGTATCTTTTTCTATTTTTTTACGACTGAAGAAATTTGATTCGTGCGAGCAGACTGTTGAAACATTACTGATGGAGCGTCTTGTTCTCAATGTAAGATGTTTACGATGGTAGATATTTCGTCTATTTTCATATGTTGTTGTTGTTGTTGTTGTTGTTGTTGTTGTTGTTGTTGTTGTTGTTGTTGTTATTGTTAATATATTTCCTTCTTTTGGTAAGAAATTTTTGGAAATATCACGAACACATTCTATCAAATCTTCTTCAAGAAATGAACCCATATGTTCTATAAAATTAATACCATAGGTGTGCACCTGTAACAACGATAAGATTATTTTATTCACATTGCATTCTACAACTGATTTCATAAGGAATACAAAGTATACAAGTACTTGATAACAAAGTTCCAATATTTACTTGATTTTGTACTCCACAAAACAATAAACAAATTTAGAAACAAATTTAGAAAAATATAACAGATTAAATGGTATAATTAGGAGAAATTTTGGAAAACAAATGAGGAAAGAATTCCAATTGAGATTTCATAATGCCATAGCCAAACCTGCTCTATTATACGGAAGTGAATGCTGGACACTTCGAGCAAAAGATAAATCCCGCATTAATAGTTCACAAATGAGATTCCTCCGATCACTAACTGGAGTAACATTAAGGGATAGAATGAAAAGTGATGAGATAAGGATGCAGTGGAATAGTAGAGAAATGGTTGAACATATACAAAATTATCAGATTAAATGGTTCCAACACGTCCAGAGAATGTCAAATTCCCGTTTACCAAAGATGATTTACCACCTCAACCCTAACGGCAAAAGAGACCTCGGAAGACCCTTCAACCGATGGAAAGATCAGTTTTTGTAGTCGCAGAACGGGCATCATCACCCAATACTGCATTCGGAAGAAGAAGAAGACAAAACAATAATTGTAGATTATATAACGATTTTCCCGCTAGGAGCACTTTGGGAACAGAATAAGGAGTAAATATTGTATGCAGCAAAACTTGTTTATAACCTACGTATTTTCATTAGTCAGATCAAGGTCATATCGCCTTCCTCAGTGCAGAGTTGCATGATGTAATAAACAATAATCTCAACCCAAGCAAATTCTCACTCCATGCAACTTATTTATCTATTCAACGTGGTAGCTAAGTAGTGGCCTTGATGTGTCTAATGAAAATACGTGGATTAGACTATAACTAACTATTTGAAGAGAAAAATTATACGCTCAGACCGGGACTTGAACCCGGGACCCTTGGTTCTCTAGACCAAGTGCTCTACCAACTGAGCTACCTGAGCAAGTACCGATCTAAACGCAAATCTTTCTCTATATACATTGTAATTCCCATCCACCAAATGCTGTGAAGCCATGCTTCTATCTTGCAAATGGCGGCTCCTTTATTAAGAAGACATATTTGGGAATTATACATTACAGCCAGTACGGCTTTTTCCAAGGGTCCCGGGTTCAAGTCCCGGTCTGAGCGTATAATTTTTCTCTTCAAATATGATTTATCCATCATTGAGATGTACGAAATCAATAATAAAAACTTGGAAAAAGCCGTACTGGCTGTAATGTATAATTCCCAAATATGTCTTCTTAATAAAGGAGCCGCCATTTGCAAGATAGAAGCATGGCTTCACAGCATTTGGTGGATGGGAATTACAATGTATATAGAGAAAGATTTTCGTTTAGATCGGTACTTGCTCAGGTAGCTCAGTTGGTAGAGCACTTGGTCTAGAGAACCAAGGGTCCCGGGTTCAAGTCCCGGTCTGAGCGTATAATTTTTCTCTTCAAATATGATTTATCCATCATTGAGATGTACGAAATCAATAATATAACTAACTAATTCACTGGTACTATTGGACCCGTAGATTCATAGCCGCGCGGACATAAGTTCTCCATAAATCCCTATCCTGAGCTAATGTTTTCCAATCATCCCCTATATAATTTACTTCCCTCAAATCATGGTTAATTTGATTATCTCACCACATTCATGATCTACCAATTGTGCATTTTCCCTCTGGTATTCTTGCTAACTGTAATGACTTTCGACCGATTAGCATCCTTCCGACATTATCTAAAGCCCTGGAACATATTGTACTCTTAGCGACGAAAAGAATGGGCCGACTCTTACAATACGTTTCCCTTCTTTCTTTCAAGAGCATTCTTTCTAAACGTGACAAGGAAGCGAAGGCTTGCTTCAGTGCATAGTGGCTCGGTTTGTATGCAAGAGGTTACAGGTTCGGTTCCCGGTGACGTATTTTTTTAATTGTTAAAATGCTTTCTATTTTATTCCGAAGGGGTCCTCATCTAGGGGATATGTGGATGGCGACCACAAGGTGCCCAAGCTGTGCAAAACATTTCTTCCACTTACTTGTGTTTTGCACTCTTTTAACTTTACTATCTAACCTCTCTTGGTTAACTCTTGTTTTTTCCGACACCGACGCTATTAGGGCATCCGAGGACTAGGGAGTCTTTCCTTTCTTCCATTTCTTCTTTCCTTTATTTTATTTTCTTCTCCAGAAAAGCCTGACCAGAGGCTATAAGATTGCAGCCCCATCACTGGTCTTGCCTTCCTTTGGCCAGCAACCAATCGAAGGGACTATTATTATGCTTTCAAGTCTTATACGAGAATTTCCCTCAAACGCTGGAGGGAAAATTTTCTATAGGATCGTAACAGGCCTTGGCCTAATACTTGGAAGGAAGAAGAAGAAGAATGTCCATTCTTAAAAAAGTACTAAGTATTTGGAAGTATTACTATTTTTATTATTAACATGATTTATTTATTTATTTATTTATTTATTTATTTATTTATTTATTTATTTATTTATTTATTAGTCATTTGATTATTAATTTATATACACGTTTATAGTGTAATAAAACGTCTTCATATGCCCAAAGCTCTTTAAAAGTTTTATCTTCTTTTCCTTGGGTATATTTTGAGTTCATTTTGATCCACAGATAATTACATCATTTGATACATCCCATTATTATTATTTTTATGACAATCATCTATGGGCTATTATTATGCTGGGCTTGACATATACAAACTAAATATTTTAATTGAAGGGTGAAACTTTTTCCTGACAAATACGTAATAAGTAAATAAACTCATAAATCTATGAAGCTATAATACATTTTATTTCTAAAAATTAGCGACGATCACGATATGCGAATATGTCCAATGTGCGGGAACTTTGAAGATGAGATACATATATTAGGAAAATGTAATGATTTAGAATATTGGAGACGTCAGTTATTACCGGAAAGATTTCTAAATTCAAATCGGGAAAGATTGGCATGCTACGAATTATTGGTAAATCCAGAAAATTGGATAAACCTCGGTAAATTTCTGGACAAAATGCGAAAAATAAGGACAACACTCATTCATGAATAAATATATGTTATCAAAATGCAATACCATTAATTATTAACAATTATATATAAATTAATTGGTGTATAATGCTGTTGTGTTATTATTTAATTGTAATATTAATGTGTTCTCTTTATGTAATTGTAATGTTAATGTTTTTTTTAGTGTATAATGCTATTGTGTTATTACTTAATTGTAATATTATTGTGTTTTCTTTATGTAATTGTAATGTTAATGTTTTTAGTGTATAATGCTATTGTGTTATTATTTAATTGTAATATTATTATTGTGTTTTCTTTATGTAATTGTAATGTTATTGCTGTTTTTGTTGTTTATTTTTCTTTACACTAGTACCAATTATTACTTTATTGTAACGGACTGTCAACAGCACGTACGGCTTACTGCCCGTGCGACCCATATTTGTAAATAATATTGTAAATATCTTACTTTTTGTCTAATAAAGTCCTACTACTACTACTACTACATAAATTTATAGCATTATTATTAAAACATGGCACAGAACACACAATTAAATTTATACCGGTAGCTAAAAGGTGTTACAAAGTTTAAGATGGCAGGAATATTACTTAAGATAGTGTAGAGTGGACGTAGATTATGTGGCAGAAATTAAATGTTATAGGATGTATTTTGCGAAAATACAAATTAATAAAAAAATTGTCTGAGGATTCGAACCCTGACTTTCACATATATTTCGTCTTGTATTATAGTAAGTAGTTTAACTATCTACGCTACTCGAACGCCGGATACTAGATGCCCTGTTTACTTTTGTAGTATGGACGAGAGTTGAACTTCATTTAAAATGTCGCAATTTGAGTAATATAGCATTTGTCGAACACTCGTAAATATCTAGAAATATGCCTCCTTCAGTGTTCCTTAACTATTTAAGACGGTTAAAATCAAATACAGCGCATTTAAAACATTTAACAATGCGTTACCTGGTGAACCGCAGCTATGGCTTTTCGAGCATGCGCAGTGGGCCATAACAGGAACTCTGATTTTTGAAGAGGCTCATTATTTTTGTCGCTAAGTGTACATAAACAAATGACTGAATATCTCCAAGCAAATCACCTCCTTGATCCTTATCAATCCGGCTTTATATTGGTCATAGCACAAGCACAGTTTTGTTAAAATTTACTGAAGATATTCGTGAAGCCATCTACAGACGTGAATTGACTCCTTTAACCTTACTTGACTTCAGCAAAGCTTTTGACACAGTAGATCACGACTTACTTATGATAAAGATTAAGCACCTACATTTGTCTGACAGCGTTGTATCCTAGTTCGACTCATACCTGCACGGGCGTCAACAATACGTTTCACTAAAACTCTATATCTTCGTCATGGCGCAACGTGCAGGCAGGAGTCCCCCAGGGCATTGTTCTCGGACCTCTTCTTTCCTCAATCTACATAAATGACCTACCAACTGTACTAAAGCACTGTCGTTATCACATTTATGCTGATGATCTCCAAATTTACCTACATTCACCTCCTCATTCTCTCTATAACAGTTTGACGGAAATGAATGACGATCTCATATTCTTTAACTGGTCTTCAAGTATCGGTCTAAATCTAAATCCTAACAAGTCACAAGTAATTCTAATGGGACAACAAAGACTGCTTACAACCTTTGACATGTCTACACTTGCAAACATTACTCCATTCACCTCAGTACTTTATTCTCATATTATACTCCTAATATTTTATCCTCTCTTGTGATAAAGGTCCATGTTATAACTGCATGAATCCCAATATATATATATATATATATATATATATATATATATATATATGGATTTATTTATTTATTTATTTTATTTGACGCATTTATATGAGAAGTAAGGATGACAAGAGTCTCTTTAGTGAGTTTTCCAGAGATGAACCAATAAGTTTTTTTTTCTGTACCAGATTTTCGCTTTTCGTTATTGTACATATTTTATTTAATAATAATAATAATAATAATAATAATAATAATAATAATATATAATAATAATAATTAATAATAATAATAATATAGGACCAAGAACAGAACTTTTAATGACAGGATTAAGTTATAAAAATGTTTTTGATCTGGGTTAAAACAGCGCTTCCTTGAAAAATTGAATTTTCAATAATTAACAAATTATTATGTTACCATAAATATAATGTACACTTACCGATACAGCAGAGATTAAATTGTATTGTATAAAACATAGAAATAAATATTTTAAAGCATGCATTATTATACTTTCCTAGTTAAAGGAAAAACACATATATTTTACAAATCGTCTGATTTCAATTCCAAGCAGTTACAGCGTGACCTGAATGTTAGTTGTGTTCTCTGAGTATGATATATGTTTTCATCTGTTTTATGCAAATTTCAAAGTAATTAATTTATTGATTAAATTGTTTAATTATAAATATCTTTCTGGTTACGTATTATAATGTAAGTTTGAAAACAAAATGTGACTTTATATTTAAATTAATCTACTTTATTTCAGTCAAAATTAATAACCTACGTTACTTAGAGCGAAATACGATGTAACTAACAATAGAACGGTGAAATGAAGGATATATGTTCAGTTTTATTGATATTGCGTGTGTTTGTTTTATTTCCATTGAGACGTTTTTAAATATATAATAATTAATTTTGCTTCTCTTCTGGTTAATAAACACCATTAATTAATTTTATTATTATGTATTATTATTTTATTAATTTCGTAGCATGAAAATGCTATGATTGCAGTGAAAGACCTGCCCTCGTGAAGTACACTATAGAATAGAATCATCATTATTATTAATTTTATTAACACTATTATTATTAATATTAATATTATTGTCATTATTATTATCAATTATTATCATTATCATTATTATCATTATTATTATCATTATCATTATCATTAGTATTATTATTAGTATCATCATTATTATTAATATCATCATGATTATTATCATAATTATAACATCATTATTATTATCATCATTATCATTATTATTATCATTGTTATCGTTATTAATATCATCATTATCATCATTATTAATATCACCATTATCATTATTATTATTAATAATATCATCATTATCATTATTATCCTCATTATAATTATCATTATGATTATTATCCTCATTATCATCATCATTATCCTTATCATTATTATCACTATTATTATTATCATCATTATTATCATTATCATCACAATCATTACCATTATCATTATCATTATTATCATCATAATTTCATTATCATCATTGTTATCAACATTATCATCAGCATTGTCTTCATTATCATCACCTTTATCATCATCTTCATCATCATCACCACCACCATCATCATCATCATCTTCATCATTACTTACTTACTTACTTACTTACTCACTGGCACTATCGAACCCGTAGGTTCATGGCCGCACGGACATAAGCTCTCCATACATCCCTATCCTGAGCTAATGCTTTCCAATCATTCCCTGTATAATCTACTTCCCTCAAATCATAGTTAATGTTGTTCTCCCACCTCATTCTTGGTCTACCAACTGGGCGTTTTCCTTCTGGCTTTCCTACAAGAAGTTTCCATGCACGTCTTTCATTCCCCATACGTGCAACATGTCCTGCCCATCGCAGTCTACGGGACTTAACTGTTCTTATTATATCTGGCTTCCTATAAAGACCATGTAGTTCATTGTTATGTAGTCTTCTCCATTCACCTGTCTGTTCATCTCTCTTTGGTCCAAAAATTTTCCTAAGAACTTTATTCTCAAATACTCGTAATCTCCTTTCCTCCCTTAAAGTAAGAGTCCATGTTTCGCACCCATATAATATAACTGGTAGAATAATAGTTTTATATATTTTCAGCTTAACGTTTTTTGAAAGGAGTTGGGACATCAAAAGTCTCTGCAATGCATAATAGCATGCATTTCCAGAATTGAGCCTATGTTTAATTTCTTTGTGCATCTCATTCCTATTTGTGATTATTGTTCCTAGGTATTTGAATTCAGCCAATTCCTCAAAATTTCCCTCATTTGTCATTAGCTGTCCATTTCCATTATATAATGTATTTCTACGTGAGACCATATATTTAGTTTTACTGATATTTACTTCCAGTCCTAATTTCTTAGTGTTACTCAATAGTGTGTGCGTGTTGGCCTTTAGTATCTCCTCGCTATCGGCCAGTAGTAGCTACTACATCATCAGCATAAACTAACAGCTTATTAATACCATTCAGTTGTAAGCCTTCCTCATTCTCTAAAGATTTAATGGCATGCTCTAGTACAAAATTAAATAGTAGAGGAGATAGTGCATCTCCTTGCTTCAACCCATTCTGGATTTCAAAAGTGTCTGAAAACTGTTTGCCTACACGCACCCTACTCGTTGAGCCATTTAGACACATTCGTATAAGTCTAACTAACTTTTTAGGAATTCCGAACTCCAGCAGGATACTATATAACTTCTCCCTCTTAATTGAATCATATGCTTTTTGGAAGTCTACGTATAGTTGATGTACAGTACCATTATATTCCCATTTCTTTTCTAAAATCTGTCTTATACTAAAAATCTGATCTGTTGTAGACCTGTTTCTTCTAAATGCACATTGATGATCTCCTAGAATGTCATCAATATAGGGAGTAAGTCTGCTGACTAATATATTTGTTAGAATTTTGTACGAAGTTGAAAGTAATGAGATGCCCCTGTAGTTGTTGCAATCAGTTTTATCTCCTTTCTTATAAATTGGTACGATAACTGATTCCTTCCATTCATCTGGAAGAGCTTCTTTTTCCCAAATCATACTAAGCAAACAGCGTATCTTGTCCATCAATTTTTCTCCCCCTGATTTTATCAGTTCTGCTGGGATCTCATCTGAACCTGATGCTTTATACATCTTCAATTTTTCAATTGCCATTTCAACCTCTAATGCACTTGGCTCTGCGACTAGCATTTCTGCTGTCTCTTCATCATTATTATTATTATTATTATTATTATTATTATTATTATTATTATTATTATTATTATTATTATTATTATTATCATCATTATTATTGTTATTATTATTGGAATAATCATTATCACCCTCTATAACCAGCAGTAGTGTGTAAGTGTAACAAACAATACATTTTATTTATTCTTGCCTTAATCACTGAAAGTCGAGCACATGCCTACATTTATTCCAAAATCAAATAATTCTTTGTTATGTCACATTATTTTGGTTTTGTAAATTGAGAAACATTAATGTTGAATTTCTCACCTTCTTGTGTGACTATTATAGAATTCCCCATTAAAATATAACTTGATATTCCAACATAAAAAAACGTATTTTTTTAATAATGTATCTTGTGAAGCTAATTAGTTAGACATGCTGTGCATTATTAAAGAGCTGTTTATATTACGTATTTATAGCTGTTGCGTACTTGGGCGTACAAATTTACTCCATTTCACATTCACATTTCAACACGAAATCTTGTGTTTGAAATGTCCTTTTGTTCTAAAGCAAAACTGAATGCATTCTGTGTAAACGTCATCAGTCGTAATTTTATAAAAGGGGATACAATCATTTAGTAATTTATGTTGCAAGGTTTGAAAGTGGCGTTATCCTGAAACTTTTAATAGGCCTATGTTTGATATTCGTCGCGCTAGCTCAGTGGTTGCATGACCATCGTGTCTAGGTGCGATTCCCGGCGAGGTTGAAAAATTGAAATGTTGTTAAATATGATTATATTTATATTTATTGCTGTTGCAGTATCCAATATACCAAACCCGGCAAGTTTCAAAAGTAATTAACATTAATAATAATAATAATCATCATCCGGTATCATGGCACCTGCCGCCGTCTTCCGGAAACCAAACGCCATTCATCTCTGTCCATCCATTGATCTTCCTCCAATCCTCTGATATTCATAGCTACTTGTACCCCTTCTATCCAAGTTTTCTTCGGTCTTCCTCTCTTCCTCCTTTCCATTGGGATCCATTCCATAACCATTTTAGGCAATCTTTGCTCTGGCATTCTTTTGACATGGCCATACCACTGTACCACTGTAATCTTTTCTTTTCTATAATGTCTACGATGTCCGGCCCCTCTTGTACGCCCATAATTTTCCTTATTTCTTTATTTCGTATTCTATCCATTCTAGATTTTCCAGCTGATCTTCTTAATAAAACATCCATTTCTGTACTTAAAATTATTTTCATTTCCCTGGTAGGAATTTGCCAAACTTCAGCACCATATGTTAAAATGTTCTGAATTATGGTTTGATATATTTGTAATTTTCTATTTTTAATAATAATAATAATAATAATAATAATAATAATAAATAATAATAATTAATTAAATAAAAAAATAAAACGTAGTTTTATTTGATTTTCATATTTATTATATAATTCAGTGACAGCTGTTTCGGTACACTGTACCTTCTTCAGACATGTTAACAAATTAATAACATAAAAAAGTCTAATTTCATTCTAAACAAATTTGTAGAAGTTAATTACAAATAGAAAAGGTGTGTTATATATATAATGCAATTCATTAACCACCTTTTCCAATTGTTGGTGATCTGAACAATGCAATTGATGGTATTGAATATCAAATTGCATCTCATTTAAAATTCTATTTTATTAACACCAAAACACGGATTGTTACTAAAAATTTAATTGGATTTGGAATGCAAGGAAGATAATTTGATCAAAAATATACAATCAAATTTATGTCAATATATTATACAGACTATTTAACTCATGCCACAAATTCTAGTCAATGACCAATCACGTTTCAATGAATGTTGTTTTACAACCAATGACAGTCGTGTTTCACCTCACTCTTTATCAGCTCCTGCTTTTGTGATAAATAAAGCTCCTCTTTTTAATGTTCTGAACAGGTCAAAGCATTATTTGTCTCCAACAAATACATTGAATATAGCAAATAATGTAAGTATTCATTGATTTTACTGAGTTGTTTACTAAAAAAAATTAATGAATAACCCGTAATGTTGATTATGATATATAGTTTGATGTGTTTTATTATTTCTCCACTTGGATGCACTCTTACAATATTGCGATCTTATTTGGCAATAAATAATATGATCAAGCAGCATTGAATGAACATAACCTCACATTTCTGATTTGTTTTCAAACATCGCCGTTTTCATTAAATATATAAATATTTTAAAATAACTATAGTTAAACAATGATTTGTGAGTAAACAGATTAATTTTATTCGTTAAATAGTCCTAACAAATGCCAGCCTTGATTTACAAATTTTCTAGAGTCGTGAATTTATCGATAATTTGGAAATCACTAGTGGCATTACTTATGAAAAATAAACACGGTTTGTTAAAAGTTCTAATCCTCAAATTAATTGGTCTAATCTTACACGTGTATTCAAATTAGATACATGGTTATGTATGATTATATCTCTATCAATAATATCTGTTTTTATGATATGTGTTTTGACAATAAATATTTTAAAGATATTCCGAAACGTTTTTTGAATCTATGTGCTGTTTTTTCTAAATGTATCTGTAAATACAAATCCAAGCATTGTGAAAATGAGTGTGTTTTTTTGGTTGGTTAACTTTTTGTATTTGTTTTTCAAACATTTATGACAAGTTATTTTATAGAACCAGGTATGGAACATCAAATGGATACTTTGGAAGAATTGGAGAAATCTAATTTTGAAATTACATTAACCCATTCGCCTCAAAAGACGAGCTAGACTCGCCGGCAGTTAAATGGCCTTCAACTCTGAAGACGAGGTACACTCGCTTAGCTCTGCTCATATATTTTTTATTATTTTGTACATCCCTTGGTAGGGTAATATATTGTTAACATTTATGAATATTAGAGGATTATGTTTTGGCCTTCACCCTTAGTGATCTCAAGTACCGTTATATTATGTTTGTTTTGAATGTCTGAAAATAGACAATATAATTTACGGTATCTTAAATCTGGTTTGTTTTTTTTTAGGCATGCCAATTATTTAGCTTTCATCCTCTCAAACTGTGATATGCTCCATTACAGTGTAACCCTCGAAAGGGGACCCTGAAACATCGGACTTCCTCAAGGAAGTCAACACGGTTTCATGGGTTTATATGTTTCTTATTTTTTTAGGCATGTCAATTATTTATCTTTTATCCTGTCAAACTGTCATACATGGTCATTGGCTGCAATAATACCTCATCATCATCATAGTACATTCACGAGTTTAGGCCATTTGTTGACCTGTTTCGGCCTCAAGAGAAACACCATCCAGAAGCCTTTTGAGTGGACGTCCTGGTCTTCTTCTTCCTGCAGGTTGATATCCTAACATTTGTTTGGGTATTCTGTGATCTTCCATTCGATGAACATGTTGCATCCATCTTGACTTATAATCAGAAATTTTGTTTTCTAAAGATTCGATGTGTAATTCTTCTAAGATGTCTTCATTTTTTTGTGATCTAGTAGTGTGTATCCTGCAGTCCTCCGAAGATATCTCATTTCAGCAGATCTAAGTCTCTGTATATCCTTCTGTTTCAACGTCCATACTTCGCTACCATACAAAAGAGTTGGAAGAGCCAGTGTTTTATACACTTTCAGTCTTGAATGTTTTTGGACTAACTGTGGCTTGAAGATAGAATTTATTAACCCTAAAATTCTTAAAAATTTAGATATTTTTGCATTTACATCCTTTTCTTCTTCATATGAGATATTGCATCCTAGATATGTAAAATTATTCACCTGAGCTAATGTTTTCCAATGATTCCCTGTATAATCTACTTCCCTCAAATCATAGTTAATGTTATTCTCCCACCTCATTCTTGGTCTACCAACTGGGCGTTTTCCCTCTGGCTTTCCTACAAGAAGCTTCCATGCACATCTTTCATTCCGCATACGTGCAACATGTCCTGCCCATCGCAGTCTACGAGACTTGACTGTTCTTATTATATCTGGCTTCCTATAAAGACCATGTAGTTCATTGTTATGTAGTCTTCTCCATTCACCTGTCTGTTCATCTCTCTTTGGTCCAACAATTTTCCTAAGTACTTTATTCTCAAATACTTGTAATCTCCTTTCCTCCCTTAAAGTAAGAGTCCATGTTTCGCACCCATATAATATAACTGGTAGAAAAATAATTTTATATATTTTCAGTTTAGCGTTTTTAATAGGAATGTAAATTTTGAAATTCCCGGGAAAATATTTAATTTGTAAGTTCTTCGGTCAGCCAATAAAATGAGTGGGAATCGACATCCAGGGCTGACAACATTCAATTCAACAGTCAGAAAAAAGCTGATGATAATATGTATGGGATATCGAAACATGTTCAAACAGAAAGCAACAATTTATGAGGTAATTTGATTCTGTATTCGCCTTATTTATTAAGAAACCCCCCCATAATGTTAGTTCCTATTGTCACTTATTAATATTAAATAAATTTATTTTTATGGAACCTGATTGTGACTTTTTTTCTTTCCTATCTTCAACCTTGAAAACATAGGCTATAACGGTTTTGCTAAAATCGCATTTGATAAGCTTAGTGAAGTATTACATAAAAATCCTGGCTACAATTGAATTTGTCAAATTAGCAAAATGCTCTCTGGTGATAGTGAAAAAACTGTAACCAGAGTGGAATTCATTGAAGAAGAACTGTGGTGTTTTTCACATGTACCTGTGGCATCATGTTGATGTTGAAAGGACATTTTCATTGTGTAAACCCTTCTTCACTGACAGCCGAAGGAGGGTCACTCAAAAAAAAATCCTCATGAAAACCTTATTTACTTACTTACTTACTCACTGGCACTATCGAACCCTTAGGTTCATGGCCGCGCGGACATAGGCTCTCCACACATCCCTATCCCGAGACAATGCCTTCCAATCATTCCCTGTATAATCTACTTCTCTCAAATCATAGTTAATGTTGTTCTCCCACTTCATTCTTGGTCTACCAATTGGGCGTTTTCCCTCTGGCTTTCCTACAAGAAGCTTCCATGCACGTCTTTCATTCCCCATACGTGCAACATGTCCTGCCCATCGCAGTCTACGAGACTTGACTGTTCTTATTATATCTGGCTTCTTATAAAGACCATGTAGTTCATTGTTATGAAGTCTTCTCCATTCACCTGTCTGTTCATCTCTCTTTGGTCCAAAAATCTTCCTAAGAACTTTATTCTCAAATACTCGTAATCTCCTTTCCTCCCTTAAAGTAAGAGTCCATGTTTCGCACCCATTTAATATAACTGGTAGAATAATACCTACCTTATCTATTGTAACAGTCAGGAATAAGCTAAGATTACCCACTAAGCAAATGATTCGTTCGATTTTTATTACAATCTATTTTTGCTTATTTAGGGTGCATATTTTCTACATTTTTCATGCATATTTAATGCTTTATTCTGCATATAAATCCGGGCTTTAATGATAACAGCAAGCAACAAAACATAAACTATTTTTTTGTCTCAGAAAGAAAAATATGTGATTCTGATAGTATTTATTCTCCTGAATTCAAATATGGTATCGGGTTTTCTCCATCACGCAAGGTTTCCGAGACACAGGTATTTATAATTTCAAACACTTCAATATTTTCTACATTCGTAACTACACAATATTCGAACATTCGGACTCACCTAGAAAGTAAGAAATTACTATTTTATGCTATATTTCGCGTGTGGAGCATTCCTCTTGATGGTCCAACAATAATCGGCCAGCATATTAGGATTCCATTTGCCTTGATATCTCTTTTCCATAGCTGAAATCTCCTGATGAAAGTATTCCCCGTGCTCATCGCTCACTGCGCCAAGATAATAAATGGACGAAAAAACGTTTATTACAAAAATATTTATTTAAATCCATTAATTGAAATTGAAATAAAGAAACTGTGGGTGATGGAGAAATTCCGAATACATATTTGAAAACACGATACAAAACTGCATTAAGTACAACTATTGGTACTCATGAGACAAAAATCATGTTGATCTGTGTAATAACTACTTGTAAGAAAAATTTCTATATTAACATGTGCACATTGATTTGTTAAATATCTCCTGAAAGTTTTAAATAGATCATTTCAGTGGAGGCTGAAAAAAAACTTGCAATTTGTAAGCTGTATTTAAACGTTAGTGACATAGAACATTCCAGATCCAGTACAAATATTTTAAAGAAGATTAAATATGATAATATCAGAAAGTGTATATTGTAGTTTTACTTTGGGCACTATTTATATAGGAAGACATATTTTTTTGTTTGGTTTGTACTTCTGAAAGCATTATCATGAAATATTGTGTGGCTTGAAAGAGCGAGGAAATCTATTTGAAAGCCGACTGTGTTTGGAAACTGCAAATAATCTTTATATGGGTTTCGCAACGGGTGTTCCACAAATTACTCCATAATCAATAAATCACAGAATTCAATAAAAATGCAAGTTCAATAAAATGTTGAATTATAACACAGATGGCTTGATACAGAAAAAAAAAGCAAAAATTGTGTTGGTCGCATAAGATGTATCAAATTGAAATAATACATAAAAATTGAAATAGTTTGTGATTTCTGGCCCGTTGTAGCCTGTATACTAAGTCATATGCGCTATAATAGCAACATTTAATTATGAATGTAATAATAATAATAATAATAATAATAATAACAATAATAATAATAATCCATCCTTAGTAATTCTGCCCGAAGGCAGGTCCTTCACTGCAATCATAGCATTTTCATGCTATGCTTGCAGCTTTACTAGGGAATTGTAGGTGTGGTAGCTTCCCGTTGCTTTCCACACCAGTGAAGGATGATGATGATGATAATGATAAGGATGATGGTCATATGATTTCGGGGACCGTTTGGGCCTTAACGTTTTCCTAACATGTTTCTTACAGGTGAGGAAAACCCCCGATAAAAACCTCACCCAGAATAACTGCCCCGACCGAAGATCGAACCCGGGCCTGCTGGGTGACAAGGCAGGACGCTACCTCGAGAGCAAAGCGGTGGATAATAATAATAATAATAATAATAATAATAATAATAATAATAATAATAATAATAATAATAATAATAATAATAATAATAATAATAGTAATAATAATACCAGGAGCGACGAAGGGCGAGGGATACGAGGCCAAAATACGGGAGCCCGGAGGGCGAAGTTCATGGTGGAAGGACTCGAGACTCGGGACTATGGACACGGAACAATGGACTCGGGACTCGGTCTAACACCAATTCTCTTCCTCTTCATGGCGCTACAGGTCTACAAGGCCCTTGGCCTACTATATATCTGCTGGCCTCACAACCGCATGTGTTAATCATTGAGGTAGATGATCTAGCCAGTGTAGGGGTGACATGTGGTCAGCATGTTCGGTCCGCTAGCTGTGGTTCCGCCAATCGTACATCTTTCCTTTTCTTGGGTCTGCATGTGGGATCCCACAGCCGTTACAGCTGGTCTCCTCTGTCTCAGGCAGCTAGCCCAATATCCACAAGTGAGAAGAATCAAAAGAGCCTGACATTTTAGTTTTAAAACATTTTTTTTGAGTCTAACACCAATTCTCTTCCCCTCCATGGAGCCACAGGCCTAGAAGGCCCTTGGCCTACTGGGTTTCTGGTGGCTTCAATTCCACGTGTCTTAATCACTGAGATAGACTATGATCTAGTCAGTGTAGGGGTACAATGTGGTCAGCATGTCGGGTCCCCAAGCCATTATGTCTCCTATCGTCTTGTCATTATCCGTCTCTACCTCGTTCTCCGCCTCCATTTCCGTCTACGTCTTGGTGTCCGCCTCCGCGATGGGATGTGGATTCGATCCTAGGTCCTCTGACTCTCCAGTCTCGTGCTCTACCACTTAGCTATTATGACTTGATACTAGAGTAACTCCGAATCATCTTTTTTATATTATTAATACTTTAATGTTTACTTTTAATAAAAAAAATTATTGTAAAAACTTCTGCCGGGACCTGGATTCGATCCGAGGTTCTCTGGCTTCCTAATCCCGAGCTCTATCACTGAGCGGGGCGAGGGGCGAGACCCAAGGAGGGACGAGCGAGCGAGAAACGACGCAGCGGCGAAGACTACCAGAACATCTGAGACCGAAGTCCTGAGACTTTGGACTTTGGATTTGATACAATTTTGCATGAAGTTGGTAATGATGAGGTGTCCCTCTAGTTCTTCACATCCTCCCGGGTGTTGGTTTTAAGTTTATTAAGTTCCAATGTGGTTTAGAAGTAGATATAGGGAGAAAAAACAGTTGGCTGGGGAGTAGAGGAATGTATCCTGAGGTATCCCCAGGGGTGGTAAGTAGGTCCAACTGTCCCTCTGTCCACATTCTTAAAGATTGGTGCGATAATCGATTCTTCCCATTCATTTTGAAGAGATTGTTATTCCCAAACGAAACTAAGCAGCCGACGTATCTTGTTCGTCAATTTTTTCCGCCCTGATTGTATCCGTTCTGCTGGAAATTCCATCTGAAACTCATGCTTCATACATTTTTTTTTTTTTAATTTTCCTATCACCATTGCAACTTCAAATGTGCTTGGCTTTATGAGTGATGTTTCTGCTACCTGTAAATCATCCTCTTCTATTTACTGTTTTGTGTATATATTTAATAGCTCATTAAATAATTATTTTCAAATATTACAATACTCCTGAAATCGTCAATCATATCCCAACTTCCAATCCTAATTACATTTGATCTAACCTGAAACCCTTTCCTTTCTATTCTAATTCCCTGAAATAATTCTCTGATGTTCCTATTTTTTGCATTATTTTCGAGATCATCAGTCTTCTCTAAAATATTCCCCCTTGTTCACTCTTTAAAAACCTAGTGATTTCTCGTCTGATGTTACCCCAATTGTTTTAAAAGTACTTAATTTGGCTCGTGTAAGCAATTCATTTTTGCCAGCTTTCTTTTCTTTTGTCACCACATTATTCAGTAGCCCTAACTAACTCACTGGCACTATCGAACCCGTAGGCTCATGGCCGCGCGGACATAAGTTCTCCATACATCCCTATCCTGAGCTAATGTTTTCCAATGATTCCCTGCATATTCTACTTCCCTCAAATCATAGTTAATGTTATTCTCCCGCCTCATTCTTAAAATTTTTAAAAGCATCATTACTTATGGAGCTGAACTTTGGCCATTAACAACAAAAACAAATAAGTATCTATTGGCAACGAAAATGAATTTTATACGAAGGGCAGCTAGAATTTCAAGAAGAGATAAAATTAAAAACTCGGTTATAGGGAAGAAAATGACGATTGAGGACACTATTTTAGATTATATTAAAACTCAGCAATTAAGATGGTGCGGTCATATCCAGCGAATGGAAGAGGATCGGCTACCAAAATGTGTTTTGGAATGGAAACCTGAGGGAAGACGAGGCAGAGGAAGAGCTAAAACCTCTTGGAGTCTGGGAATATATTTATACATGAAGGAGAAACATCCACAAGCAGGAGATTCGATGGACCGACAAAATTGGCTATTAGGAATCGGACGATGTCAAAGAAATTAATCAACCGATGATCTATCTTCCAATCCATAGTAATTCTGCCCGAGGGCAGGTCTTCCACTGCAATCATAGCATTTTCATGCTTTGCTTTGCAACTTTACTAGGGAATTATAGGTGTGGTAGCTTCCCGTTGCTTTCTACGCCGATGAAGGATGATGATGATGATGATGATGATGATGATGATGATGATGATGATGATGATGATGATAAGAATGATGCTGATGATGGCCGGATGATTTTCGGGGAACGTTGGGCCCTAAGCTTCCTGACATTTGTCTTACAGATGAGGAATAAAACCGATAAAAACCTCACCCAGGAGCCTGTCCCGGCCGGGAATCCAACCCGGGCCCGCTGCTTGACAAAGCAGCACGCTACCTCGACACCACAACGGTGGACATATCTATCCAAGTATTATTATTGTGTGTTGCTTTCAATTATTTGTTTGCTGCTTTAATTTTGGACGTTACTGTATTCTGTTCCATTTTAAATAGCGGATGCAGCGCTTTGCTTCAAAGATGAAGTAGTTAGGAAGTCTATATTGACTGTCTCTCGATTTATGAGTTGTGTATCGATTCGCTATGTGACCGCAGCGCCATACTTTCTTACGTTATATTGAGAGCTTCATAAGAACTAACTTTAACACGAACTCACAAAGTTCTAAACTCTAACTCAGTGGCATTATTGAAACCCGTAGGTTCATGGACGCGCAGACATAAGCTCTCCATACATCCCTATCCTGAGCTAATGTTTTCCAATCATTCCCTGTATAATCTACTTCACTCAAATCATAGTTAATGTTATTCTCCCACCTCATTCTTGGTCCACCAACTTTTTAAATTTCAGTTCATTCAAAATGTAGTGATTTGTTTCGTATAGGCTAACCTTCCATCCATAGTAATTCTGCCCGAATGCAGGTCCTTCACTGCAATTATAGGATTTTCATGCCATGCTTGCAGCTTTACTAGGGAATTGTAGGTGTGGTAGCTTCCCGTTGCTTTCCACACCGGTGAAGGATGATGATGGTAATGATAAGGATTATGATGATGGCCATATGATTTCGGGGACCGTTTGGGCCTTAAAGTTTTCCTGACATTTGTCTTACAAGTGAGGAAAAACCTCACCCAGAAAAACTGTCCCAACCGGGGATCGAACCCGGGCCCGCTGCGTGACAAAGCAGCACGCTACCTCGAGACCACAGCGGTAGACCGTATAATCTTGTTATATAAAAATTTCGTGTCAGGTTGTTTGTCCGCGATGGAATCCTAAACTACTGAACCGATTTTAATAAAATTTTGCACACTGTGTGCAGTTTGATCCAACTTGAGACTTAGGGTAGTTTATAACTAAATTTACAGTCGCATTATTTTTTATTGCAAATTATTTGTGTATTATTTAACAAAGAGTTATAATTATATGTGAGTTCCATACGATTCTAACAGATGGCCCTGTAATTATCTGTGAGTTTCATACGATTCTAGCAGATGGCGGTGTAAGGTAATTTGGTAAGGTAATTGGTTTATTATTTAACAAAGAGAGATCCAGATGGCTTTGCTTTTTGTTGCAACCGCGAATTTCAATTAAATTACAAATATTGATTATTTCATAATTTAAGTGTGTTCAGTGTTTACGTTATTTTCAATATTATTAATTACGTGTGTAAGTATTAGTTTTAAGTAATCTGGCTGAATGACAGCAACTTAATTTAAATTTTTAACGCATACCTTAGCCACAGAAACGCGTGGCCGGGACTTCTAGTAGGCTATCTATTAACAGTACCTTTTGGATATTTTTCGTATATATATTGTATGTAGTATACAAAGAGGGAAGTGGTTTTACTTCCCGCACGCGTGTTTTAATATGTAATATTACAGTACAGTTATTTTTATTACAGTATAGTTATTTAGGTTGGCAACTCCAAAATGTAGGAAGTTGAACTTTCAATCATGGTCGACATTGCTGTAAGTACAACAAAACGTACTATCGCGAAAAAAAAAAGTATTTTTCTCGAAACTTACATAATGGCGCATACCTGGTTGATGCATAACGCTGTCCAATTGGAGTTGAAAGAGAACAACAGGTCTAATCATTGAAGACTATGATGGTTTTTTAAAGAATATAATTGTGAGTTTGCACATATTTTGGGAAGTTCTTAACTCATTTAAAAAGTTGATTGTTTGTTGGATGAAGTGAAATACTATGGTGGATCAAATATAAACCGGAATTTGTATTTGGAGGCATAAAATTAATAAAAACTAGATCAAGCTATATTGATTTGCACAATAAAACTTTCAATGTAAATGAAACCCCTAACTCTCTCTGGTAGCGAACTGCAAAGGTTGCGGTTTGGAGGGGAAGTTGGTGGGGGTATCTGAAGTAGGGACCTTGATGTGTCGCACTCCGAAGAGCGGCCGCTTGCTTCAGTACGCCATGAGCGAGCAAGAGGTACACACGTCTGTTGCGCAACGCATTATTATTACGTTTTTGGCGAAAGAAGGCACTAAACCTTCTGAAATTTTGAGAAGGCTCCATGCGCAGTTCGGGGAAGCAACCCTTTCGAAGACGCAGGTGCATGATTGGCGCAAAAAAAATTTAGCGGGCCGGGATTCATTGGAAAATGAGCCCCACCAAAGACGGCAACGAATAAGCATCACTGCAGACAACATTCGTGCTGTACGGGACCTTATTGAGGACGATCGGCGCGTAACAATTTCTGAAATTGCTTCACACGTTGGAATAAGCTTCGGAAAGTGTTCAAGCCATCATCAGTGATGAACTCAAATTCCGAAAATTGTCTGCCAGGTGGGTTCCTCGGCTCCTCAGCCAGGAACAAAAAAAATTGACGAAAAACTGACGAAAATGCATTGGACACCTCTGGAACATCCTCCTTACAGTCCAGATTTGTCACCCTGTGACTACCATTTGTTTGGGCCACTGAAAGAAGACCTGGGAGGAAGGCGGTTTGGTGACAATGCAGCGGTAGAGGAGTTCATGCGCAACTGGCTGACTACACGTCATCCCTCATTCTTCAAGGACGACGTCAAAAAGTTTCCAACTCGATGGCAAAAGTGTGTTGGAAATGCAGGAGACTATGTAGAAAAATGAGGTGGTGGTTTTGTATTTTTTTTGTCAATTAAATAAAATTGTAAACAATAATTCCGGTTTATATTTGATTCACCCTCGTAGAAAACAGACTCTGGGTGTATTGCGGTGGTGATAACACAAATGTGCACAATCACATGTGAAAACCATTTTTATGGTAGGTCAACGTCATAACTATAGAGTTTTATGATAGGGAAAGCGCACGAAGTGATACATTTTATATCACGCTACGATTGAAGGCTGTTGTTTGCATAATGTAACGTGTGTTTTTATCGCACATATACAGGAAAAGGCAATATGCAGATATGTATAGATACTCCACCCGTTAACCCAGTTTAACCTCTCACATTACAGGTACTTTTACGTGTCACACGACACGCGGGCCTTAAAGTGGCATGGTCTGTTGGAATAGGGATTTTAAACTCTGAATCACTCGTGGTGGAGTGGCTTGTGTGCTTAAATGATCCTGAGAGCTATGCCGGCGGTAGCATTGCTGCCGATAGGGTTACCCATGCCGGACTGGTCGAAGGTGATAAGCCAGACGAAATAAGTACCTTGGTCGAAAGAGTGACGATCTTTCACCGTAAAAATACAACCGTCAAGAAATGCGGACATGGGTTCTACTGGGGTAAAATTTTCCGGAGGTCAAATAGTCCCCCATTCGGTTCTCCGGGCGGGGACTACTTCAGGGAACCCATGCCAAAGGCTCAAACACAGGGACATGTTCCTAGGAACATGGAATGTTAGGACTTTATACAATAGCGGGGCACTAGAGATATTAACGCGGGAATTGGATAAATCGCCCTTGGATATAGTCGCTTTACAGGAAGTTAGGTGGCCAGGAGAAGGTAGTCAGGAATCAGGAAGCTTTGCATTATACTATGGGGGTGCAGAAAGACCTGCATTTGGAACGGGTTTTTTAGTCAGAAGGAGGATCCTATCCGCTATCCGAGATATTAAGTTTGTTAGTGATAGGATATCATACATAATTCTAAAGGGTAAACGACATGATTTTATAATTGTAAATGTACATGCCCCCACAGAAGATAAAGATGACAAGATCAAGGATGAGTTCTATGAAGAATTAGAGAATGCTTATTTGATAGCCTTTCACGATATCATATGAAAATTGTCTTAGGAGATTTTAATGCAAAAGTGGGGCGGGAAGATATATTCAAACCAACAATAGGCAAATTCAGTCTTCATGAAGATAGTAACGACAACGGGGTTAGATTAGTCACATTTGCCACATCAAAGAATCTCATTGTTAAGAGCACTACATTTCAGCATAAGGATATTCATAAATACACCTGGACGTCCCCAGATGGAGAAACTCGGAACCAGATAGATCATGTATTAGTGGATAAACGCTGGCACAGTAGCATCATTGATGTTAGGTCAGTTAGAGGGACAGACTGCAATTCAGATCATCATCTGGTCAGGGTGAAAATCAGACAACGGCTATCGCTTATGAGAGGAACAAACGCTAAAGATGATTCAGTAAAATATGAATTAAAAAACTTGAAAAATGATGAAATGTGGCAAGAATACCAAATCAAAATTGCTAATAGATTTGAAGTACTGGAATCTTCAGATGACAATGTGGCAAACGAAGAAGAAACTGATATAAATAAAGAATGGGAGGCTATAAGAGATACTATTAAATTGTCAGCATCAGAAAGCATTGGTTGTTTAAAAACGAGGCAAAACAAGAAATGGTTTGATGAGGAATGTGCCGACATTGTAAAGAAAAGAAAGCTAGCAAAAATGAAATGGTTACACGAGCCAAATGAGGTAAATTTAGAGCAATTGGGTAGTGTTAGACGGGAAACCACCAAGTCACTAAAGAGTAAAAAGAGGGAATATTTGAGAGAGAAGATTAATGATCTTGAAATGAATGCAAAAAATAGGAACATTAGAGAATTATATCAGGGAATTAGTATAGAGAAGAAAGGGTTTCATGCTAGAACAAACATAATTCGGAATGAAAATGGGGATATGATTGCAGATTCCAAGAGTATATTAAATAGATGGAAAAGTTATTTTAATCAGCTATTAAATGTACATACAGAACAGGACATTGAGGAGGATAAGTTACAGACAGCAAAAATGCTAGTCGCAGAGCCAAGTGCATTAGAGGTTGAAATGGCAATTGAAAATTGAAGATGTATAAAGCATCAGGTTCAGATGAGATCCCAGCAGAACTGATAAAATCAGGGGGAGAAAAATTGATGGACAAGATACGCTGGTTGCTTAGTATGATTTGGGAAAAAGAAGCTCTTCCAGATGAATGGAAGGAATCAATTATCGTACCAATTTATAAGAAAGGAGATAAAACTGATTGCAACAACTATAGGGGCATCTCATTACTTTCAACTTCGTACAAAATTCTAACAAATATATTAGTAAGCAGACTTGCTCCCTATATTGATGACATTCTAGGAGATCATCAATGTGCATTTAGAAGAAACAGGTCTACAACAGATCAGATTTTTAGTATAAGACAGATTTTAGAAAAGAAATGGGAATATAATGGTACTGTACATCAACTATATGTAGACTTCAAAAAAGCATATGATTCAATTAAGAGGGAGAAGTTATATAGTATCCTGCTGGAGTTCGGAATTCCCAAAAAGTTAGTTAGACTTATACGAATGTGTCTAAATGGCTCAACGAGTAGGGTGCGTGTAGGCAAACAGTTTTCAGACACTTTTGAAATCCAGAATGGGTTGAAGCAAGGAGATGCACTATCTCCTCTACTATTTAATTTTG
Organism: Diploptera punctata; assembly: GCA_030220185.1. NCBI lineage: Eukaryota > Metazoa > Arthropoda > Insecta > Blattodea > Blaberidae > Diploptera > Diploptera punctata. The sequence continues at coordinate 187,640 of JASPKZ010005712.1, forward strand.
TACTAGAGCATGCCATTAAATCTTTAGAGAATAAGGAAGGCTTACAACTGAATGGTATTAATAAGCTGTTAGTTTATGCTGATGATGTGGTACTACTGGCCGATAGCGAGGAGATACTAAAGGCCAACACGCACACACTATTGAGTAACGCTAAGAAATTAGGACTGGAAGTAAATATCAGTAAAACTAAATATATGGTCACACGTCGAAATACATTATATAATGGAAATGGACAGCTAATGACAAATGAGGGAAATTTTGAGGAATTGGCTGAATTCAAATACCTAGGAACAATAATCACAAATAGGAATGAGATGCACAAAGAAATTAAACATAGGCTCAATTCTGGAAATGCATGCTATTATGCATTGCAGAGACTTTTGATGTCCCAACTCCTTTCAAAAAACGTTAAGCTGAAAATATATAAAACTATTATTCTACCAGTTATATTATATGGGTGCGAAACATGGACTCTTACTTTAAGGGAGGAAAGGAGATTACGAGTATTTGAGAATAAAGTTTCTTAGGAAAATTTTTGGACCAAAGAGAGATGAACAGACAGGTGAATGGAGAAGACTACATAACAATGAACTACATGGTCTTTATAGGAAGCCAGATATAATAAGAACAGTTAAGTCCCGTAGACTGCGATGGGCAGGACATGTTGCGCGTATGGGGAATGAAAGACTTGCATGGAAACTTCTTGTAGGAAAGCCAGAAGGAAAACGCCCAGTTGGTAGACCAAGAATGAGGTGGGAGAACAACATTAACTATGATTTGAGGGAAGTAGATTATACAGGAAATGATTGGAAAGCATTAGCTCAGGATAGGGATGTATGGAGAGCTTATGTCCGCGCGGCCATGAACCTACGGGTTCGATAGTGCCAGTGAGTAAGTAAGTAAGTAAGTAAACTCTGAATCACACAATTTCTTCTTTGGCCACACAAGAAATGGAGGGTCTCCCCGAATGAGTGATCAGCTCAATCGGGGTCTCCTCCAAGACAACACAACACTAAGACAAAACACATAGACATTCATACTAAACATATGGAGACTAATGTCCGCGCTGTCATGTACCGACGGTTTCGATAGTAGTTAGTGAGTTGATTCGTAGCAGTAATAAGAGCAATAACAAAACAGTAATGTTAATTTAAATAATAATAATAATAATAATATAATAATAATAATAATAATAATAATAATAATAATAATAATAATAATAATAATAGAAATGACAATCAATATCTAATATATAAAAATGAATGTTTATTTGTTTATTAATTAAATAAAAATGAAACGTAGTTTTATTTTATTTTCATATTTATTATATAATTCAGTGACAGCTGTTTCGGTACACTGTACCTTTTTCAGACATGTTAACAAATCATAATTTGTTAACATGTCTGAATAAGGTACAGTGTACCGAAACAGCTGTCACTGAATTATATAATAAATATGAAAATCAAATATAACTACGTTTTATTTTTATTTAATTAATACGTATGGATTTTCATCAAGTAAACACCAACTCAATTGATTGTTTATTTGTTTCTTTGTTTTTTTTTGTTTGTTCGTACTTTATGCGCGGCCATACCGTTAATCCGATTGTGATGGGGCTTTTTGTAAAATGTTCAGGAGATTCCCGGGATGAACGTAGGCTATAAGAGAGTTGTAATACTCAACTCCTACACCGTTAAAAATCGTCCTTTGTAGTGGGAAACGTGAAAAAGTAGCTCTTTAAACGCTTAAATGGCTTACGCTGCCTAAACCATAACAAATACACAAAATTAATGTACACAGAATTGAACATCTCAAAACGCTCTACAAAAAAGTCCGCGACAGCATATGTTTATCTCTTACGGATAACTCACAATAACCATTTTTGTCTTTCATTAATGCCAATAAGATCGAGACAAGTACGTACGAGGCAATGAAACGGCACGATTTGGACTCCGGCTGACGGGCGCAGTGGGGGGTTATGGGAGTGGGGGAAACGACCTTGAGCATCTAGACAAGTGGAAATTTCAGTAGCCATGGAGCGTTGGTCAAGCGTGCAACGTGCGTTTGCTGTAAAAGCATATTATAAAAACATGGATAGTGTGGTTGGTGCCCAACGTGCTTTCCGTCTTAAGTTTAATCTACCGCCACGGGCTCCCGTGCCATCGAGGAAAGCTATCCTCCTGTGGGTGAAAAACTTTGAAGCCACTGCAAGCACGACGAAGAAAATTGGTGGTAGTGAAAAAACAATCAGGACCCCAGAGAACATTGATCGTGTGCGCGATGCATTAACACGAAGTCCGCGAAAATCAGCAAGGCGGCACAGCGCTCAACTTGGTCTCAGCAATCGATCAGTGAGACGGATTTTGAAGAATGACCTACACTATCACCCATACAAAATGCAGATAGTGCAAGCCCTACAACCTAACGATTACAATCATCGCATACGCTTTTGCCAAGCGATGCTTAATGTTATCGGAACAAATGGAGAAAGAGTGCATAACTTATGGATGAGTGATGAAGCCCACTTTCACCTTAGTGGTTACGTTAACAAGCAGAACTTCCGGTATTGGTCCGCAAATAACCCACGTGATCTTCATGAAAAACCTCTCCATTCTGAAAAAGTAACAGTTTGGTGTGCAGTATCTTCTCGTGGACTCGTGGGACCCTATTTTTTTGAAGATGAACATGGTAACACAGTAACGGTGAACTCTGAACGTTATGCTGACATGTTAGTAACTTTTGGTCTGCCTGGCATCGATCAGTATGATCCAGATGAAGAAAACACTCTTCCAGCAAGATGGTGCAACAAGCCATACTGCTAATGTCTCAATGGGTTTGCTGAGACTCGCTTTTCCAGGACGGCTAATCAGCAAGAATGGTGATATCCCTTGGCCTCCCCGTTCGCCAGATTTGACCGCCCCAGACTTCTTTCTTTGGGGCTATCTTAAATGCAAAGTCTTCGAGGAAAATGCACCAAGAACAAAAGAAGATCTGAAGGAGAGAATCCGGCAGGAAATTAACAACATTCCTTTGCAGATGCTACAGAACGCCATGGGTGGATTTCATCTTAGACTCCAACAATGTGTGCAAAACCAAGGACGTCACCTTACTGGCACCATATTCAAAAAATGATTTTTTTAAGGTAAAACATTAATTTCCACTCATGTACTTAAGATTCATGTTCAAATAATTATACTCTTTTTGTAAATATATTATTGGTGATTTTTCAAAATCGTGCCGTTTCATTGCCTCACCCTTTAGATTCCTGTGCAAGCATAGCAGCACATGGCGGGTATTCTTTTACGGTTAACTCACAATAAAGAATTTTGTATTTTAGCTCATTTATGTCAAGAAGATCGAGATAAGTAGATTCCCGGGCAACACCGGGTAATCAGAACGGGGAATCTTAAAATAATTACGATATACATTTATAATTATTTTTCATCTTATTTATTCAACTAATCATAAGAAGCACATTAATTTTCGTCTTTCAGTTCATTTATACCAAGAAGATCGGGATGAGTAGATTTCCGGACAACGCCGGGTAAACATCACGGGATATCTAAAAATAATTACGATATAAATTCTTCCCTTTACATATCTAACTAAACATAAAACACATTAATTTTCGTATTTCAGCTCATTTATGCCAAGAAGATCGCGATAAGTAGATTCCCGGGCAACGCCGGGTAATCAGCACGGGGTATCTAAAAATATATATGTATAATTGTTTTTCCCTTTACTTATTCAACTAAACATAAAAGCACATTAATTTTCAATTATTTAGGCGTAGCAGCCACGCCGGGCATTAGCTAGTTCATAATAAAAACGAACTCACTGACATTATCAAATACGTAGGTTCATAGCCGTGCTGACAAACTCTCAATAGATCCTTATCCTCAGCTTTTTTTTCAATCATCCCTGTATCTACTTCCCTCAAATTAACGTTAATATTATTCTTCCACCTCATTCTTGATCTACCAACTGGGCGTTTTCCCTCTGATTTTCCTACAAGAAGCATCGATGCCCCATTCATGTCATATGTCCTGCCCATCGCAGTCTACGAGACTTAACTGTTCTTATTATATCTTGTTTCTTATAAAAATCATGTAGCTCACTATTACACTGTCTTCTCCATTCACCTCTCTGTTCATCTCTCTTTGGTTCAAAAATGTTCTTATGAACTTTATTCTCAAATACTCGTAATCTTGTCTCCTCCCTTAAAGTATGAGCCTATGTTTTGCAATCATATAATAGGCTATAACTGGGAGAATAACAGTTAAATATCTTTTCAGTTTAACGTTTTTTTTAGACATGTTGGGACAACAAGAGTCCCTGTAAATCATACTAGCATGCATTTTCGGAATTGGGCCTATGTTTATTTTCTTTGTGCATCTCATTCCTATTTGTAATTATTGTTCCTAGGTATTTGAATTCAGCCACTTCCTCAAAATTTCCCTCATTTGTCATTAGCTGTCCATTTCCATTATATTATGTATTTCTATGTGTGACCATATATTTAGTTTTATTGATATTTACTTCCAGTCTCAATTTCATAGTGTTACTCAGTAGTGTGTGCGTGTTGTCTTTTAGTTATCTTCGCTATCGCCCAATAGTACTACATCATCAATATTAATAACAGAAATAACAATAATAATAATAACAATAATAATCATCATAGTACATTCACGAATTTAGGCCATTTGTTGACCTGTTTCGGCCTCAAGAGAAACACCATCCAAAAGTCTTTTGAGTGGACGTCCTGGTCTTCTTCTTCCTGCAGGTTGATATCTTAACATTTGTTTGGGTATTCTGTGATCTTCCATTCGATGAACATGTTGCATCCATCTTGACTTATAATCAGAAATTTTGTTTTCTAAAGGTTCCATGTGTAATTCTTCTAAGATGTCTTCATTTTTTTTTGTGATCTAGTAGTGTGTATCCTGCAGTCCTCCGAAGATATCTCATTTCAGCAGATCTAAGTCTCTGTATATCCTTCTGTTTCAACGTCCATACTTCGCTACCATACAAAAGAGTTGGAAGAGCCAGTGTTTTATACACTTCCAGTCTTGAATGCTTTTGGACTAACTGTGGCTTGAAGATAGAATTTATTAACCCTAAAATTCTTAAAAATTTAGATATTTTTGCATTTAAATCCTTTTCTTCTTCATATGAGATATTGCATCCTAGATATGTAAAATTATTCACCTGCTCCAAAAATTTATTGTCAAGTACAATTTTACTTCTGACAATTTTACTTCTACACCTTGAAATGCCATATTTTTTGTTTTTTCTGTAGATATCTTTAATCCATATTCTTCTGTAATTTTGTTAAGTTCATACAGACCTTTCTGTAGATTATCTTCGGAATTTGCTATTATTATTTGGTCATCTGCAAACAATATGGTGTTTAATTTTCTATTTTCTGATATTCTTATTCCAAATTTATATTTTTTTGTTCCAGCAACATATTACTTCATTGATATAAATTGCAAAAAGTGTTGGGGATAGGGGGCTGCCTTGTCTCACACCACGATTTATAATTCCTTCTTCAGAAAATCTGTTATTTAATTTAATCTGTATGGTGTTGTCTTTGTAAATATTTTGTATGTTCTGCCGAAGTAAATTTGGTATATTTCTGTCTTCCAATATATTTAAGAGTTTTGATCTCTTGACTGTGTCGAATGCTTTTTCAAAATCAATGAAGCAAAATGTGTTTCTAAGTTCTCTTCTTTTTTCAAGCAATAGTTTAACAGAAAATGCTAAATCAATACAAGATCGTAATAATAATAACAATAATAATAATAATAATAATCACAATGAACAGTAATATATACGCCCATCACACCTATAGCAGGATTTTAATACCATAATAAATATGAAAGTTAAAGTTAATAATTTTATATTTTAAAATTCTTTTAATATTTAAAAATAACTTAAATAAAGAAAAACATCTAAATAATTAATTGTTGTTCATTGTTGAATAAAAATGTCTCAGTAACAATTAAAGAAATTGTATTATATAAGTCTTTCTAAATAATGCTTTTAAAATTGTGTCTTAAGTCATTGTTGTCTGAAATAAAAAGCTTTCTGTTATAACTGTAATAGGAACACCTGCTTAACTTAATATTTTTAAATAAAAGTATACTAAATTCTGATTGGATGTTAAAACAATTAACTTTTTGATTTAACCAATCAAATTTAAACCTGGCATTTAATGGACCATTAACCAATAGAATTTAAATATAAAATCATGTGATGTAATAATGTTCTTTAAAATTATAACAGAATTACACTAGTCAGTCTGCATATAACTTTTATCAAGGATAGAAGCTATAACAGCTCTCCTGATAAAATGTGAAATTTAATACCAGAAGAACAGTTGATTTAAGAAAAGAAAATAATTTAATTTTAATTGACAGTGAAGAATAATCCCACTTAAATTTACTTAATCTGCTGGGAACCTACAAAATGAATAAATTTATAACTAGTTCTACTTGAATCAGTTATTAGTGATTTTTAAAGTGTTTTCCTATCCTGTGTACCAACTTCGACCTTGAGAAGAGAATCCAGCTCTACCGAAAATCAAAACGAACCCGAACCAGTTATTCTTATTTAAAATTAATATAAAATTATAGAATATTCACCTGAAAGGTCCGTCTCCTCAACTTAATTATCATTTAACTGTAGCGCTTTCGGGACTTGTCCCATCATCGGCAGGATTCAAAACTGGTGTTTCACTGAAGATCTGGTAGAGGGGGTTGCATGTATTGGGTTCGTTTTCGTTTATCAGGCTGTAGTTGAATCTTATAATTCTTATTTATTATTTTTGGACACTATTCCATCAAAATGTTACTACAACATCGGGCATGAAGAGAGTTAGCTGCTTCAAAACATCGTCATAACATGGAAAAAGAATTACTTCTTCAAAATTGCGCCCACAACGTGGAAAATAATGAAGAACTGACTAAAATACTTCTTCACACCACTTCTACGGGCAACTGGCAAAAGTCTTTGTTTCTCTACTATGCATTAATTAAATTACCGTACATCTTTGTTCACTTATATGAGTTATTGTTGAAACGCGAGGATTCACGATACATTACGTATAAACATTGTAATGAATGTGACGGTGCAGAATGGACATAACACATTGTTATAATACATCTAGTTAGCAATTTGACGTACAATTAAGAGAGAGCTGACGTGCATTATTACGCTGTCCATTCATCTCATCACGTTTCTACGCCACACCTCGTGTCGTGTCATGGAAATTTAATTTCAACTTCGACTACATAGTGTGGTGGCATGTTTCACTGTAAGGCACTTACACTCAAGTTTAATTCTAAGCCATTTTGTGTCTTTCGAAGCTACACGCTTTCAATTGTTAATTTTAAAACTCTTAAATAGTGAGTAAACTCGTCCGTCATTATGTATCATATAATTATGTATGTATATATTTGCTACAGCTAACAAACAGAATTAATAATAGTTTAAAAAACTAAAACAGCACGCTTTATTAGAAAACCAAACTAAAAAATAAATAATAATTTAAAAAGCTAAAACAACACGCTTTATTAGAAAACCGAACTAAAAAAATAAAAAATAATTTTAATTTCCAACACTTCTTCTTCTTCTTAAACTTAATTTGTAGGATTTTCATCCTATTTATTTCCAAAATCACTCCTCGGAGGAAGACGTACTGGATGTACATTCACTGTCTATCCATCTCTTGGCAGGTCTTCCTCTTGTTCTTCTCCCGTCCATTGGTCTATCTTCTTTAGCTCTTTTTGCAAGCCGGTTTTCTTCCATTCTTTCTATATGACCCACTTCAAGGTGTATCTTATACATTGCTCGCAGTCCCAGGGATCAAGCCTCGGATCAAAGACGGAAATTTCCAACATGCTTAGGATAAAATTAAAGTGGTTAACAAATAAAAATCATCTCCAACACATCTAGAATAAAACTAGAGTTATCAACAAAAAAATAATAATTTTACCATCAAAAGCGTGGGGTGCTTCTTATGGTTTTTACGTTTTCTTCTTAGAGACTTTACTTTCACCAATATCTGTTTATTATCAAATATATTAATTGATATAGAGCACCCCACGCTTTTGATGGTAAAATTATTATTTTTTTGTAGATAACTCTAGTTTTATTCTAGATGTCTTGGAGATGATTCTTTTGTTGGCCACTTTAATTTTATCCCAAGCGTGTTGGAAATTAAAATTATTTTTCATTTTTTTAGTTCGGTTTTCTAATAAAGCATGTTGTTTTAGTTTCTAAACTATTATTTATTTTTTATTTATTTTATTTGGTTTTCTAAAAATGTAAATATCTTTAAATTTGATACTATTGTAGTATGAGCTAAAAATATTACTCTTCTAAAAAAAATCCTCCGGGCCGGATTTGAACCAGCGACCTATGGATTACTGAAATTGTATACCACTACAGTCAAACCACTCTACCAACTGAGCTACCTCAACGATAGACTAAAAAGTCGATACGTCCGCAACTTATTATACCAGTCTTTAATTTTTTTGATGTCCTGATGATCCTAGCCAGGATCTTAGAAAAACATTATAAAATTATTGTATTGTCATTTTTCCTTTACAAGTATACAAAGTTTCAATTCGATCCAATGTTTTAAGTGGGTGAAAATCGTGTTGAAAGATTCCGTTACATACAGGTCAAGCTAATATAAAGCGTTTAAAAAGATAGTTTATCTACTATTATAACAATCAGTGACGCTTTATTTGGTAGTTACTAGGCAACGAAACCTATACTTTATATTCTAAAAAATATAAAACACGCTATCAAAACATAAAATACAGGTTCAACAAAACATAAATAAACTTTAATGATAATTTCGTGTCACTACATAAATAAACTTTCCTTGACTTTTCTGGAAGTATATAGGCATTTTCTCTTTGGTTTTCCTAAAAGAAATTTCCCCCGTTCCTCTTTCGTTCCCCATTCGTGTGTGAAACCATATCTACATTATTAAATATATAAATGTGCACAATGTATTATTTCTTGTTTTTCCCTCCCGGACAAAACGTGACTTAAAAAGACATAAAATAATGGACGAGAATGTTAGATAATTAGTCACGTGATATTAAAGAGAACAAAAAAATATGTGAGAGGGAGATGAAGGGATGTTCAACCGTGATAACACATGACCGGGATGTCGTGTTCCGCCAACCCTTCAAGCTATGCAAACCCACTCTCACTGACTTCTGATACGTTCCAGAACTAAATGAAAATAATTTCTGATGGAAATGCAGTTTATGGAATGTTTAATAATTAATGTGATCGTGAATTATTGTAAGAATTTATAACACTTTTATCGCGATAGTGCGTTCTGTCGTACTTACAGCAATGGCAATCATGATTGAAAGTTCAACTTCCTACATTTCGAGGTTGCCAACCTAAATAACTATAGTCTAAGGTCGGGTTTATTGGTATTTTACAGCCTTTTAAAGATGCTATTAAGTTATTTAGTAAGGAACAGACATTTCGTTTAACTTCTAATTATATTTCTTATTATTTTGCTCCTATTTTTAGTCTATTTTTGTCTTTGCTATTATGAATAATTTTTCCTTATTAAGAGGTTTTTACTCATTTGAATTGGGGTTTTATTTTTTTTAAGTGTACAAGATTAGGTGTTTATACTGTAATAATTGCTGGGTGGGCCTCTAATTCTAGTTATTCTTTATTAGGTGGATTGCGGGCAGTGGCTCAGACAATCTCCTATGAGGTAAGACTGGCATTAATTTTATTATCTTTTATTTTTTTAGTAGGTAGTTATAATTTAATAATATTTCATGTATTTCAGAATTATCTATGATTTATTTTTTTAACTTTACCGCTATCTTTAGTATGATTTACTTCTTGTTTAGCTGAAACCAACCGAACTCCCTTTGATTTTGTATTTGATGTCTGCAGGGCCGGGGGGAGGGGGGCATGAGCGTGCGGTGTGTATATGTGTGGGGGTGTGTGGGTGTATAGTGTGTGTGTTTTTTTTCTAATTTGTTTTCTAGCATTTTTTTAATATAATGTACGGAATGGGACTTTTTTTATTTATTTATACACATGGTCTTTTCATGGATGAATGTAGATATGTATTATTGTGATGTAGTGTAGACATAGATTTTACTTATATGTAGCCTGTTATTGTTTTTTGATACAGGTGTATTTGTAGGTATTTGTTTATATTAAGATTAGTTTTATTTTTTTTATTCATGGAAAAATAATACACGAACGGCTAACCAGACCCGTGCGCAATGTAAATGCATATGTATTTTCTTTATTTTGAAAAAAAAACAATAAATTCCATTTATCTTATCTACTGTAATAAAATAACTAAACTGTAATATTACATATTACAAACCCACGTGTGGGAAGTAAAACCACTGCCCTCTGTGTATACTACATACAATGTATATATAAAAAATATCAAAAACGTAGTGTTAATATACATTATGTTGTAAGTGCATGACTTATACATTATACGAAACAAATCACTGCATTTTAAATGAACTGAACTCTATTTGAAGCAATATAAAACAATAAATACGTACTTGCCGCCATGTTAACACTAAGTGATCTCACGGCTTCCTGTAGTTTCAATGCCCACACTGTTAACGTTAGTCAATTGTTTATAATGAACGCAAATATTTCCAACAAAGATATTATTTTCTATTATTTATTATTTTCAAAACACCACCGCGCAAAAAATAATGTACAATGCACGTTTGTGAAGTGTTTTATGGAATCTCGGAAATGAAAAACATTTAAACATATCCTCGCTTCTGTAAAAACCACTTCCCAACCTCGTATAGTAATATACTATTGTAATTTAAAAATATGTTTATCAAACCGTGTCATATAGCGGTACGTTTCTGGGCAAATACTCCTGTTCAATTATATAATTAACATCTTATTACATAACCTCAACGGTTCTCTAATATGAATTTCAAACGTGATGACATACATGCTTTTTGACCGCACAAGGACATGGAGGGCCTCCACAGCAAGTGATAAGCTGAGTGGCACAGCTTCCTCTGAGACAATACATAATTGAGACAAAACACATAATTCACACATACACGTACATTCATACTGAATGTGGCAAATGTGATAATGATGATAATGTTGTCCTATTGATGATCGGAGACGTTTGAGTCATAACGTTTCCTGTGATTTTTCTTGCAAAATAAATTAAAGGCGTGCATGGGTGCATGGAAGCTTCTTGCAGGAAAACCAGAGGGAAAACGCCCCGTTGGTAGACCAAGAATGTGGTGGGAGATTAGCATAACTATGATTTGAGGGAAGTAAATTATACAGGAAATGATTGGAAAATATTAGCTCAGGATAGGGATGTATGGAGAATTTATGTCCGCGCGGCCATGAACCTACGGGTTCCATAGTACCAGTGAGTTAGTTAATTAGTTAGTAAATCAGCAAAAGGAGCACGCCTTAGCATAGTTGGTTAAGGCGATACACTACAAACCGGAAGGTCGAGGATTCGAGTCCCGGTGAGGTCAGGATTTATAAACCCACCCAAACCTTCTGGCGGCGCTACGGTCCTTGGGTCGACTCAATCTCTAAACAAAATAAGTACAAGATACTTGTTTAAGAGCTGATATCAAATGACAATTGTCTAGAAAAGGTGGGAGCCTTAACCTCCTACTACCCTAAGGGTTTCCTATGGCCTGTAGTGGAAACACTTTACTTTTTATATCGGCAAAACAGAACCGTAAATTCAACTGCTGAGAAATTCACTTAGTTTCTGAGTGATGGACTTTTCTTAAATCTGTCCTGAATTTCGTAATATAGCTGAAATACAAAAATGCAATTAAAATGTTACCACGTTCATAATATAGAACATAAATAGAGTGATGGTTGTTGGAATAGGAATTAAAATACCTCCTCAGTATTGGGGAACGTATAACGGTTTAGTCTGCCAAGATATTCAAGTGGTTCTGTAGAAGGGTTGTAGGCGTGTGTCAACCTCAGAGTACCTTACAATCTAGAAAACCACACAAGTGGTAATACGTAAATTTTAATATTAAACCCACTTGTGAACCCTTAAAAATGATTAAATTACAAGCAATTTTTCATCATCTACAATAACTCGGATTGAAACAAATGAAATTTAAACTGCGCTGAATAACAAGATGGATATGAATGTTTCAGAATTTGTTAGGCAGGAATTCCTAATTAAATTATTTTTCTACTTTCTCTTATAACATTTTGTTTTATTCCAAGTGAGAATACTAAGGGCAACTTATAAAATCTACTAAATCTACTAGAGTTGGGCAAAACCCAATTTCAATTACAATTACTTACCAATTACTGTAAATGACAAAAATATCCCCTACAGCTCAGTAGTAAAAAATCTGGGTATCTATATGGACCAACACCTAGACTGGAAAATCCAGGTGAATAATACCTGCAAGAAAGTGTTCTCAATTCTTCACTCCCTAAATAGTTTTAAAAACTTCCTTCCTACAAAATTAAAACAAATAATTGTACAGGACTACTTATAATGCCACACTTCGACCTCTGCTGAACATATTACTCTCTACTTTAACTGACTAATCTACAAACTGATCTATCTCTGACAGACTAACATCCATCAGCGTGCTCATAATGCGTGCATTCGATTTATATTCAATCTCCCGTCGTTATGACCCCACCGTGTCTCCTTCATTTCACGCCTTATCAATGTCTACCACGCCTAAATGAACAGAAGAACTTTACATATCACATACCCCTGTACTATTATTCCATAATTCTGCAACACATATTTAAACCACTTATTTAACAAACACAAAGTTTTTCAAAATGTATCAGATCGGCTCATCACAATTTAGGAACAAAGATCACAAGAACTCCTTCTTTACTTTTTGACTACCACAACCCACAGCAACACAGGGACCCTGTCTGTACTCGGAATCTTTACACCATATCTATGACTAGACAGCACATGGAACTCACATTCCCAGTCATGTCAGGGACTGTCAATCGTTTTCATTGTATTTAAATCCAAATTAACTGATATCTTAAGTTCGACACAATGAAAACATTAACTGCCTGACAACTATATAGAGCATTCCGTTAATAATCATGTAGGAAGCTACTTTATTTTATATCATTTTAATTGTATTATATTCTATGTTTTTGTTAGTATTAGCTACTATTAGATCACATCATCATTGTATTTTGTTTAGTCTGTATTTTAATAATATCTTAAAATTGTAATATGTACGTAATTTTTGTATCATTTTACTATTCGCTGGTTGAGTGGAAGAGAAGGCCTTATGGCCTTAACTCTGCCAGCTAAAATAAATCTATTATTATTATTATTATTATTATTATTATTATTATTATTATTATTATTATTATTATTATTACTATTATATAATATAGGGCAAACTTGATTAATTTCGTGACATGGATAATTTCGTTGTATTTTTTTCTTTCGTTTGTAAGGAAGTTGTACCGGCAAGAAAAGCACGTTATTTTTTCTGTCTCTTAGATGACAGGAAGTCACTTTCTTGCTGTGTTTTTATATATATATGATAACAACGCTCCTTGGGTGTATTTTATGTCAACTGGTATAGGAAGTGTTTTCATTCGTGTTAGCTGTTGTTAGATTTAATACTTGTCTGTGTTTGAAGAACATTTTAAGTAGATATTCTTCAACACTAAACGTGAACGGATACAATGTAGAAAATTTGATCTGTGATTCCATGAAAAGCGTCAAGGGTTGACTGTTTATAAATTAGATACAAAATGAATTGGAAGTAACATGGAGAGAGATTAAAAAGTCATGAATTTACTCTATGGCCTGGTCCACACGTAAAGTTTTGTCGTCAGTCTTGCATGATCAAATAAGACAGACAAAAATCGTGCGGCTTCACTATTCAAACTTGTACTCACTCTTGTACACAAAGCTCCAGCCCATCAGACTTTTGCGAGTTTGTCAAACCTCATTCAGTTCATGCAAAACGTCCAAATTGCCGCACACACCCAACGTTTTGTTTGACAAACTTGGCATGATCATGCAAGACTGACGACGAAACGTTACGTGTAGACCACGCCTAATACTATCACGAAATTACCTGTGTTCTTCAAACCTCCAGAAAAATAGATAATGTATGTCATATTGGTAATAAAATAAGATATAACGGGCTTCCAATATAAACCCGGACCGGCCTCACGGGGTTTCACCCGTCAAGCAGCGCTCTCTCCTCGTCCGCATTTCACTCTGCCAGCCGCTCGTCCTTGAACTAGTCAGTTTACTATCGTTCGACAAGATGAGACGTCAGCTGACATTAGAGCAGCGCATTTATGTGTGTAAATGTTATTATAAATACGAATCAGCTCGTCGCGTTCGCGAGGAATTTATTCGGAACTTCCCTGGACAATTACCTCCTTCCAGATCGACAATCCACGATCTTGTGACTAAATTTGAGACCACTGGTTCAGTACAAAATAAGAAACACACGCGAAGGCGTACGGTTCTCACCGAAGAAAAATTAGACGAAATTGGCGAAAATTTGGAACGTTCACCACAAAAATCATTACCGAAATTAGCACAACAAGTTGGGATTTCAGTATCTTCTGCACATACAGCAACAAAATGTGTTTACTCGGTATAATGCCTGTTTAACTGCGGGAGGACAACATTTCCAGCATTTTCTATAAGGTAAGAAACAGTTCAAGGACGGGTGGCAGGCAGGGTGAATTGCGGGAGGAATAGACAGCACTGCGTGCCGGGTGAAACTCCGTGAGGCCGGTCCGGTTTTATATTGGAAGCCCGGTATATTCGACAATTCAGCATATACGTATATTTCATTCTTATATCCTTAACTTTAATATTCCTAAGACTCTAACTAGAAATGTTTATAATATTAAGGTATTGTGGAAAGCAACGGGAAGCTACCACACCTACAATAATTCCCTAGTAAAGCTGCAAGCATAGCATGAAAATGTTATGATTCCAGTGAAGGACCTGTCTTCGGGCAGAATTACTATGGATGAATGGATATTAAGGTATAATGTCTAAAACCTTAATATCACGAGTTTGTAATAATTGTAAGTGTAATTACTTGATGAACCGATTTAACTATAATTGTAATTTTATTTCTGCAATTACAAGAAAATGTAATTGGTAATTGCAATTCCTTAATGCCGAAATGGTAGAACGAGAAGGGGTTCAGCTGTTTATTAGTTAGACCAAACATGAGACTTGATTTGACCTTCAGACGGATGGTGATGAAATAAAATACGTTTCCTTTATTGTTTTATTCAATTTTCTTTTAGTATTTGTAATTCAATTACTGTTATTACCATTACAGTTACATATAATTTTAATTGTTATGACAAACACTACAGGTAATTGCAATTACTTAGCGTTCAGAAGTAATTGTAATTAATAGCTCCAATTACAATCGCAGAATTGAAAGAAGTAATTGCATTAATCACTTAACACAATTACAGTAATTGCAAATGAGCATGTCATTAAATATTCATGTAATTAATAACTCTTTCATGCTTTGGTCGTCATTAGTTTGATCCTTCCTGGAAATTCTCGTATAAGATTTGAAAGCTTAATAATAGTCCCTTCGATTAGTTGCTGGCCAAAGGAAGGCAAGACCAGTGATGGGGCTGCCATCTTATAGCCTCTGGTCAGGCTTTTCTGGAGAAGAAAAGAAAATGAAGGAAAGAAGAAATGGAAGAAAGGAAAGACTCCCTTGCCCTCGGATGCCCTAATAGCGTCGGGGTCGAAAAAAACATGAGTTAACCAAGAGAGGTTAGATAGTAAAGTTAAAAGAGTGCAAAACACAAGTAAGTGGAAGAAATGTTTTGCTCGGCTTGGGCACCTTGTGGTCGCCATCCACATATCCCCTAGATGAGGACCCCTGAGGGTTCTGAATATATTAAACAGTACCAACTAAATTGGAAACACCATCTTGAAAGAATGAGTTCAAATCGGGGGTGTGGTGTACAAACCGTCGCACAAAATGTTCAATCTTATTTCTTATGCCACTGATGCACTAAACACTTTTAAACACGTTAAAAACATTTTGCAACACTTTTAAACACGTTTTAAACATCTTCCAATGTTGCAACAATATTTTTTTTATTTATATATTTACGTAAAACATGATCGTGCTACATTGCTTACTTGCTACTTTCTGCTATTTTCCCTCCTCTTCCTATGTTGTTCCAACGTTGCCACCATCAACAACCCAAAATACTCCAGATGTTGCCAACATCACTTCCACGTTCCCAGGATTTCACCTATGTTAGAGTAATTGATTTGTGTTACAGTAATTGATTTAGGTTTGATTAGCTTTTAGGTTCCTTGCTTTTTAAATGTGATTTCATACGTAAAATAAATTACCTCTTCATATCTGTTATTCTATAAAAAATTCAAAATGTCGGACGGTTACCACGTAAAATCATATTTCCACTAGTTCATTTTGTGTTAATTATATATATTTAGACAAGTTCTGGGAATGTTGTGTCAATGTTGGTAATACTGATTTCACATACATATACCGCCAACTGCTGGAGGTTGCATTTATCTTTCTGGGATTACATGAAGAACTAGCGCATGCGCACTGGGATTTTACAGAACTGAGAAGAATTTATGTGCGACGGTAAGTACACCTTATCCCAAATCAGATCCCCAAAGCTGTTTATAATTATATACCAAGAGGACAAGATCACTGGGCCGTCCTATGAAACGCTGGAAGGAAAATTTTCTATAGGATCGTAACAGGCCTTGGCCTAATACTTGGAAGGAAGAAGAAGTAGTTAATAAATGTCCAACTCCGAAATCTACAATAATCCTCTTTCACATAGTAGTTACATGTGTGTGATATGTAATAAATTATTATTTTTACTGTATTTGTATTTCATTCACTTAAGAGGGAGGAGTTTACACAGTGCGATCAGTATAGCACTGGACAGCAGGTATGGGGATTTCACTATACTCTGCTGACGCACTCGCGGCGGGGAACGGACAGTGTAGGATCGCGGTGATACAACCACACACATTCATTCATTCATAGTGTTCTGCTCAAGAGCAGGTCTTTCACTGCAAACTCAGCATTCTCCACTCTTTCCTTAACTCATCTTCCTTTTTTGTATCTGCATAGAAACCATTTATTTTAATACTGTCTATCATCTGATGTCTTTTTCTGCCTCTAACTTTCTTTTCGTTGACCATTCCTTCTAGGGCATTCTTCAGCAGGCAGTTTCTTCTTAGCCAGTGGCCAATCCAATTTCTTTTCCTCTTCTTTATGAGTTCCAGCATTGTTCTTCTTTCACCCACTCTGTCTAGCACATCTTTATTTCTTACTTTGTCTGTCCATTTTATACGTTCCATTCTTCTCCATATCCACATCTCAAAAGCTTCCAGTCGCCACACACATTTTCGTAACTATTTTACAAGTTGTCGTACTTACCAACTTTATTGAAGCAGGTGCAGGAAATGTTCACCTTCGTTATTCATACATTTTGACACATCTTTATAAAATTTGTTGTACAGATTATGGACTGTTGAACGTGATGGAATGTTTACACCCGGGAATCGTGTTTCAAAGAGTCTTCGTGCTTGGCTGGCAGATTGACTTTACAAATATTGTTCATAAATAAATACACGTTGTTCAGTAGAACAATTATTAGCCATTATACAGTTTACACTTTACACTTATACACACGTAAATCAGTTCACAAGGAAAATTACCAAAAAAAACAGTTCTGTTGCTCTAAAAATGTATTAAATGTTGTATAATGAATCTGCATTATTGTTAATAGTTATTTCTCATACAATCATCTGTTATTGATTTTTCCCAAGCCCAAAGAGATTTAACAGTAAATATATGCTATTTATAACTACAGCCGGCTTAGAAGTCGCCTGGAAGTAAGATCGGAATACATAACCTCACATTTGGTAAATATTAAACATTGTAATTATTTTTAGCGACTTTGTCGCTAGTAATTTTTTCAGAATAACACAACCTCTTGTCAGATTACTATTAAGTATTTCACTCTTGCCCAAATGGGAGTCAATGACCAATCACGAATCAATGATTTTTTATTTACAACCAATCACAGTCGTGTTTCGCCTAGAATTTACCAACTAAAGTTTATCACAATAAAGAAAGCACCTCCTTTTTAACATTCTGAATAGGTCATGCCATTATTTTTCAGTGACTGACTCTGTAAGAAATACGGCTACTAGATTGTATATATAGTGCATGAATGTAAACACATAGCGCATGCAGGAGTTAATATAAAAACATTTGTAGCAATTGATTACACCACCAAAAAAAACACTGTTTGCACTTTCTTAAATGTATTTTTTTCCAGGTAACATTCCAGAAAAATATAATTGTCATATTTACATCATAGGACATCAGAAATGAATTAATATACAGTTTGATGTGTTTCATTTCTTATCCACTAGAGTGCATTCTTACAATATTGCGTTCCTTTGGCAATAAATAATATGATCTGGTTGCAGTGACGAACAAAAGAAGGAAATGAAGCGTATCAATCGTTTCTCATTTGTTTTCAAACATCGCCGTTTACATTAAATATATAAATATTTTAAATAATGATTTGTGAGTAAACAGCTTACGTTTATTCGTTTAATAGTCCTAGCAAATGTCACTCTTGATTTCCAAATTCTGTAGATAAATTGGAAATCACTCGTGGCATTAGTTATGATTAAATGTTGTTATTGGTGGTTTTTGTCCGAACACTCTATATGACAAACATGTAGTAAAATGGGTTTGTAATGACATCATCATATCTTGTATAAGTTAAGTGTATCGATTTCTTATCACGCCGGAGGAAGGCAGAATAAGCAATCCCATCAGATTTAAAATGCAATCTCTCTTACCCTCCAGGTGAACTGAATGTCACCCTCACGCAGAGACGTGGTGCTCCCCTCGTCTATATTTACATTTCCGGTTATTTATTGAAAATAAATTCAATTTACGTTCATCCAATTAACTGCAAGTCAATTCCTCATTCATTCACCAACCATCTTTTTGGTATAATTACGTCATCAGTAACTTACAGGATATTAAGGAGTTCCTAATAATAATAATAATAATAATAATAATAATAATAATAATAATAATAATAATAATAATAATATATTTAATTATATACAGATTTTGAATGTTTACACGTTTTTCTATGCCCAAAGTTTTATATTCCTTCTCCACTCGTCTATGTCCATCCACTCCATGTCCTCCAGTCCTCTTGTTCTCATTCCAGTTTTTATTTCTCGCATCCCTAAAGTTTCGAGGTCTTCCTTTCTTTCTTCTTCCAAGTGGAAACCATTAAAATGTTTTATTTTTCTGGGTAACCTTTCTTCTTGCATTCGTCGTACATGACCATACAAATTTAATTGCTTGTATCTTATATAATCCACTACTGAATATCTAATATTAATTTTGTCTCGTATGACGGTATGTCTTATTTTTACCTATTTTGAACAATAATAATTTTATTTATTTAGGCCTATGTAAGATTTTCAATATTTACACATATTTCTGTGTCTTAAGTTTTACTTCCCTTCTTCACTCGTCCCTCCTTGTCTTCTAGTCCTCTTGTTCTCATTCCGGTTCTTAATTTCTTACATTCATGAGTTTTGAGGATAATAATAGCAATTATTATTATTATTATTATTATTATTATTATTATTATTACACAATACCAGTAATAATAATTTTTGGACCAAAGATGGACAGACAGATGAATGGAGAAAACAACGTAAACTGTGGGCTACATGACTTTTATGGGAAAACATACATAATAAGAACACTTAAGGCTTGTAGACTGCGATGGGCAGGACATGTGACACGAATGGAGAATGAAAGAGAAGCAAGGTAATATTTTATATGAAAGTCATAGGGAAACCGCCCACAACGTAGGTCAAGAATGAGATGATAAGAGTTATATTAACCATGATTTATAATATAAATAATAATAATAATAATAATAATAATAATAATAATAATAATAATAATAATAATAATAATAATGTAGAAACATTTCCACGTGGGGCAAGGATGCTCCCTCGTGGAAGTTACTTAACCAAGTAAATTTAGTTACCGTTATTTCCATACAAGTCCACCGCTGTGGTCTCGAGGTAGCGTGCTGCCTTGTCACGCAGCGGGCCCGGGTTCGATCCCCGATCGGGGCAGTTTTTCTGGGTGAGGCTTTTATCGGGGTTTTTCATCTGTAAGACAAATGTCAGAAAACTTTAAGATCCAAACGGTCCCCGAAATCATATGGCCATCAACAGCATCCTTATCATTATCATCATCATCCTTCACCGGTGTGGAAAGCAACGGGAAGCTACCTCACCTACAATTCCCTAGTAAAGCTGCAAGCATGGCCCGCAAATGCTATAATTGCAGTGAAGGACCTGCCTTCGGGCAGAATTATTATGGATGGATGGATTTCCCTACAAAGTCAGCGATAGACAAGTGGTTAGCTCTCCGCCACAAATAGACGCTCAGTAACAAACTAGTTATTACTTTGGATGGGTAAGGCTCGTCGAATATTTCTCACAGGCTGTATTTTAGAATTAAGGTTCTTTATAAAGTCTGAAAGTCTTTAGACTCGGGACCCACGGCTTGAAGCCCCTCCCGTAGGAATCGTCCTGTGGATTTTCCCATCCTAAAAATCCATCGTCTCCAGCCGAGTTTCAATCCGCTACTCTGAGATTGAAGGTAAGGAACTTAACCCCTTGATCACCGATGCTTCTTCTTCTTCTTCTTCACTTCACGGGCTAGGCAAAAATTGCCTGTTCCGCCTCACAGTTGTTCTCTCCATCTTTTCACTGGCCTTCATACATTCTTTGAACCTCTTGGCTTGTAGTTGAATGCTGCTCTTGGTAATCTTGTTACATTCATTCTTTCCACATGCGTAAACCATTTCTCTCTATATTCTCTGATTTTCTCATTCAACTGATATATGTTTAACTCTGTTCTTATATCTTCATTCTTTATCTGATCCAATCTTGTGCAGTCTTTTGTTCTTCTAAGGAAGTTCATTTCTGCGCTTTGTATTCTACTTTGCAATTTTTTGGTCATTACCCAAGTTTCGCTCCCATAAAGTAATGCACCGATGCTGATATAATTATTATTATTTTCATTAATTGGCTACAAACTGGAAGATCGAGAGTTCGAGTAACTTGCGTTGGTGGCACAATGACTCTGGAGTCGCCTGAGACTCTGACGAAAATGATTACCAAGACTGTGTTCTGGGGTTATAAGCGTCTGTCATGCAAGTTTGAAAATCCGGTTGACATCTTGTGGAAGCCATAATATGCTACTGCATCCAAAGGCCTTTTAAATATCATACTGTGATCACAACAATACCTTCACCTAATTGTAATCAAAGCTGTAATAATAATAATAATAATAATAATAATCATCCGGTATCATGGCAGCTGCCGCCGTCTTCCGGAAACCAAACGCCATTCCTCTCTGTCCATCCATTTATCTTCCTCCAATCCTCTGATATTCATAGCTGCTTGTACCCCTACTATCCAAGTTTTCTTCGGTCTTGCTCTCTTCTTCCTTTCTATTGGGATCCATTCCATAACATTTTTAGGCAATCTTTGCTCTGGCATTCTTTTGACATGGTCATACCTCTGTAATCTTTTCTTTTCTATAATGTCTATGATGTCTGGATCCTCTTGTACACCCATAATATAGTAATAATAATAATAATAATAATAATAATAATAATAATAATAATAATAATAATAATAACAACAATAATAATAATAATAATAATAATAATAATAATAATAATAATGAGTAGACGTAGGAGTTCGAAACGAAAATTTAAAATCGCCATAGCGGACGTAATTTTCGATATTTTACAACGAAACTCAGTATATGATATTAAAATAAACCGAGGAATGTTTCCTCCAAAA
The DNA here is from genome assembly GCA_030220185.1 of Diploptera punctata. Taxonomy (NCBI): domain Eukaryota; kingdom Metazoa; phylum Arthropoda; class Insecta; order Blattodea; family Blaberidae; genus Diploptera; species Diploptera punctata. Next base: position 209,631 of record JASPKZ010005712.1, read on the forward strand.
AAGCGAAATCTGACCATTATACGAAGGGGGTTTACCTAAAATCCGAAATTAAAAATTTACTAGCAATCTCCATGTTTGATTCGCAATGTATACCTTTAACCCCGCATGTTTTAGCCAATCGGGGTCACGTCGGGAGAACATGCAGGGTGTTTTGACGCCGAAAATAGGGAGAGTTGAAAGTATGTTGTGGTATTTTGCGTGCGTGTAGCGAGAAAATGGTACATTTCCGGACATGAGTTTTCCTTTTGCTAAACGTAACCGTCTTGGTCCCCACTACACGTCCTCAAAGTCTGTAATTGGAATTTAGTTACAGCCTGTATGTGCTAACAATGTACTGCAATTCTATAATTTCAATGGAACATGCACGTGAGCCGTACTACAGTAATACACAATTTCGAATCATATTAGAAAGCCGAAACAGACTCAATAGACTCACAGTACAGTACAAAACAGACTGTTACAAACTTCATTAGTGAAGAGAATCACAAGTTGTTACTATTCTCGTCGCCAGATGTCTCTGAATACCTGGCATTCACCAAGTTAACTGGCATACTACGTGCTTCAATACAATAGCTTATAAATGACGTTCCTAACCTCAAATATATGTAACATTGAAGTTATTACGAATTTTTCAATACTAGATTATTTAAAACTCTTATAACACTAATTTCACCATTTTCTCACCCTAACTTTCCCGCTGATGTAAGCAAACATGTTGGCAATTGGCTCTAGCAGGAACACGTGTTATCGCGTTTGTTGCCGAGACGCTAAAAGTCATTTGTTCTGTGATCGAATATTCACATATGGCACGGGGCGTAGAATAGTCTTAAATTTTAAAAATACATTTTTACGAATTGAAATAATTTATTTTTATTTAGCCTTACACAGGTCCACCGCTGTGGTCTCGAGGTAGCGTGCTGCCTTGTCACGCAGCGGGCCCGGGTTCGATCCCCGGTCGGGGCAGTTTTTCTGGGTGAGGTTTTTATCGGGGTTTTTCCTCGCCTGTAAGACAAATGTCAGGAAAACATTAAGGCCAAAACGGTCCCCGAAATCATATGGCCATCATAATCATCATTATCATCATCATTATCCTTTACCGGTGTGAAAAGCAACGGGAAGCTACCACATCTACAATTCCCTAGTAAAGCTGCAAGCATAGCATGTAAATGCTATGATTGCAGTGAAGGACCTGCCTTCGGGCAGAATTACTATGGATGGACTAGTCTTATACTTAAATACATTCTGATGATATTAACTTATTATTTACGTCTATACAGGGTGATTCACAATAAGTATTACAGACTTCTAGGACTTGGTAGATAAAGTTTTGATAATGAACCCATATCCGGAAACGTACAATTTTGATGTAAAATAAGTTTTAAAATCGAAACACAATGGACTGATATCGTGTGTCTTGTGATTCAGTATAAGTATTACAGACTTCTAGGGGTTGTACTACACTTGTCGCGTCGGAGAAAGATCATCTTGCACAAATTCTGGCGTCAGCAGAAATTATTGAGCACACACCAGGTCTTGTATGGCGCGTGTATTAAAACATGCGTCGCAGGTACACTTTGTGCAACTAACAACAGGGTCGCTACGTGGAACCACACTTGTAATACAGCCACTAGAAGTCTGTAATACTTATTCTGAAACACAAGACACGCGATATCTGCCCATTGTGTTCCGATCTTCAAACTTTTTTTGCATCGAAATGGTACGTTTCCTTAACAAAACTTTATCTACTAGGTCCCTCTACAACTGCTAGAAGTCTGTAATACTTATTATGAATCACGCCTATGATAGAGTCAAACGGGACATAATGTGGAAAATATTGGAAAGCTACCAAGTCCCCAATAATCTAATAAATGGTACAAAAAGTTTATATGAAACCACATTTATAAAAGTAAAGTTAGATCATGGGAAAATAACAGATAAATTTGAAATTAACCAAGGTTTAAGACAGGGATGTGGACTATCTCCATTACTGTTTATTCTATATCTAAATAAAATTGTCCAGGAGTGGAAAAAACTAAACCCCCCAGGAGTAAAAATATGTAGAGGAAATCAAATACAAACAATAATCTTCGCAGATGATCAAGTACTTCTAGCGGAGAATGAAGATGGTTTGCAGAGATCAGTGTTTAAATTGCAGAATACCCTGGAAAAATACAACATGAAAATATCTGAAAATAAAACCAAATCCATGACAATCATTGGAAAGGGACTTTCGAGAGTAAAAATAATAATAAATAATAATCCAATAGAACAAGTAACACACTTTAATTATTTAGGTAATAATATATCACAGTTTCATAATCAAAAAGATGTGGAAACAAATTTAGAAAAATATAACAGATTAAATGGTATAATTAGGAGAAATTTTGGAAAACAAATGAGGAAAGAAGTCCAATTGAGATTTCATAATGCCATAGCCAAATCTGCTCTACTATACGGAAGTGAATGCTGGACACTTCGAGCAAAAGATAAATCCCGCATTAATAGTTCACAAATGAGATTCCTCCGATCACTAACTGGAGTAACATTAAGGGATAGAATGAAAAGTGATGAGATAAGGATGCAGTGGAATAGTAGGGAAATGGTTGAACATATACAAAATTATCAGATTAAATGGTTCCAACACGTCCAGAGAATGTCAAATTCCCGTTTACCAAAGATGATTTACCACCTCAACCCTAAAGGCAAAATAGACCTCGGAAGACCCTTCAACCGATGGAAAGATCAGTTTTTGTAGTCGCAGAACGGGCATCATCACCCAATACTGCATTCGGAAGAAGAAGAAGACTCTGTATAATTTCTATTGAGTATCTTCTCTTGTCGACATGTAAAATTACTGCTCAAGTTCGTCA
>JASPKZ010005712.1:217500-340399 GCA_030220185.1 Diploptera punctata
GTTAGTTAGTTAGTAGTTAGTTAGTTAGTTAGGTTAGTTAGTTAGTTAGTTAGTTAGTTAGTTAGTTAGTTAGTTAGTTAGTTAGTAGTTAGTTAGTTAGTTAGTCCAGTTAGTTGGTTAGTTAGTTAGTTAGTAGTTAGTTAGTTAGTTAGTTAGTTAGTTAGTTAGTTAGTGGTTAGTTAGTTAGTTAGTTAGTTAGTTAGTTAGTTAGTTAGTTAGTTAGTTAGTTTAGTTAGTTAGTTAGTTAGTTAGTTAGTAGTTAGTTAGTTAGTTAGTTAGTTAGTTGGTTAGTTAGTTAGTTAGTTAGTTAGTTAGTTAGTTAGTTAGTTAGTTAGTTAGTTAGTTAGTAGTTAGTTAGTTAGTTAGTTAGTAGTTAGTTAGTTAGTTAGTTAGTTAGTTAGTTAGTTAGTTAGTTAGTTAGTTAGTTAGTTAGTTAGTTAGTTAGTTAGTAGTTAGTTAGTTAGTTAGTTAGTTAGTTAGTTAGTTAGTTAGTTAGTTAGTTAGTTAGTTAGTTAGTTAGTGTTAGTAGTTAGTTAGTTAGTTAGTTAGTTAGTTAGTAGTTAGTTAGTTAGTTAGTTAGTTAGTTAGTTAGTTAGTTAGTTAGTTAGTTAGTTAGTTAGTTAGTTAGTTAGTTAGTTAGTTAGTTAGTTAGTTAGTTAGTTAGTTTAGTAGTTAGTAGTTAGTTAGTTAGTAGTTAGTTAGTTAGTTAGTTAGTTAGTTAGTTAGTTAGTTAGTTAGTTAGTTAGTTAGTTAGTTAGTTAGTTAGTTAGTTAGTTAGTTGTAGTTAGTTAGTTAGTTAGTTAGTTAGTTAGTTAGTTAGTTAGTTAGTTAGTTAGTTAGTTAGTTAGTTAGTTAGTTAGTTAGTTAGTTAGTTAGTTAGTTAGTTAGTTTAGTTAGCATTAGTTAGTTAGTTAGTTAGATTAGTTAGTTAGTTAGTTAGTTAGTTAGTTAGTTAGTAGTTAGTTAGTTAGTTAGTTAGTTAGTTAGTTAGTTAGTTAGTTAGTTAGTTAGTTAGTTAGTTAGTTAGTTAGTTAGTTAGTTAGTTAGTTAGTTAGTATTTAAAATAAAATACCGTAATAATAATGATGATTCCAATAATAATATTTACTATCGGAAGAGAAGAAATATTAATTCCTGTGCATTAAAACTGGTTCAATAGAAAGAAAACAAACATATATAACATCAATAAACATCTAACCTTCATTCCATTGTACCATTGTTATATTTCAGTACAAATAACAATAGTAGGCATAATATGTTTTCTATGGAATAATGTAGATTAATTTAGAATTATGGATCTCATGTTGCTCTTAAATTTATATCACAATACGTAACTACGTAATTATAATTGAATAATTTAATCAACGCTAACACCTTTAAAATTTACATACAAGGAAAACATATGTAAAACGGGTGCCATACATAGAGATCACAAATTATATTCGGGAATATTAAAACTTTTGAAATTCAAAATATACGATTTCAAAATGTCTGTGTGTTTTCATTAACCAGTAAAGGATAACAAAAATGCGTGCTTTAAAATATGCATTTCTGTATTTTATACAATATAATATAATCTCTACTAAATCGGTAAGAATAGATTATATCTATGATCAAAGGGAATAACTTGCTAAGTATGAAATCGCTGCTTTTCTGAAGAGTACTTTTATAACCTATAATATAGGCCTGCACATTCTTATAAGGTACGAAGAAACAAACGTCTTTATAACTTGACCTATCTTCTAGGCTCTGTTCTTGGTCCTATGTTATTGTTAAATAAAATATGTACGATGACAAGCAGGAATATTGTGCAAAATTATCTCTAGAAATGCATCACAGAAACTCTTGCCATCCCAATTTGTCTAAAAAAAAAAGTAAACCAAAATAGAGTACATAATATGGTGATTCTCCTAATAATATTATAATATAGTATTTTATTTTAATAGAAGATAAAGTGCTTAGTGAGAGAATAAAACTAGATAAAAGTTAGCTAAGATCCTATTGGAAAACCAGATATTTCAAGAACAGATAAGTCTCGTAGACTTTGATGTGCAGAAATCTTGTTACAGAAAAATGGAGGGAAAGTACCCAGCCGAATGAGATGGGAGGATAACGTTATCCATTATTTGAGAGAGAGGGAGGGGGAGAAAGAGAGAGAGAGAGGTTAATTATGCAGAGAATTATGGGAAAAGATTAGTTCAGAAGGGATGTATGGAGAGCTTATGTCCATTAGTGCCATCAGTAAGTTAGTTTGTTGTACTCAGACTTTGACAGGTAATATGTGCGTTTGATAAATCAAAGGGGAGGACCAGTATCATGCGAAAATAACTTATCTAATAGAGCAATGCTGTAATAAGTTGATTGTTCTTGTGTTTTTAGTTATACAGGGGTTATTTAACATTTTCCAATACTGTTATTTCAACACAGTTCCAATAATGGATCATATTATAATATTATAATGATATTGTGAAAAGAAAAATTAATGTCTGAACCAGGAATCGAACCGTGAACCTCTAGTTCTCCAGACTAGTGTGCAGCCCACTACACCATTCGAGACTTGGCACAAACATTAACATTTCTTTCCACATATACAAATTTATAATTCTCGTTTCGTCGGTTGTCAGGTAGGTGTCACCACCATCGCCAACGGCCTGCTTCGTTTAGAAGTATCTATATGTGGAAAGAATTGTTAATGTTTGTGCCAAGTCTCGAATGGTGTAGTGGGCTGCACACTAGTCTGGAGAACTAGAGGTTCGCGGTTCGATTCCTGGTTCAGATATTAATTTTTATTTTCACAATATCATTATAATATAATCCATTATTGGAACTGTGTTAAAATAACAGTATTGGAAAATGTTAAATAACATCGTTTCCTGCTTATAAAAGTGGTGGTGTAAAATTCTCAAATATAGATACTTCTAAACGAAGCCGGCCGTTGGCGATGGTGGTGACACCTACCTGACAGCGGACGAAACGAGAATTATAGATTTGTATATGTGGAAAGAATGTTTGTGCCAAGTCTCGAATGGTGTAGTGGGCTGCACACTAGTCTGGAGAACTAGAGGTTCGCGGTTCGATTCCTGGTTCAGATATTAATTTTTTTCTTTTCACAATATCATTATAATATTATTATACAGAGGTGTAACTAAATCCCCATTACGGACGGTTACTCATGTCCGGGAACGTACAAGTTCCCTGCTAAATTCAAAATACCTCAACGCATGTTTGCTCTCCCTGACACCTGCACCGTTCACAAGAATTATTCGATGTGTCGACCACCAACGGCAACACATATACGGTACCTCTTTACCATATTCTGATACACACGATCACCAATCGTTGATCCTGCGACATCCACCGCAGCCATAACCCGCGCCAGTAGGTCTTCCTCGGATTCCACAGGAGTCTGGTAAATCAAGGATTTCTTGTAACCCCACAGGTAGTATTCTAGTGGTGTCAAGTCGGGAGATCGTGTAGGATCTTTGACCCCGAAAATACGGGAACGTGTGTTGTGGTATTATACGTGTAGCGGGAAAACGGTAGTTACGTTTCCAGATATAACTTGCTACGCTAAACGTAACTGTCTTGGTCCCTACTACATGTCATCGAAGTCTGTACTGGGAATTTAGTTACACCCTATATATTACTAAATAATATGAATCGCGTACAATGCTTCCTCGTTTATTTCTTGCCAAAATGCTCAGAATAGAATATATAAGCTACTCTCATGAAATAAGATCAGAACTAAGAGATATCAATTATATTTGAAAAGAAAAATATACGCCTATACTGGGGTTTGAACCCAGGACCTTTGACTTTCTATGTCACTGCTCTATCCTAGTGAGCTACCTAGGCCTCCAATCTAAACGCGTATTTTTCTCTTATACATAGTTAATTCCCTAACTCCAAATGCCACGAACCTTTGCTACGATTTTTGCAAATGGCAGTTTCTTTATTAAGAAGACTTTTTATTGGGAATTTAAACATTACTTATAAAGCCAGCAGTACTTCTTTCAATGTTAATATTATTCGTTTTTAAACATCTTAATGATGGACAAATTATATTTGAAAATAACAATATACGCCTAGACTGGGGTTTGAACCCCAGGACCTTTGACTCTCTATGTCAATGCTCTATCCAAGTGAGAAAATACGCGTTTAGATTGGAGGCCTAAGTAGCTCACTTGCATAGAGCATTGACATAGAGAGTCAAAGGTCCTGGGTTCAAACCTCAGTCTCGGCGTATATTTTTCTTTTCAAATATAATCTGTCCATCATTAAGATGTTTAAGAACGAATAATATAAACTTTTTAAGATATATGAAGTTCACCACTCAATGTTATACAAACTTTTCTTCTTATTTTGTGGAAATCAAACTTCTGCATAACTATAAAGTGTGCGTTTTTTAATGAAATGAGTTGTAGAATACAATGTAATTAAAATACTCTTTACGCTGTTACAGATACACACAAATGGTATTAACTTTCAAAATTCATTTCTTGGAGAAGACTTGGTAGAATGTTTTGGAGATATAGTTAAAAATGTGTTTCCAAAAGAAGGAAATGTATTAATGACAACACCTCCTAATTATGCTCGAAATGTCTACCATCCTCAACAGCCCAAATTGAGAACAAAACGATCCATCCGTAACGATTCATCACTCTGTTCACAAGAAAAAAGTTTCTTTGGATTTGAAAATGAAAATTATGACAGAACTAAATTCCTTGAACATTCCTCCACTTCTAACCAAATATTTCAACCTGATTTTCAACTTTATTTCAAAACCAATTTTACAAAGACGTTGAAAGTAAAATTTTGAAACAAATTCACTCAATTTTATCATGGACAATTACTGTTGATGATTTAGAAGGTAGATTCAGTCATAAAAGTGAAAAATTCGATGTTTTTATATTTGTTATTGCAGGAAAAAGACTAGAAGGTATACACAATAATCAGAGATTGATGTCAAATCTATCTCTAAACAAAGCAAAGATAATGGTAATAATATTAGACATAACATCAGATATAAACGAAGTTTTTACTTTTTTAAATGAATTTTCTTTAAGAAATTCTCTTGTCTTATATCATGATATAAATAAGTACCTGAAAATCTTAACCTGGCCATCAGATGAGTGTGGTAATTTGAAACAAGCACCAATTTATAGTGACTGCATCCAAAATAAATATATTTCAAATCAAAGAAAAATTCAAAAATCAAAAAAGAGCAAATGTGAATTTCATATACGTGGTGAACACAACCCACCATTTGCAATAATTACAAGAAATGATACTGTAACGGATAGCATTGAATTGAAATTATTTTCAATAATCGCACATAAATTAGATATCGAAGCAACAGAAACTGATGGTCCTGCAAGAAATATGATTATATTAGGACATCAGTTTGGATTTCTAAGTACGAAAACAATAAAATACATGTCAAGGTACTATACCAAAACATATACTTGGGTTGTACCTCGGTCTGAGTCACGTCCCCATTGGTCTAACATAACAAAAGTTTTCAAACTCAATACTTGGTTATTTATCGTATTAAGTCTTATTTTTGTATCAGCATCGATGAAGTACATCAACACATCTAATAGAATTGACATATTTAAATGTATTTTTACTTCTTGGGGTGTATTTTTAAACATTTCTGTTGATGAAATATCAAGGAAAACAAAAGTTAGAATAATTTTTATAACATGGATATTAATAACAATTGCTTTAACAACTGTTTTCCAAGCTTTTATGACAAGCTTTTTTACAGATCCTGGAAGAATGCATCAAATAAACACTTTCAATGAATTGGAACAAACAAATTTGAAATTGTCATTAACAGAAAAGATACTTTTGCATGATAATATACTGTATTATACAAATATATCTAACTTCTTAATGTTTCCTAATGATTGTACAATGTTAGAGTTTTGTTTTAGTAATTCAAATGTGGCGGCATTGACAACTGAGGAAAGGTTTTTGTACATTTCATGGTTGTATTTTCGTGATGTTTCTACGTCATTGTACCACAAGTTTACTGAGGATGGTGTAAGTTTTCATAGAACATTGAATATGTACGCTAGGAATACTTTTGTTGAACCTGTTAATAAGATAACAATTAGTTTGGTGGAAGGTGGAATTGTAAATAAAATTGTTGAAACGTTTTTAGATCCATCTGGTTGGATACGTGGAAAGAGAATGGGTAAAACTTCTATGCATGACTGTGAACCTATGTCTATGTTTCATATGACGTCACCATTCATGTACCTTTTGTTTGGGTATTTATTGAGTATTACTGCTTTTATTTTAGAATTTGTTATTTCTAGATAATTACTATCCTTGTGTTATGTGTTTTTACACAATTCTTAATGCTTTATCTATCCGTATATATATATATTTTAAATGTCTTAAACCATTTACTCTGATTTCATTATGATATAATTGACGACACCAGTGCAAAAAGACAGTAGCTCCATTTTCATAAACTTTTCGGGAGAAAGAAAAAACTGAATGTGAAAGGTGGTAATAGTATAACCAAAATTTTAGCATTGATTTAAGGTAGCTAAGCATGAAACTCAATCTTTTCTTGATCAGTTTCAATTATTTTTTTATTTACACTATACAATCGCAATAAACCCGTTGGAGCTTTTTTTCCCCGGAGAGTAGGTATTTGAAGAATTTATGCCAAAAAACTTCTTAATAAGGAAAATATGATTAAATAATAAAAAATACAGCTTCACGTGAAGGTATTTATTACCATGTATTTATTTAAACTGGTTACCAATATCATCAGGCGTTGTCAACTGTTGATATTTTCAAAACACTATAGGTTTTTTTTTAACCAATCACGAAATAAAACGTATTGTCGTACTTTGTTTCCATCTTTGATCCGAGGCTTGATCCTTGGGACTGCGAGCAATGTATAAGATTACACCTTGAAGTGGGTTGCTAGCCCGTTTTCATGGCGGGTTTATTATTCGGGGTTTCCTCCCATGGCCGATTGCCTTCACCCAGCTCCAGAGCTCAGCCTGCCCCGTTTTATTTCGGAGTTGTCTCTCCTAGATGGGTTGTCTTGCAGGACTAACGAACCCCATCCGCCCGTTTGTCAATCTACAAGGCAGTAGATGTAGAGTTGCCTCTTCCGTCAGGTACACCGTACCGAAGGACTCCTTCTCCGCTGTATCTGCCGTTGAGGTCTTCACCTCGTAACCCTGGCAAGGGGCCCTCACAAGGTACTATCAGCTGGGCAAGCTGAACCAAGGTTTTTTTACGAGGTGTTACTCCTCCCCCTCACCCTTTTTCAACCTGGCTTGGGACAGGCTATGGCGGGTAGACCTGCCAAGAGATGGATAGACAGTGAATGTATATCCAGTACGTCTTCCTCCGAGGAGTGATTTTGGAAATAAACAGGATGAAAATCCTTCAAAATAAGTTTAAGAAGAAGAAGATGAAATAAAACGATAAGGAGAAATGGTGGAATGAAATGTGTGGAATGTAAAACAAGAGAAACTCCAAGAAAAACATTTAGTTTCATTTCGTTCAACTGCGATAGTGCATCAGACGTTCTCGGCCAGCACCCTTGTCATTCACAGACCTCTATATAAGGGGTTTCATCTCATCTCATCCCTCGACCCTCTTTTGAGTTGAACACGAGTTAAGGAGATTTATTTAACTACTAAATGAAGATTCGAGCATTAAGATAATTATAAGATTAAGATCGATAATGCAATATTGTTAATGATATTAAAATTAAAACTAATAATAAAATGTATACAAGCAATATGAATTAAATTGTTTGGTAGACTGTCTCTATCTAATGTACATGGAAAAAACGACAAATAAGGAGATATAGAAAACTAATTTGGTGGTTATACAATATTGAAAACAAACAGATGGAAAAGTAACAATCATTAAACTTAATAACATTTTCACTAAATAAATTAAATTATTAATTCTTAAAAGAAAGCTATCAGTAAAAGGTATAAGTTAGTTTGTTATTAAATAATTCTTTAGTTTGTTTTTTACAGTTTGACAATCAGCCTCGGTGGACTAGTGGTTATGCTCCTTGCCTCTGGTCCCGAGGGTCGCGGGTTCAAACCCGGGTGGGGGTCGATGGATTTTTTAGGATGGAAAAATCCAAGGAGCAAGTCCTCCGGGAGGGACTTTAAGCCATGGGTCCCGAGTCTGAAGATTTTCAGGCTTGTAAAAGATCCTTAAGCCTGAATGAAAAGGCCTCTAAGCAAAATTTACCGAATTTCCCCGTCCTAGTACTACATTGGTTTCCTAGATGTCAGTACGAGGCGGAACGCTGACCACGGACCACTCAAGTGACATCTATACGAAAACAAGTGTAACTAAATTAGTATGGTTCAAATTCTTCCCTGTATGGGGAGAGCGCCTAAATCTCTGTAAACGGAAAACATGGGCTTACAAGTAAGTACAATTTTCAGACTTGTAAAAATTTCAAGACTAAATTACAGCCTTTGGGCAGAATTTAATCAGCCTTTTCCATCCAACTACTCGTATCTCACTTATCTACTATGTCACATTGAGGCGATGAGCTAACCACTTGTCACCTGCAAACATCTGCAGGAAAATAATCGAAATTGGATTAGCTAGGTTGAGTAACTCCCGGGTGGGAGCACTCGTGCGACACGTAGGGTGTTCCGGTGTAGATAGATAGATAGATAGACTTAAATGTATAAATATCATTCTTATCTCTATTATATTTATTTGTGAAATTATAATTTTCAAAGTTTTAACAAGTCTGAATGTTTAATGGAACCCATTAATTTAAAGTCCGCCACTGGTCCCTACCCTCAGTCAACTGAATCCAGTTCAATAACATCCATCTCAATATTATCATCCCAAGTACCAAACAGATCTTACTAATTTTACTGTCGTCAAGGTGAAGATCAAGTGTATATCTTATCAGAAGTAAAATCGCACTGACAAAATTTTGGAGCAGGTGAATAATTTTACATATCTAGGATGCAATATTCCATATGAAGGAGAGAAGAATGTAAATGCCAAAATACAGGGTGTTTTTAAATTAGACTGACAAGCTTTGGAAGCAGATAGTTAACGTTCATTGAATCAAATTTTGGTAAGGAACCTATAGGGTGTGACGCTTCGTTTCAGTGCAAGAGGGGTCTTAGAGCAGCGGTACTCATTACGCGGCCCGCGGGCCGCATGCGGCCCTTGAAGATATTTATTAAGACTCTTGGAATATTTTTTCCTTCATTACATTACATTTAAATGTTGAATTCTAAGTATAAAATAATATTATCTTTATTGAAATTCTACGCCGTAGCGTAGTGGTTAAGGCACTGAACTACAAGCCGGAGGGTCGAGGGTTCAAGTCCCGTTGGGGCCAGGATTTTTAAACTGACCCAAACCCTCTGGCGGCACTATGGCCCTGGGGTCGACTCAGCCTCTAACGGAAATGAGTACCAGACGCTTGTTCTGGGGTAAAGGCGGCCGTCACGCAGGGCTGACAACCCGGCTGACATAAAGTGCCGATTGTCTAGAAAAAGTGGGAGCCTTAACCTCCTACTACCCCAAGGGCCTCCGGGCATGTTGTGAGATCACTTTACTACTGGGGCACGCCGTAGCGTAGTGGTTAAGGCACTAAGCTACAAGCCGGAGGGTCGAGGGTTCAAGTCCCGTTGGTGTCAGGATTTTTAAACTGACCCAAACCCTCTGGCGGCACTATGGCCCTGGGGTCGACTCAGCCTCTAACGGAAATGAGTACCAGACGCTTGTTCTGGGGGTAAAGGCGGCCGTCACGCAGGGCTCACAACCCGGCTGACATAAAGTGCCGATTGTCTAGAAAAAGTGGGAGCCTTAACCTCCTACTACCCCAAGGGCCTTAGGGCATGTTGTGAGATCACTTTACTACTGGGGCACGCCGTAGCGTAGTGGTTAAGGCACTAAGCTACAAGCCGGAGGGTCGAGGGTTCAAGTCCCGTTGGTGTCAGGATTTTTAAACTGACCCAAACCCTCTGGCGGCACTATGGCCCTGGGGTCGACTCAGCCTCTAACGGAAATGAGTACCAGACGCTTGTTCTGGGGGTAAAGGCGGCCGTCACGCAGGGCTCACAACCCGGCTGACATAAAGTGCCGATTGTCTAGAAAAAGTGGGAGCCTTAACCTCCTACTACCCCAAGGGCCTCCGGGTCTGTTATGGGATCACTTTACTTTACTATTGAAATTCTACAAAACTTTGGATATCCCTGTGTAAACAGATATGGCTCTCTTGTAACTTCTAGTGAGTACCACTGGTCTTAGAGGAAGGGATGGAAGGAAGTAGGTATGTGCAAATATGAAGTAATTCTGTGTCACATAATTCTTCTGTGTTAATCCAAATACTTTACATACAAGTAAAAACAAAGTGCGCTTAATTCTAAAAAAAATTAAATTAAAACACTCTCTCCAGTGTTGGATTGTCAGGATGGATCCCAGTTTATTGTCCCACCACAACAAGTGCTGGGACACACGTCCATTGTCATCCAGACAACAGTGTATTAATGTGCCATACTTTGCCGAATCCTTCCAAAGATGCCAGGGATTTCCCTTATTTCAGCTGCTGCGCTGACAATGCGTGCTACAAGATCTTCTTCATAATCAATATCGGTTTCATAAACAATTGCCTTCATGTAGCTCTACAAAATAAATCTAGGCAGATCAGGTCAGGCGAGCATGCCGGCCAGGCAGTGTGTTCACCCCTACCTATCCAACAGATCGTACCAATGGGTGTAAACAAACTTGCTGTAATGGATTCCGATTGCTACTGAGCTCCTGAAGTAAACATAATAACAAGTGAAGAAGGCATTAAACAATGCCCTCTATGCGATGACCGTGAAAACTGGCAACATATTATAGCATTCTGTAAAGAGATAGACCAACTTAGATTGCAGTTGTTGCCGGAGAGATTTCTCAGGTCAGATCATGGGAGAGTGGTGTGCTGGGATTTTTTAGGACGGATCGAGAGTAAAGTGAAAACATGCAAATTTTTGGGTACAGTAAGGAAATTGAGGTATATCAAAATTGAAGATCAATAAGGATACATGTGTTATCAATAATAATAATAATAATAATATCAATATGGTCTTTGTTTTCGATCTTCAGTTATATTGTGTAAGAAGCCTTGCGAGATTTTGGATACACAGTTTATGAGGAAATTCATGGTGTGGCCACCAATGGGAGTAACAGACAAATATATATTATTGCATTTAGACCATCTTCTAAAATTGGTATGATATTAGATCCCACAACCTGAGGAAGTTGACTCTGAAAAGAAAGTCATATATGACCCAACAATTGACTATTACAAAGATAAATACCAACCAGATAGTATAACTGTCACAGGATTGATGATCGGGGCAAGAGGTACTATACCAGGATTCTTAGCTAAATTTTGGAATTCCTTAGATTTGGACAGGGTGTATCTTTCTAAAATTGCCATCGCTGCCATTAGAGGATCAATTTCAATTTTAAGAAACCATTTTTACAAAATATCTACTTTGTAGTATGTATACTTCAATTAGGCCTACAATTTGAATTTTTTACTGTATTTACAAAATGTATTTCATAAATTCAAAAAATTAATTGTCTGTATCACTTTGTCCTTGAGGCAATCCTCTAATGAGGAAAGTTGTATATAATGAAAATAAATTTAGTCTTGATAAGTTGAATAGCCTGACAGTGCATTTGATGTCTGCAGGGACGGGGGGGGATATGAGCGCCCGCGTGTGTATGTGTATGGGGTGTGTGTATGTATATGTGTGTGTGTTTTTTCTCTCTTTTTTTTCCTAATTTGTTTTACAGCACTTTTTTAATTATTAATATACAGAATGAGACATTTTTATATCTACACACATGGTCTTTTCATGGATGAGTGTAGATGTGCATTAATGTGTATATAGCTGTAGACATAGATTTTATTTATATGTACTCATTTTTCTGATACACGTGTGTAGCCATTTAGAGATTTTTTATGTATTACAATTACTTTTGTATTTTTTTCTTTTGTTCATGGAAAAATAATGCACGTACAGCCAAGCAGGCCCGTGCGCAATGTAAATACATATGTATCTCCTTTCTTTAAAAAAAATGAATTCCATTCATTACCAAGAAATAATAGTAAAGACTAGAGTTCGGATGTTAGGCACGTATTAAATTTAAATAGGCAGGCAAAAAATCATTAATATAGGCACTAAAAATTCAAAATAGGCTCTTACAAAAAATTGACTACAACATAATTTTTTACAGTCTTACGTTAAGAATATAAACATATGCCATCAATAGCATGCGATGATATCAAAGATGTTTTGGAATTTGTTTTGCCTTTTTACAAAGAGCAGAACCCTCTTTGTCACTCAGCAATGTTTGTATTGAAAAGAAGCAAAGAACTTTTTCTCCAAGCATTAGAGCCAGACATAATACAATCGGACATAGAAAAAAAAAAGTGATCCCACAACAGGCCTCAGGAGGCCCTTGGGGTAGTAGGAGGTTAAGGCTCCCACTTTTTTCTAGACAATCGGCACTTTATGTCAGCCGGGTTGTCAGCCCTGCGTGACGGCCGCCTTTACCCCAGAACAAGCGTCTGGTACTCATTTCAGTTAGAGGCTGAGTCGACCCCAGGGCCATAGTGCCGCCAGAGGGTTTGGGTCAGTTTAAAAATCCTGACCCCAACGGGACTTGAACCCTCGACCCTCCGGCTTGTAGCTCAGTGCCTTAACCACTACGCTACGGCGTGCCCCCCATAATCGGACATAGCATAGGGCTATTTCGCTTAACGGGAATGCATGAGTTGGAGAAATATAATATTTGCATTGAGGAGGAAACCATCTACCTGCTAGGTTATTGGGTTATTGCCACTCTAATCCTAAAATATTCTAAGGGAATTTATAAAAAGAAAACTTGAAAACTTCTATGAAATGATTAATGCAATGAAGATTGTCCATTTCAATTGATTTCATTGAAATACTGAGTTAATTCCGAGACAAATTTGCAAATATGCATTTATAGGCGTTATAAGATGAAATAGGTACTTATAGGCAAAATGAACTTCATAGAAAACAACTCTAGGGTCGTTGGTATGAACTTATATGAAGTCACTTTTACAATATCTATAATAAATAATTATAGGCATTTTCCCTAACATCCACTCTTGCACTGAAAGGGATGTTTATCCGTTTCCTTCAATCCTTTCCTCTAAGATCCCTCTAGCCCTGAAACGAAGCGTTTCAGCCCATAGGTTCCTTAACAAAATATACTTCAATGAAGGTTATCTATCTGACCCCAAAGTTTGTCGGTCTAATTCAGAAACACTCTGTATAAAGTATTCACGTAGACTTTCACGGCCGGAGTTGCTATGATGATCTTGAAGCAGATTTTCGGGCTGTAGACGTGGCCGTGAGGTTTGTAGTTCCCCGACGTATCGCCAGAGACTGCGTCTAGCATCCTCAAGGGTTGTCTATGATCTTGAAGCAGATTTTCGGGCTGTAGGCTGTGCTCGTAAGGCTTGTAGTTCCTCAACACAACCCTTGAGGATGTCAGACGCAGTCTCTGGCGAAACGTCGGGGAACTACAAGCCTCACGACCACGGCCTACAGCCCGAAAATCTGCTTCAAGATCATCACTCTGTATAAACTTTTGTAAGTATTTTAAGGTTTATAAATTCTATTTTCAAGCTACAGTTAATCCAAAATCATTCAAGATTGAAACTGTATAAAATATTGGCTCTTCCAGCTCTTCTGTATGGTAGCGAAATATGCACATTGAAATAGAAGGATGTACATAGATTTAAATCCGCTGAAATTAGATATCTTCGATGGATTGCAGGGTACACACTACTAGATAATAAAACATGAATACTTTTAGATGAATTACACATAAAATCTTTGGAAAACAAAATTTCTGATCATATATTGTCCTACATTCCATGATTATTAGGAATATATTCCTATGTTTAAGCCTTTACAATGGAATTCCTGAAGTTGTCGTCACTTACAGATCGGAATGCAGAACTACGTATTTTAACTCCGGAAAATGTTACCCCAGTGGAACCCGTGTCCAAATTTCTTGTCGGTTTATTTTTACGGTGAAAGATCGTCACTCCTTCGAAAAATGTACTTTTTCTTCTGGCTTATCACCTTTGACCTGTCCGGCACGTCCCTTTCGGAAGCAATGCTATCGCCTGTATAGTAGTTGGAAAAACGTATTGTTATACATCGCTTCTTTGTTTACATTATTTGACTATTGTTGCATTTCACTACACAAAGGATGGATGTATAGAGTTTATAGTGAGGAAATAAGAAACCATGCAGTTGTGGAAAGATGTGTCAACAACATTCTTATTCGTAAATCTCCGTTATTCAGATGTCCATGTTATTAGTAGTAGTAGCAGGACTTTATTAGACAAAAGTAAGATATTTACAATATTATTTACAAATATGGGTCGCACGGGCAGTAAGCCGTACGTGCTGTTGACAGTCCGTTACAATAAAGTAATAATTGGTACTAGTGTAAAGAAAAATAAACAACAAAAAACAGCAATAACATTACAATTATATTCCATGTTATTAAAAAGGTGACATGTAATACTTAACACTTCCCGTCTATTATTATTATTATTATTATTATTATTATTATTATTATTATTATTATTATTATTATTATTATTATTATTATTACAGGGTGGACCGCTCGAATGGACCTAATTTCAATTGCTTGTTACTGGCAAACGGTTGAAGATAGAAACTTAAAACAACGTTCATAGTACAGAAAAACTCACCAAGTTTCGAATCCTGTCGGTAGATGGCACAAAGATACGTTTCTCGTTCTTAGATTTAATTGTTTGTGAAAATGGCGACTCCGCAGATGAAAGCGCAAGCTGTTTTGTGGTATGCGGAGTTTAAATCAATCATTAGAGTTCAAAGGGAGTTCCGGCGTGTGTTTAACCGTGATGCTCCAACTGCTAGAAGCATAAAGAAGTGGCGTGATACATTATTAGCTACAGGATCTGTGTTGAAGAAGCATGGTGGTGGTCGCAGAGCATCCGATTAAATGGTAGCAAATGTTCAAGCCGCATTTGAGCGAAGCCCCCGGAAGTCATTAAGAAGAGCTTCGCGGGAACTTCAAATACCAAAATCGACATTACACAACGGATTGTCCACAAACGCCTCAAACTGCACGCATATAAAGTGCAGTTAGTGCAACGTCTGGAGCCGAATGACATGCCGAAACGAGTGGAATTCGCCAATACGATGCTGGACCGTCTCGGCGCTGATCCTGACTTCATGACCAAGATTTTCTTCTCGGACGAAGCCACTTTCCATTTGTCAGGCAAGGTAAACCGGCATAATGTGCGGATCTGGGGATCGGAGAATCCTCACGCTATTCAAGAGCATGTTCGTGATAGTCCGAAGATGAATGTTTGGTGCAGTTTGTCACATAATAAGGTCATTGGACCGTTTTTTCTTCGCCGAGAAAACTGTTCGTGGTACCACATATCTTGACATGCTGGAGCAGTTCTTCTTTCCACAAATTGAACAACTGCAGCCTAACATCGTTTTCCAGCAAGATGGTGCTCCTCCCCACTGGTCCAATGAAGTTCGTACGACTTTGGACAACATTTTCCCTGGCCGTTGGATTGGTAGGGGAGGACCAATCGCGTGGCCCCCGAGATCTCCCGATTTAACACCACTGGATTTCTTTCTCTGGGGCTATGTCAAAGATAAAGTTTACACCACCCCAGTCAAAGACCTTCGTGATCTTCGTGAGCGCATCATAGAGGCTATTGAGAACATTCCAGAAGACATACTCCAACGTACTTGGCAAGAAATTGTTCATCGCTTTGATATCGTCACAGTGACTGCTGGGGCTCATATAGAGATGTGGTGATCTGGATATCAAAACTTGGTGAGTTTTTCTGTAATATGAACGTTGTTTTAAGTTTCTATCTTCAACCGTTTGCCAGTAACAAGCAATTGAAATTAGGTCCATTCGAGCGGTCCACCCTGTATTATTATTATTATTATTACTAATACTCGTATTAGTATTATTATTATCATTATTATTATTATTATTATCATTATTATTATCATTATCATTATTATTATTATTATTATTATTATTATTATTATTATTATTATTATTATTATTATTATTATTATTATTATTATTATTATTATTATTATTATTATTATTATTATTATTATTATTATTATTATTAAAACGTAACAATATCAATAATCATTTTTCACTCATTTCTTGTAGTCTGTTGAAGTTTTCAATCTTCATTTATTGGGTCATCACACATCTTCTATTTATCGATCCGTCTACGCGTTGAGGACAGGATTATTAAACTGGCCTAAAGCTTCTGCAGCACCATAGTCCTGAGATAGACTCATCCTCTAACGGAAATGAGTACCAGACGTATGCTCTGGGAGTAATGGCGTCCGAAATGCAGGGGTGACAACCCGGGTAACATTTCGTTCTGGTTTTCTATAAAATTAGCAGCCTTGACCTCCTATTGTTACCAGGGTATGGTAAGGAGTGTAATTGGATTACTTAAGGTTTCATCAATCTCTATTTGTCTCTCTGTCTATCTGTCTCCATTTCTCTCTACTCTCCGTTTGTTAGATGTCTGTTTGTATAAAGTAAAAGATAAAAAAATATCAATATAAGAAAAAAGTTTCATCAGACCTTCCTCTTCAATAATCTTATTTCACCCAATAAATTAACTGAAGGAGGAGCAGCCATATTACATGATCTTAATAAAAATCACCATAAAGATACACTTGGTATTAATTTTAATAAACAATTGTTAATTATAAATATCAGTATGGTTGCCTCTCTGTACGTGTAAAGTAAAGTGATCCGACAACAAAGACTGCTTACAACCTTTGACATATCTACACTTCCAAACATTACTATAAATAATATAATTATCCCTTATTCTTCTTCAGTAATATATCTTGGACTACATCTAGACGCAAATTTAACCTGGCAAACACAAGTGAAACACATATGTAAAAAGACTTTCTCCATCTTACATTATCTTAGACGTTTAAAGAATTTTCTCCCAGTTTCGTTAAAACAAATCCTAGTGCAGAATCTTGTGTTACCACACTTCGATTATTGTGACATTATATATAATGATCTAAACTATGACTTGTCGCAGAGACTGCAGCGTGTTCATAATGCTTGCATTCGATTCATTTTCAATATCCGCCGTTATGACCATATTTCCGAACACTTTAATAACCTCTCTTGGCTCCGTCTTACTGACAGACGTAAATTGCACTCTCTTTCGCTACTTTTCAAGCTTCTGAATTCCTACATCCCTACTTACCTGGCGTCCAGATTTGAGAAGTTATCCTCCTACCACAATATTGACACTAGATCACACGATAGCAGTCTGCTAACAATTCCTCTTCATAGCACTTCCTCCTATTCTACTTCCTTCACAGTAGCCTCCGCCCGCTCCTGGAATCTCCTTCCTCAAGATATCAGGGGTTGCCGCACACTTGGCACCTTTAAGTCACGCTTATACAGTTACCTGTTGTCTAATAATTAATTTTTCTCTATTTATTTAATTTTATACTATGTCATTAATCTTTTCCTCGTTTTTTTTATATATCTTGTACATATTATATATTTAATTCGTTAAATTTAGAGTAAATCAAAATATATTATAAATATTAATTGTATTGTATTCGTAACTTGTAATCGTTTATATATATATATATATATATATATATATATATATATATATATATATATATATATTGTAATTTAGATTTAAGACTTTTCTTTTGTATTTTTTTTAAACCTGGTTGAGTGGTAGACAAGGCCTTAAGGCCTTAACTCTGCCAGGTGAAAAAAAGCTATTATTATTATTATTATTATTATTAACAGGCCTCAGGAGGCTCTTGGGGTAGTAGGAGGTTAAGGCTCCCACTTTTTCTAGACAATCGACACTTTATGTCAGCCGGGTTGTCAGCCCTGCGTGACGGCCGCCTTTACCCCCAGAACAAGCGTCTGGCACTCACTTCCGTTAGAGGATGAGTCGACCCCGGGGCCATAGTGCCGCCAGAAGGTTTGGGTCAGTTCAAAAATCCTGACCCCAACGGGACTTGAACCCTCGACCTTCCGGCTTCTAGCGCAGTGCCTTAACTACTACGCTGCGGCGTACGTGTACAGGGTGAATTGTTTAAACCGACAAACTCTGGAAGGTTGTAGGGGACAGTAAAACAAATATTTTTCCCTAATGTCATTTTTTCCTATGAGGATTAGTTAAACCGGTAAAGGAAGAATTCTCTAGCGGCAAGTTAATTAAACCCACAAACACTTTTGCATGTTTTATTACCAAGAGACAACACATTAACACAACGCAATTACTTAAATTGCAGTAGAGGTTCAAAAATGCCTCCATTGACATATAAACAAAGGTTACACCGGCGGATCATGTTCTGTCTAACACGGGAAAAAACTCCAGGAGTATTGTTAATTGCTCCTGCTGCTGCTACTATCCGGGCAACAAGATCCTTTTCTGATGCAACAGGAGTTGTGTAAACAAGGTTGCGCATTTCTCCCCATACAAAAAATCCAAAGTGGTCATATCTGGGGACCGAGTAGGCCATGGTACAGGACCACCTCTTCCAATCAAGTTTTCTGAAAACCGTTGGTTCAGGAATCGACGCACACGACGACTGAAATGTGCCGGCGCCCCGTCATTTTGGAATCACATACGTTGTCTTGTAGGGAGCGGGACGTCTTCCAGCAATTCTGGCAATGCCCTGGCGAGAAAATTGTAATAGTGCCTGCCATTTAATGACCTAGGTAGGAGATATGTCCCAATTAAACAGTCCCCAACAACACTGGCCCACACATATCCGTGTTCTCAATCCAGGTGTATCGTTCCATTAGTAAACAGATACAGTTCACTACTACACTGGTGGACAAAACAATCATGAGTCATGACAACTGAATAGTGTAATACGCCCTCTACCGGTTTAAATAATCCTCATAGGAAAAAAAGGCATTAAGGAAAAACATTTGTTTTGGTGTCCCCTACAACCTCCCAGAGTTTGTCGGTTTAAATAATTTTCAACCTGTATATGACTGTCTATCTATCTAATTTTACCATATTATTATTAAAGTTTTAATAATTGTATAACAGTACCTGATATCTCAGTCGTCCTCAATAATTTGCAGTGTTGTTTTATAGGAGGCCTTTCTATAACGTAACATCTTCTGCTTTCATTTTAGTTCTGACTGTTGTTGGTAATTATTTTGTACAGATGGTTTATGCTGGGTATGTTCTTGTTCAGCAGGTGTTTATTTGTGGTTTCCTTGATGTTTTATAATTCTTCGAGAACGTTGATTTTCGATACATCGTTTATAATTTCAAATAAAATAGAAGAAACAGACATATATCAAAATAAAGGAGTTTACAAATTAAATAGCAATAGCTGTCACAAATTTTACATTGGGAAGAACCACTAGAAACTTCACGACAAGATTTAATGAACATTTCAGAGATTTCATAAAGAATGAAGGTAAATCCAGTTTTTTTCAAAACATGTAGTAAAAGCAGGACATCAATTCAACACAATAGACAACGTATTATCGATCCTGCATAGAGAAAACAATGTATCGAAAATCAACGTTCTCGAAGAATTAGAAATCATCACGGAAACCTCAAATAAACACCTGCTGAACGAGAACATACACAGCATAAACCCTCTGTACAAAATAATTACCAACAAGTCAGGACCGAAATGAAAGCAGAAGATGATACATAAGTTATCGAAAGGCTTCCTATAAAACAACGCTGTAAATTATTAAGGACGCCTGAGATATCAGGTACTGTTACACAATTATTAAAACTTTAACACAGTAACCTCAACGGAGTTTCATAATATACTTTAAAAACATTATGTCATTATTTCTTGCTTCCCTTTTCCCAGTCAGCACAGGTTGGAATCCACAGGAATATATTTTATGTACATTGGATAATATGTTCGACCAAGTGTTTAAGATAGTAAATTTATTACAGTTACATATGCATCAACAATTTATTAGCAAATCTAATACATGCATACTGGAAAGTTATTATTAAAGGAAATATATTCCAATATAAAAACAGTAATGCCCAATAAATATCCGAAAACAAGATAAATAAATGGTGACGTCAAATGTAACATTGACATTGGTACATAATCATGTATAGATGTTTTCCCCATTGTCTTTCCTCGTGTCCAACCCGATGTATCTACAAATGTTTCAACAATTTTATCCACAATTCCACCTTCCACCAACCTAACTGTTATGTTGTTAACAGCTTCAACAAATGGATTCCTAGCGTGCATATTCAATGTTCTATGAAAACTTACACCATCTTCAGTAATCATGTGGTAAAACGTCGTAGAGACATCTTGAAAATGCAACCGTGAATTGTACAAAAACCTTTCCTCAGTAGTCAATGCTGCTATACTTGAATTATGGAAACAGAATTCTAGCAGTTGACAATCATCAAAAAACATTAAAAATGTATGATTATTTGCATAATATAACCCATTAGGATGCATAAGTATATTTTCTGTTAATGCTAATTGCAAATTTGATTGCTCCAATTCATAAAAAGTATTTATTTGATGTTTTCTTCCAGGATCTGTATAAAAGCTTGTCATAAAAGCTTGAAAAACAGTTGTAAAAACAATTGATATTAATATCCATGTCATAAAAATTATTCTAACAGTTACTTTCTTTGATATTTCATCAACAGGAATATTTAAAAATACACCCCAAGAAGTAAAAATACATTTAAAGATGTCAGCGTTCTTCGAGGTGTTGACATACTTCATTGATGATGATATAAATATAAGACTTAATATAATAAATAGCCAAGTTTCTGTTTTGAAAACTTTTGTTATGTTAGACCAATGAGGGTGTGATACAAAACGAGCTACAACCCAAGTATAAGTTTCGGTGTAGTACCTTGACATGTATTTCATTGTGTTTGTACTTTGTAAACCAAATGTAGTACCTAACATGATCATTTTTCTGGGTGAATCGTCAATTTTTGCTACATGTTTTGTTTCAATGTTCAATTTATTTGCAATTATTGATATTAATTTTAACTCAATACCATCTGTTATAGTACGATTACTTGTAGAAATTGAAAATGGTGGATTGTGAAAGCCAAGTACATGAAATTCACATTTTCTGCTAGATTTATTAACTTGTGGCTTGTATACTTCGTTAGAAATGTACATATTGTTGTTGCAATTGCTATAAATAGGTACCGGTATCAAATTACCACATACATCTGATGGCCACGATAATAATTTTAGATATTTATTCGTATCATGGTATATGACCAGAAAATTTCTTAAAGAAATATAATTTAAGAATTCAAAAATATAGTTTATATCTGCTGTTATGCCAAATATTATTATTATTATCTTTGCTTTGTGTAGATATAGATTGGACGTCAATCTCCGAATACCGTGTCTAAATTGTACACCATTTCCTTCAATAATGAATACAAAGCCATCTATTTTTTCACTTTCGTGTTTGCAGTCACTTTCATAATCATCAACTGTAATTGTCCATGATGATATTGAATGAATGGTTTTCAAAAGTTTACTTTGAATGTCTTTGTATAAATTGTTTTTGAAGTGAAGTTGAAAATTGCAATGAACTTGGTAGATAGAATTTAAATAAGTATCAATGTAATTGGTTTTGTCGAATTTTATTTTTTGGTATCCAAAGAAGCGTGTTTCGTGTGAACATACTGTTGAATCGTTTTGAGTAGATCGTTTAGTCCTCAATTTGGGTTGTTGAGGATAGTAGACATTTGTAATATATTCATGTGGAATTGTCATTAATATATTTCCTTGTTTTGGAAAGTAATATTTTGATATACTTCCGAAACATTCAATAATGTCTTCTTCAAGAAATGAATTCATACTTCTCAGAAAGTTGAAACCATTTCTGTGTATCTGTAACAGCACAAAAAATATGTTTAATTACTTTACTAACTATAAGGAATTTCCTGGGCGAATGCACACATGACATAAAATTACTGGGAAAGAACCCGAGAACAGGAAGTTTCTGTCTAAATTGAGATTTGGGGGGGGGGGGGGGGGGGCGTTGCATTAGATTCGATAGCTACAGCACAATCGTTTAGAAGTTTGAAATAGTGAAAATGCACAGTTTAAAAAACTAATCTCCATAGCGCGGATAGGCCGAGATGGTCCTTTGTCTACAATCCAGCTGTGGGACTCACAGTCTGCATGTTGTTAATCACATAGGTAGATGAAAAATTTCTTCCAGTTTAGGTGGTGACATATGGTCGATACAATGTGTGCCTCTCAGCCGTTTATAGCTGTGTTTTTCTTCAAACGCTGGAGCCGCTACATATTGTACTTATCTAAATTCCTCACGATGGTGGGTGGGGCACCGGTCCCCATACTGGACCTAAAATTCCATGAACCAATTTCTTCTTCCTTCTGTCCCCGTGTAAATATTTGAAACAACGCCAGTCCCGTAAGCTCTGCACCAAGGCCTCTTGCCTTGAATCCCTAAACTCCTAGTTCACCACCTTTCGTCCAGAGTTGAGAAGCTATCTTATTACCTACAATATTTGAAACTAGGTCACAAGATAACAGTCTGCTAACAATCCCTCTTCATAGTACTTCCTCTTATTCTACTTCCTTCACAGTAGCCTCTGCCCGCTCCTGGAATTTCCTTCCTCAAGATATCAGGGGATACCGCACTCTTGGTACTTTTAAGTCACGCTTATACAGTTACCTGTTGTCCAATAATTATTACATTAATCAATTATAATTTTTTTCTATTTATTTAAATTTATACCACGTTATTAATATTTTTCTCGTTTTTTTATATATCTTGTACATATTATATTTAATTCGTTAAATCTAGAGTAAATCAAATAATAATTGCATTGTATTTATAGCATGTAATCGTTTATGTATATTGTAATTTAGATGTAAGACCATTTTTTGTATTTTTAAAACCTGGTTGAATGGCAGACCAGGCCTTAAGGCCTTAACTCTGCCACGAAAAGTAAAGCTGCTATTATTATTATTATTATTATTATTATTATTATTATTTATTATTATTTATTATTATTTATTATTATTTTTATTATTATTACTATTATTATTACTACTATTATTACTACTATTATTATATATTATTATTATTACTATTATTATACTATTATTACTATTATTACTATTATTACTACTATATTACTACTATTATTACTATTATTACTACTATTATTACTATTATTATTACTATTATTATTACTATTATTATTATTATTATTGTTACTATTATTACTATTATTACTATTATTACTATTATTATTATTTATTTATTATTACTATTATTAGTATTATTTACCATTATTATTACTATTATTACTATTATTACTATTATTATTACTATTATTACTATTATTACTATTATTACTATTATTATTACTATTATTACTATTATTACTATTATTATTACTATTATTACTATTATTACTACTATTATTACTACTATTATTACTATTATTACTACTATTATTACTATTATTATTACTATTATTATTACTATTATTATTATTATTATTATTGTTACTATTATTACTATTATTACTATTATTACTATTATTATTATTATTACTATTATTAGTATTATTACCATTATTATTACTATTATTACTATTATTACTATTATTACTATTATTACTATATTATTACTATTATTACTATTATTACTACTATTACTACTATTATTACTATTATTACCATTATTATTATTATTATTATTATTATTATTACTATTATTATTATTATAATTAATATTAATATTAATATTATATTAATATTAATATTAATATTATTATTATTGTCATTGTTATTATTGTTATTATTATTATTAATGTTTTGATTAGAGGCTACTTTTTAATCTTCACAACCGATTACCAACAAATAGCCTAAACAATGCATTCTTACCGATGCAGCTGATATGTAATTATAATGTACTACATAAAATAATAAATATTTCAGAGCCATCTTGATAATTATACTGCCTAACTGGTTAATAAAACACAGAATATTCTACGTCTCCTGATAAGAATTCTACTTGTTTCAATGTGTCCTCTGTAAATTCTGATCCCGATCATACGTTTCTCGTATTGTCTTGTTTATAAACTTTAAGAGAATTAATTTGGATATTGAGGTATTCAATTACAAATATTATTGTATTATTGTAATACAAGTTTGAAAACAACGTGGGATTGACCTACATTATTACAATAAAAACATTAATAGTGAAATATGATGTAACAATGATACCAGCGTTATATTATATATTATGCTTTTCTTCATATTTGAATACGCTCTTACAGTCAAGAGTAAAGGGGTTTTCTATTGTCGTAGGGAAATAGTCTATATATTAACACCAATTTAAAATAACATAATTCATAATTTGTTAACATGCCTGAAGAAGGTACAGTGTACCGAAACAGCTGTCACTGAATATGTTTTAATAAATATGAAAATCAAATAAAACTAAGTTTTATTTTTATTATTGTTTATTTTTTATTATTTCACTCACCTCATACTTCATAATTCATAGCAGACCCTGGGTTTCTTCACATCTTTTGTGACATTCTCAATGCTGTGTCACGTTCACAACTGACGTCCAACGGCTTTCTATCCTGCAGACTGACCTCTGCGCCACCTGGTGGCCGACCGAAGAATTTCCAAATCAGTCCTCTCTCCTTATAACCGGGTATTTCAAAATTCATAGTTGTATTTTCATTCTTGCATATGTAAATTTTTTCCCAAATTGTGAGTTCCTTCGGTTTTTCCAATTGTTTAAGTAATTTTGTTTTGGTTTCTATTCTATGTTTTTCTGACCAGGCATGTGCAGCTATTGCAGATTTTTCAGTTTCTCCATTTTTAACATTTCTGAGGCGTTCTTTTAATCTCGTATTTAGATTCCTTTTTGTTTTTCCTATGTATATCTTTTCACAATCTTTACAATTAATTTGATAAATTCCCGATTTTTTGCAGTCTTCAATATTTTCATTTTTGTTGGTTTTTATTAAAATTACCTAAGCTGTAATCATTTTTCGGTGCTAATTTAATGTTGAATTTGTTGAAAAATTTTTGAAACTTGTCAAATACTAAAGGATGGTATGTGAACTTCTTGAATTTTTTGCCTATATTTTTATCTGTCTGAAGAGTACTTTCATTAATGATTTTTTGTTTTTTGAATTTATTTATTTTCTTGTGTATCATCTTCTCTTGAAAACCATTATCCTTCGCAATTTTTATTAATTAATTTAAAAATATTACCATCTGATGTTTAATCTGCAAAGCAGCCGGTCTAACATCAGCCTCTAAAGAACCCACAATATACAGTTTTCTAATTATATATATATATGTTTCACCATCTATTATTTGCAGACAACTAAGTGCTGATTACTCAGGGTACGGAAGGTGCATCGTACATGACAAGGAAATTAATTGAGGAATACAAAAAATTGGGATTAAATATAAACATTAAGAAAACCGAATATCTAACGACAGAACTAGAGAATGGAGAGAAATTACAACGTGAAAATGTTGAAATTCAGAACATTGAAAAATTCAAATATTCAGGATCAATTTAAAATCAGATGAGGAATGTTACACTGAAATTGAGGAAAGAATTAGTGAAGGAAGAAAAGTAATTGCAATGTTAAAATCAATCGCATGGAGTGAAAATATTACAAATAAAATCAAGACATTTATGTTTAAATCATTAGTACAAAGTGTTGTGTTGTGTGGTGCAGAGACCTGGACTTTATATTACTGGCAACAGAAATGGATTTTTGGCGAAGGGCATCAATAAAATCAAGAAAGGGAAAAATTCGGAACCAGAAAATTAGAGAAATAATGAATGTTAAACATATTATAGAAATAATAGAAGAAGGAAGATTGAAATGCTATAGACATCTGAAGAAGATGGAAAATAATAGAATCCCAAGAATGGTGCTGGATTGAAATGCTGAAGACATGAGGAGGATGGGGAAACCCAAACAACAGTGGATGGATGAAGTGAGAAGAAACGTGATCAGCAAAGACCTCAAAGAAGAAGATGCTGAGGATAGAAATCTGTGGCGGAAACAAAACACATTTGGGCTGAAGTATAACTACTGTAATGTAGAGAAAATCCTTAATAAAAATAATATCTATCTAACTGTTACATTCAATATGTTGCTGATGATTGTGATAACGCAAACTGTTATCAAAATTATAACTATCTTGTTTGGTTTTATGTTGGTAATTCTAGTTACATAGTGTCCCCAAATAATAGCAACCCAAAATTAAAATCAAAGTAATAATATTTATATAAAAAATAATTTAACTTGTCTCCTTCTACCTTCTAACCCAAGGGCCTCCTGAGGCCTGTATTGGGATCACTTTACTTTCCAAGCATGGTCTCATCTAGGCTCAATTTTGGAAATGCATACTATTATGCATTACAGGGACTCTTGTCCATTATTATTATTATTATTATTATTATTATTATTATTATTATCATCATCATCATTCATCATCATCATCATCATCATTATTATTATTATTATTATTATTATTATTATTATTATTATTATTATTATTATTATTATTATTATTATTATTATTATTATTATTATTATTATTATTATTATTATTATTATTATTATTATTATTATTATTGTTATTCATCCGGTATCATGGCAGCTGCCGCCGTCTTCCGGAAACCAAAGGTCATTCCTCTCTGTCCATCCATTGATCTTCCTCCATTCCTCTGATATTCATAGCTGCTTGTACCACTTCTATCCAAGTTTTCTTCGGTCTTCCTCTCTTTCTCCTTTCCATTGGGATCCATTCCATAACAATTTTTGGCAATCTTTGCTCTGGCATTCGTTTGGTGTTTGTTCCCTAAAATGGTAACTCAGTGGTACTACCGAAGCCACAAGCTTCATGGTCGCGCTGACATAAGCCCTCCATACATCCCTATCATGAGTTAATGTTTTCCAATCAGTCCCTGTATAATCTATATCATTTAAATGATAGTTTAACTGGGTGTTTTCCCTCAAAAAACTTCCAAGTTCCTCTTTTATTCCTCTTTCGAACTATATATCGTGCTCATCCCAGTCTAACTAACTCACATTATTATTATTATTATTATTATTATTATTATTATTATTATTATTATTATTATTATTATTATTATTATTATTATTATTATTATTATTATTATTATTATTATTATTATTATTATTATTATTATTATTATTATTATTATTATTATTATTATTATTAATGAAAAGAATTTTAAGTACAGAAATGGATGTTTTAAGAAGATCAGCTGGAAAATCTAGAATGGATAGAATACGAAATAAAGAAATAAGGGAATTTATGGGTGTACAAGAGGAGCCGGGCATCATAGACATTATAGAAAAGAAAAGATTACAGTGGTATGGCCATGTCAAAAGAATGCCAGAGCAAAGATTGCTAAAAATTGTTATGGAATGGATCCCAATGGAAAGGAGGAAGAGAGAAAGACCGAAGAAAACTTGGACAGAAGGGGTACAAGCAGCTATGAATATCAGAGGAATGGAAGAAGATCAATGGATGGACAGAGAGGAATGGCGTTTGGTTTCCGGAAGACGGCGGCAGTTGCCATGATACCGAATAATGATGAGGATTATTATTACTATTATTATTATTATTATTATTATTATTATTATTATTATTATTATTATTATCACGTTTCACTGTATCTTGTTTTACAACCAATCACAGTCGTGTTTCGCCCGATATTTATGAAGTAAGTTTATCATATTAAAGAAAGCTCTTCTTTTTTATATTCTGAACAGGTTATAGTATTATTTTGTAGAGACTAACTTTGTAAGGAATACGGCTACCAGATTATATATATTGTGCACGAATGTAAACAGATACTGATTGCGTGATATATTAGAAAAACATTCGTAGTAATTTATTGTACCATCATAAAATTATACCACTCTTTGCACTTTCTTAAACGTATTATTTTCCAAGTATTTACGGTCAAGAAAATATAATTTACATCATAGGACATCAGAAATTAATTAATAACCTATTATGTTGGTTATAAACAGTTTATTGTGTTTCTTTTTTCTCCACTAGGGTGCATTCTTAAAATATTGCGATCATTTAGCAATAAATAATATCATCTGGTTGCAGTGATGAACAAATGAAACAACAAACGTTTCTCATTTGTTTTCGAACATCACCGTTTACATTAAATTAAGAATTAGAATAAAGAATCAAGAATAAATGTTATTTACAAATAAATGTTATATACAGCATTGACACCCGAATGAGCCAAATGATCGTGCTCGGGTGCAGTTCAGTTACATGAATAATACAAATAGAATATATACATTTAAAGTTAGGGCCAGTTTCACTTTTAGATAAATTATGACACATCCAAATAAAAAATAATAATATATTGGGAATAATACTTATTCTAACAAAAGAATTAATGCAATGGAAAATGATATCTTCTTGCATCTTGTAAGCCCATGTTTTCCTTAACAGAGATTTAGGCGCTCTCGCCCTACAGGGAAGAATTTGAACCATACTAATTTAGTTACACTTGTTTTCGTATAGATGTAATTTTGAGTGGTCCGTGGTCAGCGTTCCGCCTCATACTGACATCTAGGAAACCAAGGTAGTACTAGGACGGGAAATTTCGGTAAATTCTGCTTGGAGGCCTTTTCATTCAGGCTTAAGGATCCTTTACGAGCCTGAAAATCTTCAGACTCAGGACCCACGGCTTAAATTCCTCCCGGAGGACTTGCTCCTTGGATTTTTCCATCCTAAAAAAATTCATCGACCCCGGCCGAGTTTGAACCCGCTACCCTCCAGACCAGAGGCAAGGAGCATAACCACTAGTCCACCGATAATGATATACATAAAATAATTATAACCAATAATACAGAAGAAAGTAATTAGTTATATATTGATTTATAATGATATAAGCAAAAATAGATGATTTATATTAATAAATATCAGAAATATTGTGATTCAGAAATATGGCTATACGTTTGATCGCATTTTGTGACGAAAATATTACTATTAAAGGAAATGTGATATTATCATTGGAACGGTAATCCTTCAAATTACAACAATAGAACAAAACAAAACAAATCACTTACAACAACACTAAGCAAGTCACTTTATTGCTTCAAACTGTTCGCCGTTTACATCCTACCATAATTGGCAACGCTTTGGGAAGTCATTCATTGCGTTATGATACATGTTTAGAGGAATAGCTCTAATTTCTTCCTCAATCACTAATTTCAGCATGCCGACGTCTTGAGGTTTCCGAGCATAAACCTTCTCCTTCAAATAACCCCACAACCAATAGTCACATGCTGTGAGGTCAGGGGAACGGGCTGGCCATTCAATGGGGCTTCTTCTTCCCACCCACCTGTTTTGCAAATGATCAACCAAAATTTCCCTCGCCGCAATGCATAGTGAGGAGGCGCACCATCCTGCTGGAATAAACATTGTTCATGTTCAGCACTTTGCATTACTGACAGGAAAATTTGTCTGAGGATATCACTATACCGATCACCATTAACAGTCTCATTCAAAATTCGCATTCTTAACAATCCTTCCCATCCGATCATAGCCCAAACAGTGACTTTGCCGCATCTTAAACGTGTATCTTCAATAACATTAGGATTCTCTTTACCATAATAGTGACAAATGTGTCGATTAACACGTCCGTTCACATGGAAAACAGCTTCATCAGAAAAGTGCAATTTTCTGTACCAATGGCCGTCGTTTGCTGATTCCCTCACAACAAATTCACAAAATTCCATCCGCCTGTCAGGGTCGTCTTCATTAAGTTCGTGGACACGAATCAGTTTGAAGGGCTGGTACTTCTCACGCTTCAAAACACGACACACACTCGATTGAC
Organism: Diploptera punctata; assembly: GCA_030220185.1. Taxonomy (NCBI): domain Eukaryota; kingdom Metazoa; phylum Arthropoda; class Insecta; order Blattodea; family Blaberidae; genus Diploptera; species Diploptera punctata. The sequence continues at coordinate 247,555 of JASPKZ010005712.1, forward strand.
TGATATGAAGCTCACGTGCAGCTTGGCGGGTTGATTTTTGTGGACTAGCGTCGAACGCTCCATAATTATCTTCGTTGTTTCTGCACCCGTGCTAATACGAGGCCTACCAGGAGGTTTGATTTTCTGCATCCTTCCCGTTTCCAGCAGTCGTTTTCTCCACTTCCCCACAGTCGACGGCTGCAATGCTACGTTAAGCTCACGTCTTGCCTGTCTTGCGGCCTCACGATCATTAGCATACGTTATTGTCCATGCAGCAATTGTAATTTGCTGTTGCATGTTCAACGCCATTTTGATTAATGACGTAAGTTCTACACTGTTTTGTTTTATTCCATTCTTGTAATTTGAATAATTGCCTTTCCAACGGTAATTTCATATTTCCTGTAATGGTAATATTTTCATCACACAACGCGAACAAACGTACAGTCATATTAATAATTCACTCCGTATATGTCTGTCTGTCTATCTTTCTAATTTTACTATGTTATTATTAAAGTTATAATAATTGTATAACAGTACCTGATATCTCAGTCGTCCTCAATAATTTGCAGTGTTGTTTTATAGGAGGCCTTTCGATAACGTACCATCTTCTGCTTTCATTTTGGTACTGACTGTTCTTGGTAATTATTTTGTACAGAGGGTTTATGCTGGGTTTGTTCTCGTTCAGCAGGTGTTCATTTGGGTTTTCTTGATGATTTCTAATTCTTCGACAACGTTGATTTTCGATACATCGTTTATAATTTCAAATAAAATAGATGAAACAAACATATATCAAAATAAAGGAGTTTAAAAAATAAATTGCTATAGCTGCAACAAATTTTACATAGGAAGAACCACTAGAAACTTCACGACAAGATTTAATGAACACTTCAGAGATTTCATAAAGAATGAAGGTAAATCCAGTTTTTCAAAACATGTAGTAAAAGCAGGACATCAATTCAACACAATAGACAACGTATTATCGATCCTGCATAGAGAAAACAATGTATCGAAAATCAACGTTCTCGAAGAATTAGAAATCATCACGGAAACCTCAAATAAACACCTGCTGAACGAGAACATACACAGCATAAACCCTCTGTACAAAATAATTACCAACAACAGTCAGGACCAAAATGAAAGCAGATGATGATACATAAGTTATCGAAAGGCCTCCTATAAAACAACGCTGCAAATTATTAAGGACGATTGAGATATCAGGTACTATTATACAATTCTTAAAACTTTAACACAGTAACCTCGACGGAGTTTCATAATGTATTTCTATCTATCTTCGGGTTTTTACAGCTGCTGCCGTCTTCCCGTGCCAAACCTCCAAAAAGCCTACGGTCTTGGGCATCTTCGATGCTTAGCCCTCTAGCTTGCATTACTGTCTTCATGTTTTCCTTCCATGTTAACCTTGGTCTTCCTCTTTTCTTCTTTCTGTTAGGATGCCATTCATATAGTTGCTTCGGCCATCGCTCATCTTCCATTCTTAAAACATGTCCTAACCACTTTAATTCCTTTTCCTCAATTCTTTCAATTATGCTTTGTTCTGCTTCCATTTTGTTTCTAATTTCCTTATTTGTGACACGTTCTAATTTAGGCTTTCTGGCACTTCTTCGTAAATAATCCATTTCTAGAGCTATTAGTTTCATAATGTATTTAAAAAACATTATGTCTTCCCTTTTCCCAGTCAGCACAGGTTGGAATCCACAGGAATATCTTTTATGTACATTAGATAATATATTCAATCAATTGTTTAAGATAGTAAATTTATTACAGTCACATATGCATCAACAATTTATCAGCAAATCTAATGCATGCACATTGGAAAGATATTATTAAATGAAATAAATTCCAATATAAAAACAGTAATGCCCAATAAATATCCAAAAACAAGGTAAATAAATGGTGACGTCAAATGTAACATTGACATTGGTACATAATCATGTACATATGTTTTGCCCATTCTCTTTCCACGTGTCCAACCCGATGGATCTACAAATGTTTCAACAATTTTATCCACAATTCCACCTTCCACCAAACTAACTGTTATGTTCTTAACAGCTTCGACAAATGGATTTCTAGCGTACATATTCAATGTTCTATGAAAACTTACAACATCCTCAGTAAACATACGGTAAAACGTCGTAGAGACATCATGAAAATGTAACCGTGAATTGTACAAAAATCTTTCCTCAGTAGTCAATGCTGCTACACTTGAATTATGGAAACAGAATTCTAACAGTTGACAATCATCAGAAAACATTAAAAAGGTATGTTTATTTGCATAATATAAACCATTATGATGTATAAGTATCTTTTCTGTTAATGCTAATTGCAAATTTGATCGTTCCAATCCATAAAAAGTATTTATTTGATGTCTTCTTCCAGGATCTGTATAAAAGCTTGTCATAAAAGCTTGAAAAACAGTTGTAAAAGCAATTGATATTAATATCCATGTAATAAAAATTATTCTAACAGTTACTTTCTTTGATATTTCATCAACAGGAATATTTAAAAATACACCCCAAGAAGTAAAAATACATTTAAAGATGTCAGCGTTCTTCGAGGTGTTGACACACTTCATTGTTACTGATACAAATATAAGACTTAATATAATAAATAGCCAAGTTTCTGTTTTGAAAACTTTTGTTATGTTAGACCAATGAGGATGTGATACAAAACGAGCTACGACCCAAGTATAAGTTTCGGTATAGTACCTTGACATGTATTTCATTGTGTTTGTACTTTGTAAACCAAATGGAGTACCTAACATGATCATTTTTCTGCGTGAATCGCCAATTTCTGTTATATGTTTAGTTTCAATGTCCAATTTATTTGCAATTATTGATATTAATTTTAACTCAATACCATCTGTTACAGTACTATTACTTGTAGAAATTGAAAATGGTGGGTTATGAAAGCCACGTACATGAAATTCACATTTTCTGCTAGATTTATTAACTTGTGGCTTGTATACTTCGTTAGAAATGTACATATTTTTGCTGCAATTGCTATAAATAGGTACCGGTATCAAATTACCACATTCATCTGATGGCCACGATAATAAGTTTAGATATTTATTCGTATCATGGTATATGACTAGAAAATTTCTTAAAGAAAAATCATTTAAGAATGCAAAAATATAGTTTATATCTGGTGTTATGCCAAATATTATTATTATTATCTTTGCTTTGTGTAGATATAGATTGGATATCAATCTCCGGATACTGTGCGTACGTTGTACACCATTTCCTTCAATAATGAATACAAAGCCATCTATTTTTTCACTTTCGTGTCTGCAGTTACTTTCATAATCATCAACTGTAATTGTCCATGATGATATTGAATTAATTGTTTTCAAAATTTTGTTTTCAATGTCTTTGTATAAATTGTTTTTGAAGTCAAGTTGAAATTTGCAATGAACTTGGTAGACATAATTTAAATAAGCATCAATGAATTTGGTTCTGTCGAATCTTATTTCTTGATATCCAAAAAAACGTGTTTCGTGTGAACATATTGTTGAATCGTTTTGAAAGGATCGCTTTGTTCTCAATTTGGGTTGTTGAGGATAGTAGACATTTATATGATATTCATGTGGAATTATCATTAATATATTTCCTTGTTTCGGAAAGTAAATTTTTAATATATTTCCAAAACATTCTATAATGTCTTCCTCAAGAAATGAATTCAAACTTTTTAGAAAACTGAACCCATTTCTGTGTATCTGTAAAAGCGCAAAACATATTTTAATTACATTACTATCTACAATAAATTATCTGAAAATCCATGAAAAGAAAGGTACAGGGAAAGCACCAAAACTCAATTTTTTTGTCCAAATTGAGATTAAGATTTCATTATATTCTACACATAAAATAATATAATTTATAAATGTGAAACAGTAAAATATACAGTTTAAAAATTTGCTTCACGGCGCGACAGGCCTAGAATGCCTTTGGCCTACCAGCCGGCTGCTGGCCTCACATCTACATGTGTTAATCACAGAGGTAGACCATCATTCTGCCAGTGTAAGGATGGCATGTGTTCAGTATGTACCAGTCATGTCAAGGACTGTCAATCACTATCATTATATAAATCCAAATTAACTGATATATTAAGTTCCACACAATAAAAATATTAACTACAAAACAACTATATTCAGCATTTTGTATATACCTATAAACATTCATCCAGGAAGCTTTTCTTACTTTATTTTATTCTATTCCGCGTTTTGTTAGTGTTAGCTAATATTAGACCACATCTGCATTGCTTTTGTTTAGTTTATATTTTAATATTTTCAAATTGTAATAAGTATGTAATTATTTTTTTATATCTTATTATTTTCTGGTTGAATGGAAGAGAGGGCCTTATGGCCTTAACTCTACCATCTTAAATAAAGCATTATTATTAATTACCCTCATTCTCTACATCATCTCTGTTAATCCTCTGTAATCCATCCATCCATAGTAATTCTGTCCGAGGGCAGGTGTTTCACTGCAAACATAGTATTTCCATGCTATGCTTTGCAGCTTTACTAGAGAATTATAGGTGTGGTAGCTTCCCGTTGCTTTCCACACCGATGAAGGATGATGATGATGATAATGGTAAGGATGATAATGATAAGGATGATGACGATGATGGCCGTTGGGCCCTAAGCTTCCTGACATTTATCTTATAGGTGAGGAAAAACCCCGAAAAAACCTCATCCAGGAGCCTGTCTCGACAGGTAATCGAACCCGGGCCCGCTGCGTGACAAGGCAGCACGCTACCTCAAGACCACAGCGGTGGACTCTTCTGTAGTAGAGGAGTAAAATTTACAATGAGTACATTTTTACAATTTGTACTGAATTGTACAATGGGTACATTTTTACAATTTGTACTGAATTGTTAAGAATTTCCTAATAAAGAACAGATTATTAATTTATTGACTTAGCCTTTCACGGCCGGAGTTGCTATCATGATATTGAAGAAGATTTCCGGGCTGGTCTCGAGGCTTGAGATTCCCCGACGTTTCGCCAGAGACTGCGTCTGGCTTCCTCAAGGGTTGTCTTGAGTATGGCAATTTTGTCCACTGTCTGTCCTATTTATACCTTTCACCGCGATGTGTTCGTAGGTTATATCTGCCTTATGATTAGTTAGCAGTAGGGACTTCCATTGCTCCAATGAGGTTGTTATTTGATGGTCTAGTAGACTGTTCTTGTAGAGGTTTGCCTTCGGCGTTTTTTAGAATCGGTATCCATATTTTGTTAACTTTTAATGACTCTTATTTTCTATTGAAACTGTTTTTATGTTTGAATATTTCGATGGCTTCTCGTTGTAGACGAGTAAAATAATGTGTGCAGTTAGATAATATGTCTGTATTCTGGTATTGTACTATGTGGCCATCAAGTAAACATGTCGGATAAGTCGGCAGTAGCAGAACACTCTTCACTTGATGGCCACATAGTAGAATAACAGAATACAGACATATTATCTAACTGCACACACTATTTTACCTGTCTACAACGAGAAGACATCGAAATATTCAAACATAAAAACAGTTTCAATAGAAAAGAAGAATCATTAAAAGCCAATAAAATATGGATACCGGTTCTAAAAAACGCAGAATGCAAACCTCTACAAGAACAGTCTACTAGACCATCAAACAGCAACCTCATTGGAGTAATTGAAGTCCCTACCGCTGACCAATCAGAAGGCAGATATAACCTAGGAACACATCGAGGTGAACGGTATAAATAGGACAGACAGTGGACAAAATTTCCAGTCTCAAGACAACCTTTGAGGATGCCAGATGCAGTCTCTGGCGAAACGTAGTCGGGGAACTTAAAGCCTCGAGACCACGGCCTACACCCCGGAAATCTTCTTCAAGATCATCATAGATTATTATTATATTATTATTATTATTATTATTATTATTATTATTATTATTATATTTTTATTAGAGGCTACATTGTAATCTCCCTCACAACCGATTACTAACAAACAGTCTAAACAATGCATTCTTACCAATGCAGCTGATATGTAATTATATTGTACAATATATATTAATAAATATTTCAGAGCCATCTTGATTATTATACTGCTTAACTGGTTAATAAAATGAACCGAATATTGTACATCTCCTGATGGGAATTCTACTAGTTGCAATGTGTTCTCTGTAAATTCTGATCCCTCGTACGTTTCTCGCGTTTTCTTGTTTATGAACTTTAAGAGAATTAATTTATTTATTGAAGTATTTAATTATAAATATTATTGTAATAAATTAATGTAAGTTAGAAAACAACATGGGATTGACCTACATTGTTTGAAGAAAAACATTAAAAGTGAAATACGAAGTAACAATGGAACAATGTAACGCGCTTTATTTATAATATGCTTTTCTTCATATTTGAATACCCGCTTATTGTCAAGAGTTTAACAATCATAAAGGGGTTTTCTATTGTCATAGGGAAATAGTCTATACATTAACACCAATCAAGAAATTGTTGTTAACATCTGATGTTTGATCTGTAGAGCGGTCGGCCTAACATCAGTCCCTAAAGAGCCTAGTTTATTAATTATACTAAAATCTAACTGTTAAATTGATTACGTTGCTGATGAGACAAACTTCATTACTGTTAAGCAAATTATAGCTATCTTTTCTAGTTGTATGTTGGTAATTCAGTCATACAGTGACCCCAAGTAATAGAAACCCAAAATTAAAATAAAAGTAGTAATATTTATAAAAATTCATGGACAGGTACTGGGAAGCCAGGGAAAAGGTGATGAACATTTGATAATCTTTCTTTTTATTGTTTGTTATTGTTATTGTTTGTTTTCCTCAGTCATTATTGTCTAATGCAAATTTTCAAAAGCCACTGCATTTAAATAAACATTAAAAAACAATTTAACTTCTAAAAGCATAGTCGCCTCAAAAAGCAAAGGTTCAATTCTGGAAATACATGCTATTATGCATTACAGGGACTCCCGTCCTTCATTATTATTGATTGTATGTGTGTATGTTTTCCTTCTATTGAAACAAATTCAAATGTGCAGAAATTAATAGTTCTTATTTTGAGACGAATAAACACAATTATTATCATTACTATTGTTTTTGTTGTTGTTGATGTTTTCGTCGTTGTCGTAGTCGTCGTTGTTGTTGTTGTTACTGCTGTTGATGCTGTTGTTTTTCTTGTTGTTGTTGTTGTTGATGCTGTTGTTTTTCTTGTTTTTGCTGCTGCTGTTGTTGCTGTTGATGCTGTTGTTTCTCTTGTTGTTGCTGCTGCTGTTGCTGTTGCTATTGATGTTGCAGTTACTGCTGTTGCTGTTGTTGCTGCTAATGCTATTGCTGCGGTTGTTGCTACTGCTGTTGCTGCTGCTGTTGTTGCTGCTGCTTTTATTGCTGCTGCATTTATTGCTGCTGCTGCTGTTATTGCTGCTGCTGTTTTTGTTGTTGTTACTGCTGCTGTTGTTGCTCCTGCTGCTGCTGTTGTTGCTGGTGCTGTTATTGCTGCTGCTTTTATTGTTGCTGTTGTTGTTGTTGTTGTTACTGCTACTGCTGTTGCTGCTGCTATTGTTGCTGCTGCTGTTGTTGCTGCTGCTGTTATTTCTGCTGCTGCTGTTATCGCTGCTGCTGTTGTTGTTGTTATTACTGCTACTGCTGTTGCTGCTGCTGTTGTTGCTGCTGCTATTGTTGCTGCTGCTGTTGTTGCTGCTGCTGTTGTTGCTGCTGCTGTTATTTCTGCTGCTGTTATTGCTGCAGCTGTTGCTACTGTTTTTGCTATTTCTGCTGCTGTTACTGTTTCTGATGTTGCTGCTGCTGTTGTTGTTCTTGTTGTTGCTGCTCTGTTGCTGCTGCTGTTGCTTTTGCTGTTGTTTTTCTTGTTGCTCTTGCTGTTGCTGTTGCGGTTGCGGTAGCGGTTACGGTTGCTGTTGCTGTTGCTTTTGTTGTTATTATTATTATTTTTTATTATTATTATTATTATTATTATTGGAAGAAGAAGAAGAATATTATTCTGGTCGGAGTACATATAGCTAGGTATGCAGTGTGTATTAGAACCTCAACGACAAAATAATAGGGATGACAAGCCATACAGAGAAAATTATTATTTGTTATGGAACATGAAACTCACTGTTAAGTAGTCTTCTCCATTCGCCTGTCTATTAATCTCTCTTTGGTAAAAATTGTTTAAGAACTTTATTCTCAAATACTCGTAATATTTTCTTCTCTCTTAAGATAAGAGTCCATGTTTCGGATCCATATAACTGGGAGAATAATAGTTTTATATAATTTCAGTTAATATTTTTTTAATAAATTGGGACGACAAGAGTCTCTGTAATGCGTAATAGCATTCATTTCAAGAAATGAGCCTGTATTTAATTTATACTGATACCAATACTAACAAAAATGTTTGTGAATGTTATATGACACATGCTGCAAGCGATACGCGTAGTACGTGCATTACAGAATTTTCAAATTTTAAGTTTTACTAAATCTAGTCAGAAACGTCAAACCGGATAGTAATATGAGACAGTGTTATTTTGATTATTTATAATTAAAATGATAAAATTAAAACAAAGTATTTAAAAAAGGAGTAGTAGTTCCTGTCACTCCTCTTGAAAGCATAGGTCATTTGTGATTTCATGACACCGGACTCTGTTTTTTGTCAAATTCCTGACTTCATTCCAACTTTTTCCTTCAAGATTTTTAAAATACATTACGAAACTCCGCTAAGGTCACTGAGCTAAAGTTTTAAGAAATGTATAACAGTACCTGATATCTCAGCCGTCCTCAATAATTTGCAGTGTTGTTTTATAGGACGCCTTTCGATAACTTATGTATCATCTGCTTTCATTTTGGTACCAAAAATTTGCAGTGTTGTTTTATAGGAGGCCTTTCGATAACTTAAGTATCATCTTCTGCTTTCATTTTGATACCAATTTGCAGTGTTGTTTTATAGGAGGTCTTTCGATAACATGAGTATCATCTTCTGCTTTCATTTTGGTACCAAAAATGTGCAGTGTTGTTTTATAGGAGGTCTTTCGATAACTTATGTATCATCTGCTTTCATTTTGATACCAATTTGCAGTGTTGTTTTATAGGAGGCCTTTCGATAACTTACGTATCATCTTCTGCTTTCATTTTTTCTGGGTGAGGTTTTTATCTGAGTTTTTCCTCACCTGTAAAAGACAATTTTCTGAAAACCTGTAAGGCCCAAACGGTCCCCGAAATCATCTGACCATCATCAGCATCCTTATCATGCTCATCCCCCCCCCCCCCATCATCCTATCACCGGTGTGGAAAGCAACGGGAAGCATCCACACCTCCAAATTCCCTAGTAAAGCTGCAAGCACAGCATGAAAATGCTATGAGTGGCATTGAATGACCTGCCTTCGGGGCAGACTTACTATGGATGGATGAATTTCTAATATAGATTTGTGAGTAAACACTAATTTTTGTTTGTTCGTTAAATAGTACTAACAAATGCCCACTCTTGATTTACAAATCTCTAGATAAATTCCCACATCCTCACTTCGTGAGTCGTTGATTTATCGATAATTTGGAAATCACTCATGGCATTACTTACGAATATTTCTCATTGAACATAGCACACATTTCAGGGTATCAATTACAATTTAAGGTTTCTTTTGTTCACGAAGTCTCATTGTTACGAAAAGAGACAGTCTTCTGTTAGAATGTGAGGTAATTTACTGAGAACAGCGAAGCGCATAATGTGCAACGGTCCCATTAATAAACATCCCCGGCAAAACCTGAATACAAATTGTGGCATCAGTGAACCACGAAGTTTGTATTTCTTTCTGAAGGGATCTGCAAATTTACTGTACTTTACTGCCACGTCAAGGTGAGAGAAAAAACGCCAAATAAATTGAGACTAGAAGTTTTTTTTTTTTAAGATTTTTCTGTACGGCTAAGAGGGAGAAAAACGCTACACAAACTCAGACTAAAAATGTTCAAGATTTGTTTCTGGTAGATTCGTTGTATTATATTTAAGAACTCAGGACCCAAGTTCCCCAAATCAAATCTGGGCCTGACATGAACTTCCATTTAGACCACACTCAGCAAATTTACTTCTTATTATTATTCATGATTCGTAGGATTTTCATCCTGTTTGTTTCCAAAATCACTCCTCGGAAGAAGACATATTGGATGTGCATCCAGTGTCTACCCATCTCTTGGCTGGTCTTCCTCTCGTTCTTCTCCCGTCCATTGGTCTATCTTCATTAGCTCATTTTGCAAATCGGTTGTCTTCCATTCTTTCTATATGACCTTTTCGTCTATCTATAATAAATTTGGTTAAGTCTTGAATATGACATTTGTCCCTAATTTCTGTGATGTGTATCTTATCAAATAATCTTTTCCCCTACGTCTTTATAAATTATTTTAATAATAATAATAATAATAATAATAATAACAATAATTCTTATTGGGATTTTTTCTACACTACAGTAATTTTTCTTTCAAGTAATCTTTCTTTAAAGTAATTTTACTCTTCCAAAAATGCTTGTCAAGCCCATTTTCTTCTGGAAATTCCAACCTATTCATTTTCCTCCTGATAACATCCATCTATTCTTCCTGAGATTTTCCTCTTCTTCTTCTTCTACCTTAAGCATTCTATTCCAAAATAATTTTCCATAATGTGATATGGACTTCATTATTATCCAGTGTAAGATATATATATTAATTGGTGTTTCCCGTATAATGTATCATATTTATATTATTATTATTATTATTATTATTATTATTATTATTATTATTATTATTATTATTATCGTATCATTATTGTTATTACCCTATAAAATGTTGTTTGTACATGACATTTACATTGCTACATTTATTGTATCTTTAACTGTTTATAATTAGTATAGTGTATATCTATTTGTCGAATATTTATCTGTATTTGTGCTGGTTAAGTGGAAGAGAGGGCCTTATGGCCTTAACTCTGCCAGAATAAATAAAGTATTATTATTATTATTATTATTATTATTATTATTATTATTATTATTATTATTATTATTATTATTATTATTATTATTATTATTATTATATTATTATAGATACTGGGCATTCCATAAGTAATATAAATCAGGGATTCGAATGGTGACCACTATAATTTTGTAGTATGCTGTTGAGCAGTCTTTATTGTATGACAAAGTCTCAAAATAGCACTATTTTGTGAATACAGTCACCAATACCCCCAAAAAATTATGTTCAGTAGAATTTGTTTGGAAGGTGGAATTGGGAAGTACTCGAACATCGACCAAACTCACCAGACATGAGCCTTTTTTACTATAACTTATTCTTAAAGATCAAAGAACCTCTACGAGGCATTTAATATCTATCAAGAGTTGATATCCAGAAAGCTCTGTGATACAGATATCCAGAAATGGTGCTGCAGATGGATGTTCCATCTTCCGAGGATTTGAAAACGTGCAATTCACTTGACAGGAGACTCTAAATGAAGTTCGTAATATCAAAAGTAACCTATATATTTTTGTGAGTTACCGTATTTTACGGACTATAAGACGCACCTTAATTTTAAGCCTTTTTTAAATAACATTTTTACCATTTTTTAATTTGATTGCAAAGCAAGATTTAAAAAATGTAGTTTATAAAATCGTTCTGATCTTTAAAATCCCTAAAAATCGTCATCTGAACTTCTTCTTTATCTTCTTCGTCGCCATCGTTATTCTCTTCATACATTTATATAGGATGGTCTTCACTGCCATCGAGAGCGTTACTTACGCCGCACTTCTTGAAAGATTTAACAATAATGTCTTCTCTCACTATAGACCACGACTGTTTTATCCACTGACACACTTGTTTAATTGTATGACGTTTTAAAGCTCTGTTCGGCGTGAATTCATGTTGGGTTTCATCCATCATCCATTTGTTCAAGTTCACTGGCATCGTAGACTGCAATGACGCATCATAAGCTAGACAGTGTTCTGGGTTTGTGATGGCGGGGCAGGAGGGAGACAGTGTTAGCAAGCTTGTGAATCCCCGCAACTCATGTTCGTCGCATCGGTGCACTGCTTCTGCCAGTTGAATCTAATGTTGCCAGATACAGATATGTTTCCCGCAGCATCGAATATATCGCCATTTTAAGACTGGCGGGAATTTTAAATCAAACACTGGACGTTTTTATACTAATTTCGAGTATAAGATGCACCTGAATTTTGGAGGCAATTTTTCGAAGAAAAAAGTGCGTCTTATAATCCGTAAAATACGGTATAGCAGTGTTGCCACTACTTACTGAATGTCCTACACATAGCTTATCAGTAAATCTGTTTGAAAGCGATATCTAGTAACTGTTACAAAGACAGAAATGATAATGGTTTTCCACATGATACTTAACGAGATATGGATTTTTGAGTTCTGTTAGGTTGGCAGCGTGTATTGTGGATGTGACATGTGTGAACAATGGTTAAACTGATTTGACAAATGACTGGGATATCGACACATCATGTCGCTTCGACGTCTCTATAATTCATTGTCAATTCCTGTCCCTTCCACGTCCCTCCGCCCTCAATCCATTATACGCGACACATTCATCTATAAAGTCCACTACGAAACTACTTCACCACAAAATTACTTAATCTTGTTTCTTGGTCTTCCCACTTTTTCTTCATGAAGAATAATGGGTTAATTCAATTTTTTTAAATTTCATCCTTTCTGTTCAGATAGTGTAATGTTATTCTCCCATCTCATTCTTATAAAAATCCATTATTATTCAATAAATGTATTTCTTCTACTTCTTCTTCTTCTTCTTTTTCACTTCCTGGTTTAGGCATTAGTTGCCTGTTCCGTCTTCACTAATAGATCTAAGACCATCTCTTCCGAGGACGTCCGACATCTCTTCTTCCTCTCGGAAAATAATGTAAAGAAAATTCAAAATATGCTAACCACCTATTCCAATTTAATCATTGTTTCGATCCAAATTTTGAAATTTTACATATTTGTGATAAGGTTAAGAAGTTAGATCTTTTGGAGGCTGTAGAAATTAATAAGTTTAAAAGTAGTAAAAAACTGTTAAATTCTCAACTTGATTTGAATGAATCCCCTTTGTTAAATTTAAAAATTTAAATAAATATTGTTGTATTGTTGCTTAGATCAGTTGGAACACAATTCATAATTTGTTAACATGTCTGAAGAAGGTACAGTGTACCGAAACAGCTGTCACTGAATTATATAATAAATATGAAAATCAAATAAAACTACTTTTTATTTTTATTTAATTAATAAATATGGATTTTCATCAAGTAAACACCAACTCAATTGATTAAATAATGTAAGATTTTATTTGGTAATCTACTTTCTTCCATTCTTTCTACGTGTTCTTTCAACTGAATCTTGTTGTTAAATATATTCTCTTTAATGGAATAGATCTGTAGTTCTTCACGGATATCCTCGTTTCTTATCTGGTCCATTCCAGTGCGTCCTTTTACTCTTCTTAAAAATTTTATCTCGGCTGCTTGGATTTTACTTTCTTGTTTGGTAGTGGTAATCTAAGATTCGCAATAAATTTGTTTGTGCATTTAATTAAATTAATTTAAAATGATTAATTAAACGTAATGAAGTTAATTTATTTAATGAATAAATTAATTATTAAAAAGGTAAAGTTATCCCACTACAGGCCATAGGAGACCTTTGGGGTAGTTTGAGGTTAAGGCTCCCACTTTTTCTACACAATCGGCACTTGATATCAGCCATGTGCATGACGGCCGCTTTTATCCCCAGAGCACAAGCATTTGGTACTCATTTCCGTTAGAGGCTGAATCGATCCCAGGACCACATTGCCATCAGATCTGTTAACTTGTAATTATATTTCTTATTATTTTGCCCCCTTTTTAGTTTATTTTAATAATTCACAACTATTGATAATTGCAAAGTAGATATATCCAACTTCAATTCTACCCCCCTTAAACAGTTTAACCCTTAAATTCGTAATGTATCCTTTTGGATACATCAGTTGGTTCAATTAATTTAATATTTTAAATAAATCAGAATAAAACGAACAAAAAGAAACCACTTAAATGTGTGTCTAATTATACAATATACCTAATAATAACCGTTATACAAGATTCCGTTTTCACTGCGGTCCGCCACATTCAAATAAGTAACAGAAGAAATTTGTGTTTTGCCAATTTAAGGGTTAAAAATCCTGACCATACCAGGACTGGAACCCTCTACCTTCCGGTTTGTATCGTATTCCTTTAACAATTAGGGTACGGCGTGCCCCAAATTAATTATTAAATGAATTAGTTTAAATTGCAATGACATAAATTAATATTTAATGGGGTTTTTCCTCAACTGTAGGACAAATATCAAGAACCTTAAGGCCCAAACGGTCCCCGGACATCATCTGGCCATCATAATCATCATTATCACATTCGCCATGTTTAATACGAATGTGTGTGTGAACAGTGTATTTCGTCTTAATGTTGTGTTGTCTTTGAGGAGGCCCTGAATTGAGCTGATCACTCATTCAGGGAAGCCCTCGATGTCCTTGTCAAAAAAAGTATGTGTGTGGTCCATATAAATAAGGGGCTTCCGGACATTGGCAACTTTTAAAAGAAATCTAAATTTATATTTGCTCTTACCTATACTTCATCATTATCAAGTGTAAGGTATATATTAGAATTTTTTTTTTTTTTTAGAATATGGAATTTATTGCCTTTTTTTTCAGAACAAAGAAAATACATATGCATTTACATTGCGCACGGGCCTGCTTGGCCGTACGTGCATTATTTTTCCATGAATAAAAAATTAAATTAATAATATAAACAAATACCTACAAATACACCTGTATCAAAAAAACAATAACGGGCTACATATAAGTAAAATCTATGTCTGCACTAAATCAAAATAATACATATCTACATTCATCCACATTCCGTACATTAATATTAAAAAAAAAAAATGCTAGAAAACAAATTAGAAAAACAAAAGCACACACACATACACCCACACACCCCCACACATATACACACCGCACGCTCATACCCCCCTCCCCCCGTCACTGCAGACATTAAGTGCACTATCAGACTATTCAACTTATCAGACCTACTTATTATATAACATGATTAAAGATCGAAAACAAAGACCATATTGAGATTCTTCTTATTGTTAATACATATATCCTTCATCTACAATTTTGTTACATCTCAATTTTCTTACTGTACCCAAAAATTTGCATGTTTTTGATTCACTCTCGATCCGTCCTAAAAGATCCCAACACGCCACTCTCCCTCGATCCGACCTGAGAAATCTCTCCGGCAGCATCTGTAATCTAAGTTGTTTCTGTCTCTCTACAGAATGCTATAATATGCTGCCAGTTTTCATGGTCATCGCATAGTGGACATAGTTTAATGCCTTCCTCATTTGTTAAATTATGGGCCATCCATCCCCCCAAATGAAACCATGCAATAGCACTTTTATCATCCCCATCCAAAGAGTCAATATATTTCTCCCTTCCCACGAAAGTTTCAGTTCCGTCTGCAGGGTGAGCGATATTTTCTGGCTACACTCTGCTTCTATATACTGTCTGTCTATATCGATTAGTCTCTTCTTAACTGTCCTCCAAACATTTCTATTATTCCGCGTACTCCTTTCCCATACCCAACCCATCCCTATGCCCTTCAATCCCCTTTCTACACCGATTACCCAATCTCCCGAAACACACTGCCTTTTCTGTTCATTGTAACACTCTGCTCTAAGCGAGTCCTGATTCCCGTTTATTATGTCCAACCAATACTTAATAGCCATAATTTTGCCCCTTATTGTGTCCGAAAATGTACCGAATTCCTTCAGTATGCCACAATTTGAAGTCCCCGTTGCTAATCTCATCGCTTTCTTAAGAAACATAGGTTGAATTTTATCTAGTGTCCCCGTTCGTTCCCAACCCCATAATTCTGAGCCATACAGCATGGTCGCTCTCACAGTAGAAGAATAAACTGTTCTAGTGTACGCATCGGTATGTTTCGCATTTTGACATATTATTAAGCATTTCGCTTGTCCGGCACCTAGCTCTCATTGTTGCATTTTCGATGTGTCTCGTCCATTTTCCATTCATTGTCAAAGTCATCCCCAAGTAGACAAAGTTTTTAACATTTTCTAAATTCTCACCACGGTATGTCCACCTTTCCCTCCCGCTGTATACCGACCCGTTTTTAAAAGTCATGGCTTTCGTTTTGCTAACGTTAACAGTAAGTCCCCAAGTCGTACAGTATGTCGATAGTAAATCTAAACCCTTCTGCATGCCATCTATTTTTGTGGAAAAGAGGCATAAGTCATCTGCATACATTAGAACAGGAATACTTCGCTCACCCACCGTTGGAGCATCGATCCCCTCTACTTCCAGCATCAAAGCTACATCGTCTATAAATAAGTTAAATAACAGTGGTGACAATACGCATCCCTGTTTTACACCCTTAACTGCCTTTATATTTTCTGAAACTTGGTCCCTCCCATATTTAACACAGAACACTTTTTTATAAATTCCCATTAGCGCCCTAATCATAGTTCCCGATACTCCTAGTTGCCATAATTTTTGCCATAGGGCATTGCGTTCAACAGAGTCAAATGCTTTTTTCAGATCTATAAAAGTACAGTGTAACCTGCCTCGTTTGACACTCAAACATCTGTTAATTGCAGTTCTCAGGACAAATAGATTGTCCGCCGTCCTGAAGCCTTCCCTGAATCCGGCTTGGTATCGTGAAATTTTATTATTTTCATTTATCCAATTTTTTAGCCTGTTATATAGCACTGTGCAATAAATTTTTCCAAACACCGGCAGAAGAGAGACACCGCGGTAATTGTCCGGATTGTTAACTCCACCCTTACCCTTGTAAATAGGATGCAGTATTGATGCGGACCATTCATCTGGATAGCTTCCTTTTTCATAAATTTTGTTAAAAATACCTACTATGTATCCTGTCCATTTATCAATTTTCAAGGCTTCTTTATAGAACTCGGCTGGTATACCGTCTAGACCAGGAGCTTTTCCATTTTTCATGGATCGAATCGCATCCCTCACCTCTAGTTTCGTTATCTCCGAGTCTAGCATTGGTACGTCTTGACCAACTAATAATAGCCGCGGTCCCTCCCAATTCCCCCCTCCTGTAAACACCCTTTCGAAATGAAGTACCCAAGTTATATATATTAATTGTTATTTCTCGTATAGTTGAGTGATTCCGGGTTATGTGGCCGTGGTCCATAGTTGGTGTTGATACCAGACGTTTCGCCCTCAACTGCGGAGGGCATCTTCAGTGGCGAGTGCTTCTATGCGTGTTTCCTGGTCGGAAGATCTACTTAGAATGAGCGCTGTGGACGTAGAGGACGTTGTATTAGTGGGGGGTGCAGGGTGAGTGGGCGTGGCTCTTGCTGATTGGCTAATAGTCGTCTCCTTGTTGTCACTGGTGTTAATGCATTTATTTTCTAGTGTATGAAACCAGGCCTTAGACAGTTTGATACCTTCTTCTTTTCTGTTAATATTTCCCTTATGCTTGTGTATTTCTATAGCCTCTCGGTATAATCTAGGGAAATAGTAGGAAGTTGTGGCTAAAACTTGTGTATCGTCGAATAGAATCTTGGTGTCCATTCGTAATGGCATGTTCTGCTACAGCTGATTTATCCATTTCTCCTTGTCTGCAGTTTCTTTTATGTTCTGATAAACGGGTGGCTATACTTCTTTTCGTGGTCCCTATATATGATTTACCACACGAACAAGGAAGTCGATATACGCCGCAAGTGGAGAGAGGTGGCCGAGGATCCTTAGCTGAGCGAAGGCAGTCTTCTATTTTTCTTGTAGGTCTGTAAACTGTTTTTATGTTGTATTTTCGTAGGAGTTTTCCGATACGATCTGTGACTCTGTACATATGGTAAGTAGGCTATGCTGGTTGAGGGTGTGTTATCCATTCTGACGTGCTGTCTTCGTGGATGTATGGTTTGTCTTATTTCCTTGGATGTGTAGCCATTTTTCTGGAAACAATTGAACAGATGGTGTTCACATTTTTCTGGAAACAATTGAACAGATGGTGTTCACCATCTGTTCAATTGTTTCCAGAAAATGGCTACACATCCAAGGAAATAAGACAAACCATACATCCACGAAGACAGCACGTCAGAATGGATAACACACCCTCAACCAGCATAGCCTACTTACCATATGTACAGAGTCACAGATCGTATCGGAAAACTCCTACGAAAATACAACATAAAAACAGTTTACAGACCTACAAGAAAAATAGAAGACTGCCTTCGCTCAGCTAAGGATCCTCGGCCACCTCTCTCCACTTGCGGCGTATATCGACTTACTTGTTCGTGTGGTAAATCATATATAGGGACCACGAAAAGAAGTATAGCCACCCGTTTATCAGAACATAAAAGAAACTGCAGACAAGGAGAAATGGATAAATCAGCTGTAGCAGAACATGCCATTACGAATGGACACCAGATTCTATTCGACGATACACAAGTTTTAGCCACAACTTCCTACTATTTCCCTAGATTATACCGAGAGGCTATAGAAATACACAAGCATAAGGGAAATATTAACAGAAAAGAAGAAGGTATCAAACTGTCTAAGGCCTGGTTTCATACACTAGAAAATAAATGCATTAACACCAGTGACAACAAGGAGACGACTATTAGCCAATCAGCAAGAGCCACGCCCACTCACCCTGCACCCCCCACTAATACAACGTCCTCTACGTCCACAGCGCTCATTCTAAGTAGATCTTCCGACCAGGAAACACGCATAGAAGCACTCGCCACTGAAGATGCCCTCCGCAGTTGAGGGCGAAACGTCTGGTATCAACACCAACTATGGACCACGGCCACATAACCCGGAATCACTCAACATTACGATTACCGGCCGTGAAAGCCTGCATTCAACTATTTCTCGTATAATTTATCATATTTATACTATAGTCCATGAGGGCTTAAGTGTCTAGAATATTTTAGAAAGAGAAAGAGAGTATTCACCATCTTCTTTCTCACTCATACGGATATCTCTTCACGGTGACAGCGGTAGGGCAGACACCCCCTGCAGTGAACATAGATCAGTGGTGGCATTCCCTTCTTCTAAAGATTCTTCCTGGCAAGATTCTATGTCTTCATTTTCATTTTCATCGTCGTCGGTATCATCTAAATTTATTTCAAACCGATCACTAATTTCGTCCATTAAACCGTCTGCCTGCCAATGTGACTCTTCAATCTTTTCACACGCTCTGCAGTCACTTTTAACAGAGCACTCTGAACCAGTCGCCACTGACAAAAATTACCTGACACAAAAGTGACTGGACGGAAGTGGGAGGGTGGAGTTTTTCTAGCATTCCTAAGTAATTTTACAAGGGTAGCCCATTGTGTTTTGCGAAGGGTGGAAGAACAGTTCTCTAGACAAGGATAGCAGAAATCATGCCAACTTAGTCATTTTACACTATACTATATTACTACTACTATTATTATTATTATTATTATTATTATTATTATTATTATTATTATTATTATTATTACTATCATCATCATCATCGTAAGTATTATTATTGTTATTATCGTATAAAAATTTGTTTCACATGAAATTTACATTGCAACATTTAATGTAGGCATATTTTCAACTCTTTATAGTTAGTATCTACACCGCAGTGGTCTCGAGGTAGCGTGCTGCCTTGTTACGCAGCGGGCCATGGTTCGATCCCCGGTCGGGACAGTTTTTCTGGGTGAGGTTTTTATCGGGGTTTTTCCTCACCTGTAAGACAAATGTCAGGAAAACTTTAAGGCCCAAACGGTCCCCGAAATCATATGACCATCATCATCATCCTTATCATTATCATCATCCTTCACCGGTGTGGAAAGCAACGGGAAGCTACCACACCTACAATTCCCTAGTAAAGCTGCAAGCAAAGCATGAAAATGCTATGAATGCAGTGAAGGACCTGCCTTCGGGCAGAATTACTATGGATGGATAGTTAGTATAGTGTATATCTATATTTGTCAAGTATTTAGGCCTATTTGTGCTGGTTGAGTAGAAGAGAAGGCCTTATGGCCTTAACTCTGCCAGAATAAATAAAACATTATTATTATTATTATTATTATTATTATTATTATTATCATTATTATTATTAAAATCCCTCTCCCGATGGATCGTGTCCCTATAAGGCTTGGGGGAGGGACGTGTGGCACATAAAAGTACCTATAAGGTGAGAGGTTAATCTAAAGAAGAAGAATAATAATAGTATAATGGATGAAATTTAATAATTTACGAATGGTAAATGAAGATTGCATAAACTTATCAGATAAAATATTGCGGTTGACGATATTTAAAGCACATTATTTCAGCCAGTTCTATAGAGCATGTATCTCGCAGGTACCAATATAAAAAATTATATTGTAAACCCTTTCAGAACTTAATTTGTATACCTATTGTTTTTCTATAATTGTGCAACATATTAAAAACAGTGCTTGTAGAACTAAATATGTAAATATAAATTTTTGGACCAAAGATATTATTTTGATATGTCAAAATTACAGGTAAAAATTCCAGAGGGCTTTTACATAAAGAAGGAGATTAATTGATAATTAATAAAATTTTATGTCTGAAAGGGCTATAGGTATTTATTAGGCCATAACAAATGAGGCAATATTTAATAACAAAACAGTAAGTAAACCTAATGTTTGAGTTTTTTATTTGTATTTTTATGACACAAAATTTAATATAAATATCGGATATCGTATTGCCCTCTAGCGGATTAAACATAAATAAACAACCTCGTGAATGTTAAAAAACAAAGCTGGAATTTTTACATAAAATAAATTATTTCCTGCCCACGTACAGTTTAACGGAATAAAACTGAATCGTCTGTAGTCTGTAGTCTGTAGTCTGTAGTCTGTAGTCCCATTTACACACTTTCCTACCTAAAAGCAGATCAACACAATGGCATTAAATAAATCCATGACTTAGAAAATTCACTGACCAGCTTCATTGGGTAGTAGTCAGAGTTTCTGACTACAGTTCATGAGGTCCCGGATTTGATTCCCGTCAGACAATAAGAATTTTTTTCTTAAAGATAATTATTCCAGTGGTTGACCATGGTGTGGAATTTAGATTAAGCTTAGGTTAAGAACTCTCCTGGTGCTTCATTATCATTTATCATCCATCATATCATCGGGGTAACGTAACTCCGCCTTCCAGGTGCCCCAACCTAAGAAATTGATTACAATTGCGCCAATGACAGAATAGAACGCCAAAGATGTCATAAAAGACAACCTGGTGGCATCAGACAAAAAAAAATAATTTGGACGGCATTATGCATAAACCGGCTACGCCATTATTTTAGTTTCGAGAAAAATACGTTTAAAGTTTTTTTTTTACGTTTTAAACTCTGTATGAGCTATTTAATTATTTCTGACTTGATAATCACTTATATGATAATATACTCAGTTACGCATCAACAATCTAAGAGCGGGAACATTTGGCGCTTAGCTGCATGGTGCAAAATTTAGATTAGCATATATGAAGATCTGATTTCATACCCATCTGTTGTAAAACACAGAATCTCTTGGCATTTGTATTTTTCTGTCATAATCTTAATATATAAAAATTACGTGTCACGTTGTTTGTCCGCGATGGAACCGATTTTAATAAAATTTTGCACACTGTGTGCTGTTTGATCCAACTTGAGACCTACGGTTGTTTATAACTAAATTTATAGTCGCATTATTTTTTATTGCAAATTATTTATTATTTAACAAAGAGTTATAATTATCTGTGAGTTCCATACGATTCTAACAGATGACGGTGTAAGGTAATTGGTTTATTATTTGACCAGGTGGCTGTGCTTTTTGTTGCAACCGCGAATTTCAATTGAATTACAAATATTGATTATTTCATAATTTAAGTGTGTTCAGTGTTTATTTTATTTTATTTTCAATATATTGATAATAATATTAATTTTGTGTGTAAGTATTAGTTTTAAGTAATCTGGCTGAAAGACAGCAACTTAATTTAAATTTAACTGGACCGAGAAGGAACATTGAACAATATGGCGAATCAGTTCTAGAGACCATGAATGATAAGATATCAAGTGAATTTCCGCAAATTGGTATAGCCCTATGTGACATAAATCTTACATTTAAGAAGAATGTCAATTTAAAAACATATGAAGGTCCTAAGGAACGTAATAACAGAACTGTAAGTAAGTCTGTTAGTTATAATAATATGCCTAATATTACAGAAACAGTCTCCATGCCTCAATTAAATGAAAAACAAGATGACTATATTATATCACAAGATGATATTACTATACAGAGACTTCTTGATGATGATGATGAGAATCCAAACTGCCAACAAGTTCGTAGAAAAAAACGAAAGTATAATGAAATCAGCAAGCCTCCTCAAAATATTCCATCAATAAATGTATATAATCCTTATAATACACTTATGGATGATACTGAGAATGCAGACAACATAAATTCATCTCAATCAACAAAACCATACGGAAAAATTAACGTAAAAATAGTTAAAGGCGATACGAAGTTCGCCGGGCCATCTAGTAAGACTATATTTAAAGATTTGGCGTACACTTATTTCATGAGCCAGTGCAACAGATGGCATCAAAATCTCACTGTTATAAATGGCGCTTAGTCGGTTCATGCATAACATTGTCCAATTTGTGCATGTATTTGCAATAAACTAGATCATAAGCTAGAGATCTGAGGGAAGAAGATCTGTAGACAGGAACCTCTGGCGACAAATCGCTTTGGGTTGAAGGAGAAACACTTGAAGCGAGGTGATACCTGGAATTGGTTTGGTTATTGTTTGGGACCACACAATAAGCTTTTGTTATACAGTGCTTAACGGTAACTCAAGGGTTGGCAGGTATATGTACCTGGCTAAGTGAAACTAATGTTTATTATAATGTGTAAATTTGATTGACGTGTTGAATATGGTCAAATTTTCAAAACAATACATTTTGTAAAAGGAATAGTTGAGCCAATTTAAAACGTCCTTGGAAAATTAATATAAAAGGCCAAGAAATATTATTGTTAACACAGTGTGGTTAGTCTCTCCAATACGATCACAGTGTATGGCCTGTTGCTCTCATACGAACACAGTGTGGCTGGTGGCCCATACGAGTACATACAGTGTGGCCAGTGGCTACCTTACGAAAACAGAGTGGGCTAGTTTATCATATTACTAGTATTCGGAGGAGTCTGTTGCTCCTATATTATTACCTAAAGTGTGAATCAATCGATCGTACGTAAATATCCTAGGAAGTCTAGATTTGCTCAAGTAGCCTTCAAGAGAACATTAATGCATTATATATTTGTGCTGTTCATAAGAAGTTAACAGAATAAACCCGTTTTGATTAATTGCTCAACTCATTGTTACTGATTATCGAATTCCTTGTCCTTCACACTATAGTCCGTGAGGGCTAAAGTGTCTAGAATATTTTAGAAAGAGAAAGAGAGTACTCATCATCTTCCTTCTCACTCATACACATATCTCTTCACGGTGACAGCGGTAGGGTGAGTACTCCCTGCAGTGAACATAGATCAGTGGTGGCATTCCCTTCTTCTAAAGACTAATTTTACACTAATATAATATCTCACAAACTACAAACGAACTCTGAAACAGTCGCCACTGACAAAAATTACGTGAACAAAAGTGACTGGGCGAAAGTGGGGGTGGAGTTTTTCTAGCATTCCTAAGTAATTTTACAAGGGTAGCCCATTATAGTACAGATGTCACTCAGATGTCTAGCGAAGGGTGGAAGAACAATTCTCTAGACAAGGATAGCAGAAATCATGCCAACTTACAACTTTTACACTATAGTAGAACCCAGAAAGAAGATTAATCTAAAACACGCCCTGTAGAAATCCTCGTGCCTCCGAAAGTTTTGCCGCACACTGTATTGTGGAATATTCCTAATTTTAAAAAACTACATACGGAAGACGATTAATTCCTTCATATTTAAATACGTATCAGTAGTAAGTAAACAAATATATTTCACTTTAGTATAATTAACAGCCCACATTCATTCCATTGATACAGCTCAGCTATACATGGTATGTCAACATTAAGTTTAATATATGTTCACTTAAACACTCATTAATTAAAAATACTTTATAGCGTAACATATTACTGGAGTAATAATTATAATTAAACACTTTAATCAAGAAATTAATAGCCTACAAGTAAAATGTACATACAAGAAAAACAGCGAAACAAGCAAGATAGAGGACATATTGAAACTCCGTAGAATTCATATCAGTTGAATTATAAAATGTCTTCTTGTTTTATTTCTAACTAGTAGAGAATTACAATCATGTTGGCTATAAAATATGTATTTCTGCATATTATACAATATAATTTCATCTCAGCTACATCGGTAAGAATATATTAACATACTAGCTAATACCCGGCGTGCGCTGCTACGCCTAAATAAATGAAAATTGATGTGAATTTATGTTTAGTTGAATAAGTGAATGATGAAATAATTATAAAGTTATATTTTTAGATACCCCGTGGTGATTACCCGGCGTTGCCCGGGAATCTACTTATCCCGATCTTCTTGAGATAAATGAGCTGAAATACGAAAATTAATGTGTTTTATGTGTAATTAAATAAGTAAAAGGAAACATTCATATCGTAATTATTTTAAGATTCCCCGTGCTGATTACCCGGTATTGCCCGGGAATCTACTTATCTCAAACTTCTTGGCATAAATGAGCTAAAATACAAAATTCGTTATTGTGAGTTATCCATAGAAGAATGCCCGCCATGTGCTGCTATGCTTACATTGGAATCTACGTACTTGTCTCGATTTTCTTGACATCAATGAAAGAGAAAAACGGTTATTGTGAGTTATCCGTAAGAGATAAACATATGCTGTCGCGGACGTTTTTGTAGAGCTTTTTTGAGATATTCAATTCTGTGTACATTAATTTAGTGTATTTGTTATGGTTTAGGCATTGTAAGCCATTTAAGCGTCCAAAGAGCTATTTTTTCACGTTTGCCACTATAAAGGGCGATTTTTAAGGGTGTAGGAGTTGAGTATCACAACTCTCTTACAGTCTATGTTCATCTAGTGAATCTGCTGAACATTTTGCAAAAAGCCCCATCACAATCGGGTTTAGCAGGGGACGGTTGTGGTCTAGTGGAAGGAGCTTATATTTCCCATGCACGAGATCGCGTGTTCGATCCCGCTGTCATGCTTTTTTCTCTTTCGTCCTTATCTCAATTAATTTTCTTTGTTTTTGTTTTATTTTTTTGCTTTGTTTTACTTACAGCATTTACCGCACTACTTATATATGCGAAAATGCGAAATTACTTTCCATTGCACGACACACAACGAAATAGAACGGATTTTAGTTTTTCAAATAGTTGTATGCTTGTGAACCACACAACGGACTTCTGGTCATGCGCAGTGGCTTCGTTCTGGGACTTGAAAATTATCTGTGCTCCAACAATTATTTCATAGGCTGTACTTTTACGAAATGTGTTGTGGAAAGTAATGCAACTAAAATGTTTTTTACGTTGTTACAGATATACAGAAATGGTTTTAATGTTCTGGAAAAAATGGGTTTTTTCCGTGAGGATGATATGATACAATGTATTGGAAAGATATCAAAAAATGTCTTTCCTGAAAAAGGAAATATATTAATGACAATTCCATCTGAGTATACTCGAAATAGCTACTATCATCTGCAACCCCATTTGAGAACAAAAACGTTACATTCATAACCAAACAAACATATGTTCACATGAAACAACTTTGTTAGGATATAGAAATATAGAAACCCACGGGCAAAACAGTATCAAAATGTTTATAATTCTTTATACGACGTTCAATGTGATTTTCAACTTGGCTTCAGAAACAATCTTTACAAAGATATTGAAAGTAAAATGTTGAAACATATGCATTCAATTTCATCGTGGACAATTACAGTTGGTGATTTGAACAGTAGATGCAAATATGAAACTGAAAAATTGCATGGATTTATATTTGTTATTCATGGAAACAAGCTAGAAGACATACGCATGAACCAGAGATTGATATCAAATCTATCTTTTCAGAGAGCAAAAACGGTGATAATAATAATTGGTACATTAACAAATATAAACATTGTTTATACATTTTTAAATGAATTTTCTTTAAGAGATGCAATTGTAATTTATCACTATAGGAGTAGGTACTTAAAAATCTTGATGTGGCCATCAGATGAATGTGGTAATTTGAAACATGTACCAATTTATAGTGACTGCATCGAAAATAAATACATTTCAAAACAAATAAACAAAATAAAATTTAAAAAATCAGATAGAAAATGTAAATTGCATATACGTGGCTTTCACAATCCACCATTTTCAATATTTACAGGAACTGATACTGTAGCAGGTGGTATTGAATTGAAATTAATTTCAATAATTGCAAATAAATTAGGTATTGAAATAAAAAATACAGCAGAAGTGACTGATTCAACAAGAAATATGGTTATATTAGGGCATCAATTTGGTTTTCAAAATATAAGCACAATAAAATACATGTCAAGGTTCTATACTGAAACATATACTTGGATTGTGCCTCGTTGTGCATCACATCCCCATTGGTCTAACATAACAAAAGTTTTCAAAATAGAAACTTGGTTACTTCTATTATCAACTTTAATGTTTGTATCAGCAACAATGAAGTATGCCAACACATCCAATAACACTGACATTTTCAAATGTATTTTTACCTCTTGGGGTGTGTTTTTAAACATTCCTGTTGATGAAATATCAAAGAAAACAAGAGTAAGAATAATTTTTATAACATGGATATTGATGTCAATTGCTTTAACAATTGTTTTCCAAGCTTTTATGACAAGTTATTTTACTGATCCTGGAAAAATACATCAAATAAACACTTTTGATGAATTGGAACAATCGAATTTGAAATTGTCATTAACAGAAAAGGCGTTTCTTTACGATAATATATTGTATGATGTAAGTAAACCAAACTTTTTAATGTTCCCTAACGATTGTCAAATGTTAGAATTTTGTTTTCGTAATTCAAGTGTGGCGGCGTTAACAACTGAAGAAAGGTTTTTGTACAATTCTCAGCTGTATTTTCATAATGTTTCTACGTCATTGTATCATATGTTTACTGAGGATGGTATAAGTTTTCATAGAACTTTGAATATGTACGCTATGAATCCATATGTTGAAGCTGTTAATAAAATAACAATTAATTTGGTAGAAGGTGGAATTGTGAATAAAATTGTTGAGACGTTTCTAGATGCATCTGGTTGGATACGTGGAAGGAAAATGGGAAAAACTTCTATACACGAATATGAATCTCTATCTATGTTCCATATGACGTCAGCATTTATGTATCTTGTTTTTGGGTATGCATTAAGTTTTGCTGTTTTCATTTTCGAATTTGTTTATTGTAAATTATTAAACATTCTTGTCTGATTTAGAATTGTTTGCTCAATTTGTAATAGCTTACATTATTATATTTATAATCACATAATGAAGGCTAAATTATTGAGCAAAATTTGTATCTGTAGTTTTTTCATTCTATTATAATAGCAATGGTTACATATGGATCTATATGGAAAACCATGCATATAACAAAACATATTGTCTCGTAGAATGAGAGGGCTGGATGTATTACTTGAAATGGGAATGAACGAGGGGCATGGAAACATTTAGTAGGGAACCCAGAGGGAATGCGCCCGTACGTAGACCAAGAATGAGGTGGGAGAATTAAATGTGAACGTTCTTTGAGAGAGGGAAATATTGGAAAATATGGATCCGAGTAGGGATGTATGGAAAGCCCATGTCTGCGCGCCCATGAGCCTCCGTATTCTATAGTGGCAGAGAGATAGTTAATTAGATAGTACCTTACTTACTTACTCACTGGCACTATCGAACCCGTAGGTCATGGCCGCGCGGACATAAGCTCTCCATACATTCCTATCCAGAGCTAATGCTTTCCAATCATTCCCTGTATAATCTACTTCCCTCAAATTATAGTTAATGTTATTCTCCCACCTCATTCTTGGTCTACCAACAGGGCGTTTCCCTCTGGCTTTCCTACAAGAAGCCTCCATGCAAGTCTTTCATTCCCCATACGTGCAACATGTCCTGCCTATCGCAGTCTGCGAGACTTAACTGTTCTTATTATATCTGGCTTCCTCTAAAGACCACGCAGTCCATTGTTATGTAGTCTTCTCCATTCACCCGTCTCTTCATCTCTCTTTGGTCCAAAATTTTTTCTAAGAACTTTATTCTCAAATAAACAAATCTGGATTTAAGCTAGAGACTCCAGAATACGAGGAAAGTCACTCGGTTTCATCGATTTCTCCGCCATGGTTCTCATTAAGTAAGAATAGGTCAACATGTTAAAGCGAGGAAAATGAGAGAATGAAAATGGGGCTAAAGAAATAAAGAGCTTGAAAGAATTGCATTATGGAGCTAGGCCCCTACTGCATTATAGATTCTCTTCTCCAAGTGTCAGCCATGTCATCTTCTTCAACGTGTTTTAGATCATTCCCATGGTAACGTAACAATGCTAATTAAGCTAGTGTTTCTATGTATGAACATATACCTCTTCGAAAAATATGTAATCCTGGTACTTAATAATTCCTAATAATTCCTATAGTCTATCCAGCTAAGAAACACACTTTGACCTTTGACATTTAACTTCCGAATGTATTACTCCGCCCACCACGTGTATTGTTACGTCAATATGATGGTTGTCCAGCGACTCGCTTTTCCCGCAGCGTTTATATATAATTAAATACTAAGATGCCGACTACCGCCACTTTAATAATTCCGCATGTTAATCATTGTCTAGAAATGTTGCCCGGCAACCGCTTTTATATAAATGGACGACAATCATAGTGAGGCGATAACATAAGGATATACGTCCTCTGTCAGCTGCTTGTTACAAGCCGATAAATTAATGCACAAAAATCGTTTTAATTTTTAATGTTGCAGATTGTATTAACACACACAAAACTAATTAAATTATAATTGTTAATATTAAGCAGATTAATTCAAATGAAACAGTTACATTAAGATAAATCTGGCCTTCTTTCGATAAAACCTATTCCCGGCCATGACAAACTTCCTGGATGAGTATTTTACTGGGTTTTCCTCGCCTGTAAGACAAATGTCAGGAGGCTTTGAGACCCGAATGATCCCCGAATATCATCAGGACATCATCATTCTTATAATCTACGGTGTGGAAAGCAACGAGAAGCTACCACAACTATAGCTCCCTAGTAAAGCTGCAAAGCATAGCATGAAAATGCTATGATTTCAGTAAAAGACCTGCCCTAGGGCAGAGCACTATAGAATAGAACAATTGTGAGGTGAGAAAATACATTATGTTATTTTCTTCCCAGTCTGACATATAATGTTATTCAGCGCCTTTCAGATCATTTCCATGGCAACGTAACAATTCTAAATACAAGAATAGCGTTTTCATGTATGAACATTTACGTCTTACAAAAATATGTAATCGTGCTACTTTATCATTCCTGTTAACCTAACAAATCAACTAACTGACGGACACTATCGATTTCGTAAGTTCATGCCCGGGGGAAATAAACTCTCCATGCATTCCTATATTGCACTAATGTTTTCAAATCATACCTCAAGTAATATTAATGCAATTCTCTCAACTTTGTTTGTTCCTGTGTCCCTTGTTCACATTATAACAAACAAAGAAATATTGAAATGGATCCTCCAGGAAAAGGGAAACATGATAGACCAAGCAATCGTAGATAAAGGGAATTCAAGACAACATGAAGAAGAGAAATATGACAGAAGCAGACACGCAAGACCGGGAAGTGTGGAAGAAAAAAATTGTATATTTTGGTTGAGGATCTCTATGAAAATAACTCAATCATGTAATAAAAATAAATTCTCCCAACTCAATCTGCGCCTACCTTGGGCGATTTCCCTCTGGTTTTCCTGCAAGGAGTTTCCAAGCCAATCTATCATCCCCCCCTTCGTTGCAAGTAGTCTATGGGACATAAGTTTTCTTACTATTAAAATTGAGAATCTATGTTTCGCATCTATATAATACCACTGGATATATAAATGTTTTATATATTTTCAGTTTAACCATTTTGAGAGACGTTAGAGATGACAAGAGTCCCTGTAATGCATAATTGCATGCATTTCCAGAATTAGACTTAAGCCTATGTTTAATTTCATTGTTCGCCTCATTCCTGTTGGTCTGTTTATTGGGTACTATCCCTCTGGCTTTCCTGCATGTCATTTCGAAAACACAATCACTTATGTTGTATATTTCAAATATTGTAATTAAATACAACATTAATGTATTTTAGGCCCGGTGAATAACTATAAAACAGGACTGTTAATAATTACTCACTAGGAATGAGAAGGTGATCTCCCTCCTACCCGGTACAGGTGCACTCCCAATGAATCAACACAACTGACAAGTGAGTGGCAGTGCCTTACATTGTTAGCCTATGCTGCATAGAGTTCCATAGAGTTGGCTGGGTTAAATTGGAGGGACGGACAGTCATTTAACACCAATTGAGCACTTCCTAACAGTGCCTGCTATAAAACGTAAACAATTCACTCATTTCCAACGATCATCCCACAATGATTCGTCTTCTTCAGGTTCCAGTGGATCATTACCATGGTAACAGGACATGCTAAATATTAAACTGGTGTTAGTAAAAATGTGAGAATAAACCTTATATATATGTAGGCCCGAAACACGTCAGCAAATTACCTAAATTCGTGAATGTACTATGATGATGATATATAAACAAACCTGTTTCCTAATAATTTATGTTAATCTAACTTAACTATACTCTGTGCAGCCTATAAAACACACTCGAGGAAAATACATGGCGGGTAATCCATGACACACGTGACTGCTGCAGATATTGCGATTCGTTCATGGCCAAATCACAGTTCAGCGGTAGCGAAGAAATAGATCATGCACTCGATTAATATAATTACGTATTTAAAGTTATTTATGTTAACTATAGTTGGTGCACAACACAGTATATAACTACATGTTTCCTCGAAGATCGTTGAGTAACTTTGAATTCTCATTTGTAGGAAACTGATTGAATCTTGGGAGGAAGTTGAATGCCCATTACAAATATGGCGGCTGTAGTAGAGTTTATAGTAATTTAACTCGGTGATAAAAATGTGTCATCAAAATTATCATAAAATGCATTGTAAAGGGAAATTGTTAAAGTGTGGTGAGAAAAAGGGATGGTGTTAAATGTTAAATTTATGGAGTATAATCCTGGCGCTGCATTGAACGACAGTGGTGCGCCAGGAGAGTCCTTAATCCTAAGCTTAATCTAAGATGAATATAAATGATGATGATGATGATGATGATTGCGATGGCGATATGATATTCGGGGATCGTTTGGCCCTTAAACTCTCCTGACATTTGTCTTACAGGTGAGAACGACCCCGATAAAACCTCACCCAGGAACCTGTCTCGACGGGGGATCGAACCCGGGCCAGCTGCGTGGCAATGCAGCACGCTACCTCGAGACCACAGCAGTGGACAACCCAAATAACTTCACTTATGCGTTTCAAACATTCTGTTTATAAATAAAACTAACTAGTTAACTACTGCAACTATCGAACCCGTAGGTTCATGGCCGCGCAGTCATAAGCTCTCCATATATTTCTATCCTGATCTAATGTTTTCCAATAATCCCCTCACTGTATAATCCACTTCCCTCAAACTGTGATTTATGTTATTATCCCATCTCGTTCTGGGCGTTTTCTCTCTGGTTTTCGTACCATATCTTCCATGTCGGTGTTTCATTCCCATTCAAGCCACATGCCCTTCACATTGAAGTTTACCAGACTTAACTGTTCTTATTAGATCTGGTGTCTTATAAAAATCATGTAGTTCACTGTTAGTAGCCTCCTCCATTCCCCTGTCTGTTCACCTCTGTTTGGTCCAAAAACATTCCTCACAACTACGTATTCTCTAATTTTCGTAATTTAAATCTGAGTTGTACCATTCTATTACAATACCAATGTTTACTTACGAATATACATGAAACCATATTTAAGAAAAACATATTAAGTGTCGTAGAATGTGAAGGACTGGATGTATTACTTGTAACGGGAATGTAAGAGGGGCATGGAAACATTCAGTAGGAAATCCAGGAGGTTAGCGCCCGTAGGTTGACAAAGAATGAGATGGAAGAATTAAAATGTTAACCTTTCTTTGAGGGAGGGAAATATTAGAAAATATGGCTCCGAGGAGTGATGTATGGAACGCCGATCCCTGCGCGCCCATGAGCCTCCGTATTCTATAGTGGCAGGGAGATGGTTAATTAGATAGTACTACATAAACAGAACTGGATTTAAGCTACCGAATCCAGATTACGAGAAAAATCAGACGGTTTTATCGATTTCTCCACCAACCTTCTCATTAAGTAGTAGTAATAGTAGGACTTTATTAGACAAAAAGTAAGATATTTACAATATTATTTACAAATATGGGTCGCACGGGCAGTAAGCCGTACGTGCTGTTGACAGTCCGTTACAATAAGGTAATAATTGCTACTAGTGTGAAGAAAAAAGAAAGCAATAACATTACAATTACATAAAGAAAACACAGTAATATTACAATTAAATAATAGCACAATAGCATTATACACTAAAAAAAACATAACATTACAATTACATAAGAATAAATTTCCTGATACATTAAGTAAGAATAGGCCAACATGTTAAAGGGAGGAAAAAGAGAGAATGAAAATGTGGCAAAAGAAATAAAGAGCTTGAAGGAATTGCATTATGGAGCTAGGCCCATACTGCATTATAGATTCTCTTCTCCAAGCGTCAGCCATGTCATCTTCTTCAACGTGTTTTACATCATTCCCATGGTTACGTAACAATGCTAATTAGGCTAGTGTTTCTATGTATGAACATATACCTCTTCGAAAAATATGTAATCCTGGTACTTAATAATTCCTAATAATTCCTATAGTCTATCCAGCCTAAGAAACACACTTTGACCTTTGACATTTAACTTCAGAATGTATTACTCCACCCATCACGTGTATTGTTACATCACTATGATGGTTGTCCAGCGACTCGCTTTTCCCGCAGCGTTTACATATAATTAAATACAAAGATGCCGACTACCGCCACTTCAATAATTCCACATGTTAATCATTGTCTAGGAATATTGCCGGCAACAGCTTTTATATAAATGAACAACAATCATAGTGAGGCGATAACATAAGGATATACGACTCTGTCTGCTGCTTGTTACAAGCCGATAAATTAATACGCAACATTATTTCTAATTGTTAATGTTGCAGATTGTATTAACACACACAAGACGAATTAAATTGAAATTGTTAATAATAAACAGATTAATTCAAATCAAACATTTACATTAAAATAACTGAAGGCCTACCTATAGTAAAACCTATTCCCGGTCTGGAGAGGCTTCCTGGGCGAGTTTTTTTTCGGATTTTTCCTCACCGATAAGAAAAATGTGAGGTCGCTTTGAGGCCCATCCGTTTCCCGAATATCATTCGGACATTATCATCATCATCATTCACGTTGCGAAAAGCAACGGGAAGCTACCACAACTATAGTCCCCTTGTATAGCTGCAAAATATAGCATTTAATTGCTATGATTTCAGTGAAATACCTGCCCTAGGGCAGAGCACTATAGAATAGAACAATTGTCTGGTGTGAAAATATATTATAAGTTATTTTCGTAACAGTCAGCCATATATTTTTCTTCAGCGTCTTTTACATCATTTCCATGGTAATGCGACAATGCAAAATAAGAGAAAAGTGTTTTTATGTATGAACATATACCTCTTCCAAAAATATTTAATCATTCTACTTAACCATTCCTGTTAACCCAATTAATTAACTAACTGACGGACACCATCGAACTCGGAGGTTCATGGCCTCGGGGAATTAAGCTCTCCATACATTCATTTCTTACACTAAAGTTTTTAAATCATTCCTCAAGTAATATTAATGTTAATCTCCCAACCCATTCTACGCCCACCTTGAACGATTTCCATCTGGTTTTCTTAGGAGTTTCCAAGCACCTCTGCCATTCTGCATTCGTTCCACATGTCCTACCCATCGTAGTCTACGAGACTAAAGTGTTCTTATTGTATCTGATGTCCCATAAAGATCATGTTTCTCACTGTTACGCAATCTCCTCCATTCGCCTGTCCATTACTCTTTGATAAAAAAATCTTAAGAACTTGATTCTGAAATACTCGTAATAGTATATTTCAAATATTGTAATTAAAATTACGTAATTAATTGATTTTAGGCCCGGTGATTTAACTATAAAACAGAGCTGTTAATAATTGCTCACTAGGTATGAGAAGGTAATCCCCCTCCTACCCGGATACATGTGCACTCACAGTGAATCAATTGAACTGACAAGTGAGTAGCAGTGTCTTACATTGTTAGCCTATACTGCATAGAATTCAATAGAAGTGGCGAGGTTTAATAGGAGGGACGGACAGTCTTTTAACATCAAATGAGCATATCTTTCAGCATCACATTCCTCTTTGTAATTATTCTCTTTATAGAAGGCCTTTGATAAAGTGTCTAGACGAACATTATGGAACACATTAAGTGAAAAAGGAATTCCACTACACTTGATAGCAGTAATTAAGAAAATTTATGAGAAAACAAAAAAAAATAAATCAAAGGGAACCAATACATATAACAGGAGGAGTTAGACAAGGTTGTCCACTATCAATTACGCCTTTTAACATTTATTTCGACGACATGATAAGATCATGGAAGCAAATGACGACTGGGGGAATTAACTTAGGAAACATAGTAATAAAAACAGTAGCCTTTGCAGATGACCAGGTTTTAATAGCAAAAACAGAAGACAAACTACACAGAATGCTATATAAACTAAATGAAATATCATAAATACAACATGGAAAAATCCTCATAAAAAATAAAAAACAATGGCCTTCAAGGGTGCTCATCCAGTTCGGACAAAGATAATATTAGAAAATAAACCGATAGAACAAGTAGTAACATATAACTTCCTAGGTTGCGAAATATCATACACAGCAGAAACAGATATAAATAACAAAATAAATAAGTTTAATTATATAACAGGTACACTAATAAACAACTTTGAAAAATAAAGCCAGGAAAGACTCTATAATGAAATTATACAAGACAATGGCAGTGCCTATTATTACTTATGGATCCGAAACATGGACAGTGACAACACACAATCTATCAGGATACAAGCTGCTGAAATGAGATTCCTCAAGCCAATAGCAGGATATCAAAGAACAGACAAAAAACATAACACAGAAATAAGACAACAACTAAAAATAGAGGAATTAAACTCAACAATAGAGAAATACAGAACAAACTGTAAAGAACACTTCGCAAGAATGAGACTGAGAATAGAATACCAAAAGCAGCATACAACTATTCACCAAGAGGAAGAAGCAGCTTGGGAAGACCAAGGAAAAGATTGAAAGAGCAGTAATTTGTAGCCGGAACAGGTTAGTAAATAAGCCTAAACCGTGAAGAAGAAGAAGAAGAAGAAGAATAAGAAGTAATTATTCCCTAAAATTAGAAAATTAATTTATTTTAAGCCCTGTTGTATAAAACGTTTCAACTGATATAATCGATTACAACGGACGTCAGTTCCGTACTATTGCCCTTATTATATTTATAAACACATAATGAAGGGTAAATTATTGGGCAAAATTTAAATCTGCAGTTGTTTCATTCTATTATAATAGCAATGGTTACTTATGGATCTATATGGGTATACATGGTATATAACAAAAACATAATTATTGTCTCGTAGATTGAGAGGGCTGGATGTATTACTTGATATGGGAATGAACGAGGGGCATGGAAACATATAGTTGGGAACCCAGAGGGAATGCGCCCGTAGGTAGACCAAGAATGAGGTGTGAGAATTATAATGTGAACCGTTCTTTGAGAGAGGGAAATATTGGAAAATATGGCTGCGAGTAGGGATGTATGGAAAGCCCACGTCTGCGCGCCCATGAGCCTCCGTATTCTATAGAGGCAGAGAGATAGTTAATTAGATAGTACCATATAAACAAATCTGTATTTAAACTAGAGACTCCAGAATACGAGGAAAGTTGCTCGGTTTCATCGATTTCTCCGCCAAGGTTCTCATTAAGTAAGAATAGGCCTACAAGTTAAAGCGTGGAAAAAAGACATAATGAAAATTGTACGAATGAAATAAATAGCTAGAAAGAATTGCATTATGGAGCTAGGCCCCTCTTGCATTATAGATTCTCTTCTCCAAGTGTCAGCCATGTCATCTTCTTCAACGTCTTTTAGATCATTCCCATGGTAACGTAACAATGCTAATTAGGCTAGTGTTTCTAAGTATGAACATATACCTCTTCGAAAAATATGTAATCCTGGTACTTAATAATTCCTAATAATTCCTATAGTCTATCCAGCCTAAGAAACACACGTTGACCTTTGACATTTAACTTCCGAATGTATTACTCCACCCACTACGTGTATTGTTACGTCAATATGATGGTTGTCCAGCGACTCGCTTTTCCCGCAGCGTTTATATATAATTAAATACTAAGATGCCGACTACCGCCATTTTAATAATTCTGCATGTTAATCATTGTCTAGAAATGTTGCCTGGGAACCGCTTTTATATAAATGGACAACAATCATAGTGAGACGATAACGTAAGGATATACGACATCTGTCTGCTGCTTGTTACAAGCCGATAAATTAATGCACTACATTCTTTCTAATTGTTAATGTTGCAGATTGCATTAACACACACAAAACTATTTAAATTATAATTGTTAATATTAAACAGATTAAATTCAAATCAAACATTTACATTAAGATAACTCTGGCCTTCTTACGATAAAACCTATTCCCGCTCATGACAAACTTCCTGTGCGGGTATTTTACTGGGTTTTCCTCGCCTGTAAGACAAATGTCAGGAGGCTTTGAGACCCAAAAGGTCCCCGAATATCATCTGGACATCATCATCCTTATAATCTACGGTGTGGAAAGCAACGGGAAGCTACCACAACTATAGCTCCCTATTAAAGCTGCAAAGCATAGCATGAATATCCTATGATAGCAGTGAAAAACTTGCCCTAGGGCAGAACACTATAGAACAGAACAATTGTGTGGTGGGAAAATGCATTATAAGTTATTTTCTTCCCAGTCTGACATATAATTTTCTTTAGCGTCTTTTAGATCATATCCATGGTAACGTAACAATACTAAATACAACAAGTGTTTTTATGTATGAACATATACCTCTTACAAAAATATGTAATCGTGCTACTTTATCATTCCTGTTAACCTAACAAATCAACTAACTGACGGACACTATCGATTTCGTAGGTTCATGCCCGGGGGAAATAAGCTCTCCATACATTCCTATTTAGCACTAATGTTTTCAAATCATTCCTCAAATAATATTAATGCAATTCTCCCACCTTTGTTTGTTCCTGTGTCCCTTGTTCACATTATAACAAACAAAGAAGTATTGAAATGGAAACCTCCAGAAAAAGGGAAACGTGGTAGACCAAAGCCATCGTAGATAAAGGGAATTCAAGACAACATGAAGAAGAGAAATATGACAGAAGCAGACACGCAAGACCGGGAAGTGTGGAAGAAAAAAATTGTATATTTTGGTTGAGGATCTCTATGAAAAATAACTCAATCATGTAATAAAAATAAATTCTCCCAACTCATTCTGCGGCTACCATGGGCGATTTCCCTCTGGTTTTCCTGCAAGGAGTTTCCAAGCCAATCTATCATCCCCCCTTCGTTGCAAGTAGTCTATGGGACATACGTTTTCCTATTATTAAAATTGAGAATCTATGTTTCGCATCCATATAATACCACTGGATATATAACTGTTTTATATATTTTCAGTTTAACCATTTTGAGAGAAGTTGGGATGACAAGAGTCCCTGTAATGCATAATTGCATGCATTTCCAGAATCAGACTTAAGCCTACGTTTAATTTCATTGTGAACCTCATTCCTGTTGGTCTGTTTATTGGGTACTATCCCTCTGGCTTTCCTGCATGTCATTTCGAAAACACAATCACTTATGTTGTATATTTCAAATATTGTAATTAAATACAACATTAATGTATTTTAGGCCCGGTGAATAATATAAAACTAGGCTGATAATAATTACTCACTAGGTATGAGAAGGTGATCTCCCTCCTACCCGGTACAGGTGCACTCCCAATGAATCAACACAACTGACAAGTGAGTAGCAGTGCCTTACATTGTTAGCCTATGCTGCATAGAGTTCCATAGAGTTGGCTGGGTTAAATTGGAGGGACGGACAGTCTTTTAACACGAATTGAGCACTTCTTAACAGTGCCTGCTATAAAACGTAAACAATTCAGACATTTCCAACGATCATCCCACAATGATTCGTCTTCTTCAGGTTCCAGTGGATCATTACCATGGTAACAGGACAATGCTAAATATTAAACTGGTGTTAGTAAAAATGTGAGAATAAACCTTATATATATGTAGGCCCGAAACACGTCAGCAAATTACCTAAATTCGTGAATGTACTATGACGATGATATATAAACAAACCTGTTTCCTAATAATTTATGTTACTCTAACATAACTATACTCTGTGCAGCCTATAAAACACACTCGAGGAAAATACATGGCGGGTAATCCATGACACACGTGACTGCTGCAGATATTGCGATTCGTTCATGGCCAAATCACAGTTCAGCGGTAGCGAAGAAATAGATCATGCACTCGATCAACATAATTACGTATTTAAAGCTATTTACGTTAACTATAGTTGGTCCAAACACAGTATATAACTGCATGTTTCTTCGAAGACCGTTGAGTAACTTTGAATTCTCATTTGTAGGAAACTGATTGGATCTTGAGAGGAAGTTGAATGTCCGTTACACATATGGCGGCTGTAGTAGAGTTTATAGTATTTTAACTCGGTGGTAAAAATGTGTGATCAAAATTATAAAAAAACACTCTAAAGGGAAATTGTTAAAGCGTGGTTAAATAAAGGGATGGTGTTAAATGTTAAATTTATGGAGTATAATCCTGGCGCTGCATTGAACGATAGAGTTACGGTCCCCGAAATCATATGGTCATCGCAATCATCATTCATTAATATTCATCTTAGGTTAAGCTTAGGATTAAGGACTCTCCTGGCGCATCATTATCATCATCACCCATCATATCATCGGGGCAACGTAACCCCGCCTTCCAGGCGCCCCAACCTCAGAACTGGGTTACAAGTATGCCATGCCAGGAGAGAAAGCAGGACTGTCGAAAGACAAACGTGGGGCACTTGAAAAAAAAATTAACTGTAGTGTGTCTGGAAGTAGTGTTCGCAGGAAATTAAAACAAACTGCTATTATAGCCTCACTATGATGGTTGCCAGCGGCTCGCTCTGTTTTCCATCAGATTTTATATATAATTTAATACAAATATTCCGACTACCGCCACTATAATAATTCCGCATGTTATTCAATGTCAAGCATTGTCGAGCGACACCCGCTTTTATGTAAACGGACAACAATCATAGTGAGACGATAAATAATATCAAAACGCCCAACAAAATTAGGAAAAAGCCTAACCTGTTTTAAGAGAGGTGGAACATTTTCTACATTTCGGGGTTGCCAACCTATATAACTGTACTGTAATAAAATAACTATTCTGTATTATTACATATTGCAAAACGTGTGTGGGAAATAAAACCACTGCCCTCTGCGTATACTATATACAATATATATACAAAAAAAAATATCCAAAAGGCAGAGTTAATATACATTATACGAAACAAATCGCTGCATTTTAAATGAACTTATTTCTATTTGAAACATTAGAAAATAATAAATACGTACTTATCGCCATTTTATCACTGATTCGTGTCACGGGCCCCCTGTTTGTCTCAACTAATAAACATTGTCCACACTGTTAACGTTAGTCAGTTGTCTAAAATGAAGGCAAATGTTTCCGACAAAGGTGTTATTATTTTACAATATTATATTTATTATTTTGAAAACACCATCGCGCAAAAAAATAATGTAAAACGAACATTTATGAAGTACTTTTCATCATCATCATCCTGCCAGGTATTAGTCCTAGAAGAACTGTTACGAATTGAGAAAGCGGTTTTCGTGCCATCTTTTCATAGGTCGACCAAGTGACCGTTTCCCATTTGGACAGTAGTTCATTATTGCCTTGGGGATCCTGGATCTAGCCATTCTTGAGACATGTTCCTTCCAGTTATTCGTTCGTAAGTCGTCATCATTGTGATCCGTCTGGCTTCTCCTTTTATCAGGCTTGAAAGCAATAGAATGCCCCACCAACTAGTTGCTAGCAAGCAGGTGGTAAGTCCAATGATGGTGTTGCCATCTTTAAGCATCTGGACCTGCAACAATACTGAATTTACTCAGTATTAGTTGGAATGGTTATACCGCCATGACTCTGTCCCCTGTTTGTTAAAACAGGTTGCACCACGAGAAAAGTGCCCCGCAAATTGAAAACCTCGCTATCGCTCCATTTTTAAACATTCTCCTCTCTTGTGTAAAAACCACTTCCCAACCACGTTATATTTTATTACTGTAGTTATTATATATTTTAATACTAATAATTTGAATTAATTCCGTTTAATATTAATGTTTTGTAATTTGATTTGTTTTGCGACATACCATTGTATGCGTTAGTACAACCTGCAACAATAAAAATTAAAATGGTTGTTGTGCATTAATTTATCGGCTTGTAACAAGCAACTGACAGGCTGAATCAACACATGCTGCGCGGAATAATACATTCGGAAGTGAAATGTCAAAGTGTGTTTCTTAGTCTGGACATACAATAAAGGACACTATCGAACCCAAAGGTTCATGGACTCGGAGATATATGCTCCCAATACATACCCATCTTCAGCTAATTTCTAAACATTTCCTGTATCATTTACTGTCTTCATTTTATGTTTAATGTTGTTCTCCCACATACTGGTTGAGTGGAAGAGAAGGCCTTATGGCCTTAACTCTGCCAGCTAAAATAAAGCATTAGTATTAGTATTATTAGTAATACCTGTAGGTATTACTTCTTCTTCTCCATCTGTATTTCTACAAGATGTTTCCAATTCAAAATAATTTATTATTACTATTTTTTTAATCCTACAGGTTGTCCTTTTGGATATTTCTGGTGTTCCCTCCTGGCATTGGCGTAATTGTAACCCACTTCCGAGTTGGGACGCCTGAAAGGCGGCGTTATGTTGCCCCGATGATATATGACGAGTGATGATTATGATAATGGTGCGCCAGGAGTGTCCTTAATCCTAAGCTTAATCTAAGATAAATACGAATGATGAAGATCGCGATGGCCATATGATATTCGGGGACCGTTTGGGCCTTAAACCTTCCTGACATTTGTCTTACAGGTGAGGAAAAACCCCGAAAAAACCTCACCCAGGAACCTCTCCCGACGGGGGATCGAACCCGGGCCAGCTGCGTGACAATGCAGCACGCTAACTCGAGACCACAGCAGTGGACAACCCAAATAACTTCAATTATGCGTTTCAAACACTCTGTTTAGAAATAAAACTAACTAGTTAACTACTGGCACTATCGAACCCTTAGGTTCATGGCCTCGCAGTCATAAGCTCTCCATATATTTCTATCCTGATCTCATGTTTTCCAATAATCCCCTCACTGTATAATCTACTTCCACCAAACTGTGATTTATGTTATTATCCCATCTCGTTCTAGGCGTTTTCTCTCTGGTTTTCGTACCATATCTTCCATGTCGGTGTTTCATTCCCATTCAAGCCACATGCCCTTCACATTGAAGTTTACCAGACTTAACTGTTCTTATTACATCTGGTGTGTTATAAAAATCATGTAGTTCTCTGTAAAGTAGCCTCCTCCATTCCCCTGTCTGTTCATCTCTGTTTGGTCCAAAAACATTCCTCACAACTACGTATTCTCTAATTTTCGTAATTTAAATCTGTGGTTGTACCACTCTATTACAATACTACTGTTTACTTACGAATATACATGAAACCATATTTAAGAAAAACATATTAAGTGTCGTAGAATGTGAAGGACTGGATATATTACTTGTAACGGGAATGTAAGAGGTGCATGGAAACATTCAGTAGGAAATCCAGGAGGATAGCTCCCGTAGGTTGACAAAGAATGAGATGGAAGAATTAAAATGTTAACCGTTCTTTGAGGGAGGGAAATATTAGAAAATATGGCTCCGAGGGGTGATGTATGGAAAGCCGATCTCTGTGTGGCCATGAGCTTCCGTATTCTATAGTGGCAGGGAGATAGTTAATTAGATAGTACTACATAAACAGATCTGGATTTAAGCTAGCGACTCCAGATTACGAGGAAAATCACACGGTTTCATCGATTTCTCCACCAACGTTCTCATTAAGTAAGAATAGGCCTCCATGTTAAAGCGAGGAAAAAAGACATAATGAAAATTGTACGAATGAAATAAAGAGCTAGAAAGAATTGCATTATGGAGCTAGGCCCATACTGCATTATAGATTCTCTTCTCCAAGTGTCAGCCATGTCATCTTCTTCAACGTGTTATAGATCATTCCCATGGTAACGTAACAATGCTAATTAGGCTAGTGTTTCTATGTATGAACATATACCTCTTCGAAAAATATGTAATCCTGGTACTTAATAATTCCTAATAATTCCTATAGTCTATCCAGCCTAAGAAACACACTTTGACCTTTGACATTTAACTTCAGAATGTATTACTCCACCCATCACGTGTATTGTTACGTCACTATGATGGTTGTCCAGCGACTCGCTTTTCCCGCAGCGTTTACATATAATTAAATACAAAGATGCGGACTACCGCCACTTCAATAATTCCACATGTTTAATCATTGTCTAGAAATGTTTGCCCGGCAACCGCTTTTATATAAATGGACATCAATCATAGTGAGGCAATAACATAAGTATATACGACCTCTGTCTGCTGCTTGTTACAAGCCGATAAATTAATACACAACATTCTTTCTAATTGTTAATGTTGCAGATTGTATTAACACACACAAGACGAATTAAATTGCAATTGTTAATAATAAACAGATTAATTCAAATCATACATTTACATTAAAATAACTGAAGGCCTACTTATAGTAAAACCTATTCCCGATCAGGAGAGGCTGCCTGGGCGAGTTTTTTTTTCGGATTTTTCCTCACCGATAAGAAAGAATGTCAGGTCCCTTTGAGGCCCATCCGTTTCCTCGAATATCATCCGGACGTCATGATCATCATCCACGTTACGAAAAGCAACGGGAAGCTACCACAAACAATTGTCCCCTTGTATAGCTGCAAAATATAGCATTTAATTGCTATGATTTCAGTGAAATACCTGCCCTAGGGCAGAGCATATAGAATAAAAGAATTGTGTGGTGGAATAATACATTATAAGTTATTTTATTCCCAGTCAGCCATATATTTTTCTTCAGCGTCTTTTCGATCATTTCGATGGTAATGTGTCAATACAAAATAAGAGAATATTTCTTTTATGTATGAACATATACCTCTTTCAAAAAATATATAATCGAGTCTGCTTAATCACTCCTGTTAACCTGATTAATTAACTAACGGACGGACACCAATCCAAACCGGAGGTTCATGGCCTCGGAGAATTAAGCTCTGCATACATTCCTATATTACACTAAAGTTTTTAAATCATTCGTCAAATAATATTAATGTTAATTCTCCCCAACCCATTCTACGCTCACCTTGAACGATTTCCATCTGGTTTTCCTAGAAGGAGTTTCCAAACACCTCTGCCATTCTGCATTCGTTCAGCATGTCCTACCCATCGTAGTCTACGAGACTGAAGAGTTCTTATTATATCAGATGTCCCATAAAGATCATGTATCTCACTGTTAGGCAATCTCCTTCATTCGCCTGTACATTACTCTTTGAAAAAAAAAATCCTAAGAACTTGATTCTGAAACACTCGTAACAGTATATTTCAGATATTGTAATTAAAATTACGTAATTAATTGATTTTAGGCCCGGTGGTATAACTATAAAACAGAGCTGCTAATAATTTCTCATTAGGTATGAGAAGATGATCCCCCTCCAACCCGGATACACGTGCACTCCCAATGAATCAACTCAACTGACAAGTGAGTAGCAGTGTCTTACATTGCTAGCCTATACTGCATACAATTCAATAGAAGTAGGCGAGGTTTAATAGGAGGAACGGACAGTCTTTTAACATCAACTGAGCATATCTTTCAGCATCACATTCCTCTTTGTAATTATTCTCTTTATAGAAGGCCTTTGATAAAGTGTC
The DNA here is from genome assembly GCA_030220185.1 of Diploptera punctata. NCBI lineage: Eukaryota > Metazoa > Arthropoda > Insecta > Blattodea > Blaberidae > Diploptera > Diploptera punctata. The sequence continues at coordinate 291,914 of JASPKZ010005712.1, forward strand.
TAGACGAACATTATGGAACACATTAAGTGAAAAAGGAATTCCACTACACTTGATAGCAGTAATTAAGAAAATTTATGAGAAAACAAAAAAAATAAATCAAAGGGAACCAATACATATAACAGGAGGAGTTAGACAAGGGTTGTCCACTATCAATTACGCTTTTTAACATTTATTTCGACGACATGATAAGATCATGGAAGCAAATGACGACTGGGGGAATTAACTTAGGAAATATAGTAATAAAAACAGTAGCCTTTGCAGATGACCAGGTTTTAATAACAAAAAACAGAAGACAAACTACACAGAATGCTATATAAACTAAATGAAATATCATAAAATACAACATGGAAAAATCCTCATAAAAAATCAAAAACAATGGCCTTGAAGGGTGCTCATCCAGTTCGGACAAAGATAAATATTAGAAAATAAACCGATAGAACAAGTAGTAACATATAACTTCCTAGGTTGCGAAATATCATACACAGCAGAAACAGATATAAATAACAAAATTAATAAGTTTAATTATATAACAGGTACACTAAAAAACAACTTTGAAAAATAAAGCCAGGAAAGACTCTATAATGAAATTATACAAGACAATGCCAGTGCCTATTATTACTTATGGATCCGAAACATGGAAAGTGACAACACAACAATCTATCAGGATACAAGCTGCTGAAATGAGATTCCTCAGACCAATAGCAGGATATCAAAGAACAGACAAAAAACATAACACAGAAATAAGACAACAACTAAAAATAGAGGAATTAAACTCAACAATAGAGAAATACATAACAAACTGTAAAGAACACTTCGCAAGGATGACTGAGAATAGAATACCAAAAGCAGCATACAACTATTCACCAAGAGGAAGAAGCAGCTTGGGAAGACCAAGGAAAAGATGGAAAGAGCAGCAATTTGGAGCCGTAACAGGCTAGTAAATAAGCCTAAACCGTGAAGAAGAAGAAGAAGTAATTATTCCCTAAAATTAGAAAATTTATTTATTTTAAGCCCTGTTGTATAAAACGTTTCAACTGATATAATCGATTACAACGGACGTCAGTTCCGTACTATTACATTATTATATTTATAAACACATAATGAAGGCTAAATTATTGAGCAAAATTTAAATCTGCAGTTGTTTCGTTCTATTATAATACCAATGGTTACTTATGGATCTATATGGGTATACATGGTATATAACAAAAACATAATTATTGTCTCGTAGATTGAGAGGGCTGGATGTATTACTTGATATGGGAATGAACGAGGGGCATGGAAACATTTAGTAGGGAACCCAGAGGGAATGTGCCCGTAGGTAGACCAAGAATGAGGCGGGAGAATTAAAATGTGAACCGTTCTTTGAGAGAGGGAAATATTGGAAAATATGGCTCCGAGTAGGGATGTATGGAAAGCCCATGTCTGCGCGCCCATGAGCCTCCGTATTCTATAGAGGCAGAGAGATAGTTAATTAGATAGTACCATATAAACAAATCTGGATTTAAGCTAGAGACTCCAGAATACGAGGAAAGTCACTCGGTTTCATCGATTTCTCCGCCAAGGTTCTCATTAAGTAAGAATAGGCCTACATGTTAAAGCGAGGAAAAAAGACATAATGAAAATTGTACGAATGAAATAAAGAGCTAGAAAGATTTGCATTATGGAGCTAGGCCCCTACTGCATCATAGATTCTCTTCTACAAGTGTCAGCCATGTCATCTTCTTCAACGTCTTTTAGATCATTCCCATGGTTACGTAACAATGCTAATTAGGCTAGTGTTTCTATGTATGAACATATACCTCTTCGAAAAATATGTAATCCTGGTACTTAATAATTCCTAATAATTCCTATAGTCTATCCAGCCTAAGAAAAACACTTTGACCTTTGACATTTAACTTCCAAATGTATTACTCCGCCCACCACGTGTATTGTTACGTCACTATGATGGTTGTCCAGCTACTCGCTATTCCCGCAACGTTTATATATAACTAAATACAATGATGCGGACTACCGCCACTTCATTAATTCCACATGTTAATCATTGTCAAGAAATGTTGCCCGGCAACCGCTTTTATATAGCCTAAATGGACAACAATCACAGTGAGACGTAACATAAGGATACACGACCTCTGTCAGCTGCTTGTTACAAGCCGATAAATTATGCACTACATTCTATCTAATTTTAAATGTTGCAGATTGTATTAACACACACAAAACGAATTAAATTGCAATTGTTAATAATAAACAGATTAATTCAAATCAAACATTTACATTCAAATAACTGAAGGCCTACTTATAGTAAAAACTATTCCCGGTCGGGAGAGGCTTCCTGGCCGAGTTTTTTTTTCGGATTTTTCCTCGCCGATAAGATAAATGGCAGGTCGCTTTGAGGCCCATACGTTCCCCGAATATCATCCGGGCATCAATATCATCATTATCCACGTTGCGAAAAGCAACGGGAAGCTACCACAACTATAATCCCCTTGTATAGCTACAAAAAATAGCATTTAATTGCTATGATTTCAGTGAAAGACCTGCCCTAGGGCAGAGCACTATAGAATAGAACAATTGTGTGGTGGGATAATACATTATAAGTTATTTTCGTAACACTCAGCCATATATTTTTCTTCAGAGTCTTTTATATCATTTCCATGGTAATGTGTCAATGCAAAATAAGATAATAGTGTTTTTATGTATGAACATATGCCTCTTCAAAAAATATGTAATCGAGCTGCTTAATCACTGCTGTTAACCCGATTAATTAACTAACGGACGGACACCATCCAACCCGGAGGTTCATGGCCTCGGGGCTCTGATCTCTCTTTCAATCCTAGATGGCGCTGCGGTCACATAGCGAATGGATACGCAACTCATAAATCGAGAGACAGTCAATATAGACTTCCTAAGCACTTCATCTTGATGCAAAGCGCTGCTTACGTTGTTTTAAAAGGGAATATAGAACAGAGCCTTCAAAACTAAAGCAGTAAACAAGTAATTGAAAGTAACACACATTAAATCTACTGAATTACACTGATATATATAGATGGCAGTGAAGACCTAGTTCTCGCGACATCTAGTAATAATGGAGAATGGAATATAATACATATATAAGAAAAATAAATGTTTGAATTGGATTCGCCTGGTGGTGTAATGGATATCACACTGAGGTACAGACTCAGAGATCCGGGTTCGAATCCCATCCAGGCATTTATTTTTCTCATACCATATATATTCTAGCTGGCTCGGCGAACGTCGTATCGCCTTTAAATATTTTTACGTTAATTTTTCCGATGTTTTAATAGTTATCTGCTATTCGGGGCGGAAACAAATCCAACAAATCAAAGATCATAAAAATCGGTCCAGCCGTTCTTGAGTTATAAATAGTGTAACTAATCCGACCTTGTTTTACATATATATATATAGAATCCCGACTCAAGCATTCATTTTTCTTTTCATATCATATTTGCCTTCATTGCCAAATGTCAAAAATATATTTATAATATCTATATATATATATATATATATATATATATATATATATATAGAAGTCCCGGCCACGCGTTGCTGTGGCTAAGGTATACGTTAAATTATGTTGTAGTAAACTAAGTGAGAAATCTAAATCAGAAAGTTTTTGTTTTACACATTTTTTTTAGTTCTGGTACGTTAACTACACCCGGTATAAATATGGGTGGTGGTTTATGTGGAAGTGGTTTTGTTGATTGAGATGAATTTATGTTGTCTGCATTCTCAGTATCATCCATAAGTGTATCATAAGGATTATATACATTTATTGATGGGATATTTTGAGCAGGCTTGCTGATTCCATTATACTTTCGTTTTTTTCTACGAACTTGTTTGCAGTTTGGATTCTCATCATCATCAAGAAGTCTCTGTATAGTAATATCATCTTGTGATATATTATAGTCATCTTGTTTCTTATTTAATTGAGGCATGGAGATTGTTTCTATAATATTAGGCATAGTATTATATCTAACAGACTTACTTACAATTCTGTTATTCCGTTCCTTAGGACCTTCATATGTTTTTAAATTGACATTCCTCTTAAATGTAAGATTTATGTCATATAGGCCTATACCAAATTGCGGAAATTCATTTGATATCTTATGATTCATGATCTCTAGAACTGATTCGCCATATTGTTCAATGTCCCTTCTCGGTCCAGTTAAATTTAAATTAAGTTGTTGTCTTTCAGCCAGATTACTTAAAACTAATACTTACACACGAAATGAATATTATTATCAATATATTGAAAATAAAATAAACACAAACACACTTAAATTATGAAATAATCAATATTTGTAATTCAATTGAAATTCGCGGTTGCAACAAAAAGCAGAGCCACCTAGTTAAATAATAAACCAATTACCTTACACCGTCATCTGTTAGAATCGTGTGATATATTATAGTCATCTTGTTTTTCATTTAATTGAGGCATGGAGATGGTTTCTGTAATATTAGGCATATTATTATAACTAACAGACTTACTGCCATCTTATAGCCTCTGGTCAGGCTTTTCTGGAGAAGAAAAGAAAATAAACGAAAGAAGAAATGGAAGCAAGGAAAGACTCCCTAGCCCTCGGATGCCCTAATAGCGTCGGGGTCGAAAATACAAGAGTTAACCAAGAGAGGTTAGATAGTAAAGTTAAAAGAGTCTGGTATAAGTAGGTGGAAGAAAGGAAAAAATACCAGATCGGTTAAAGATAAAAGTAAGGAGCAAAACACAAGTAAGTGGAAGCAATGTTTTGCTCAGCTTGGGCACCTTGTGGTCGCCGTCCACATATCCCCTAGATGGGGACCCCTGAGGTAAGATCTTTGGGCCGTCCTATGAAACGCTGGAGGGAAAATTTTCTATAGGATCGTAACAAGCCTTGGCCTAATACTTGGAAAGAAGAAGAAGAAGAAAGAATATTTCTATGTAATTTGTAAAATAATATTGATTATGGAATGGATTGTAGAACACCCGTTGTGAAACCCACATAAAGATGATTTGCTGTTACCAAACACAGTTGGTTTACAAATTTCCTCGCTGTTCCAAGACAATATTTCGTAAGTCTACCGCTGTGGTCTCGGGGTAGAGTGCTGCCTTGTCACGCAGCGGGCCCGAGTTCGATCCCCGCTCGGGACAGTTTTTCTGGGTGAGGTTTTTATCGGGGTTTTTCCTCAGCTATAAGACAAATGTCAGGAAAACTTTAAGGTCCAAACGGTCCCCGAAATCATATGGCAATCATCATCTTTCATATTCATCTTAGGTTAAGTTTAGGATTAGGGACTCTCCTGGCGCACCACTATCATCATCATCACCCATCATATCATCGGCGCAACGTAACCCCACCTTCCAGGCGCCCCAACCTCAGAAGTGGGTTACAATTACGCCATGCCAGGAGAGAAACCAGGAATGTCGAAAGACAAACCTGGGGCACTTAAAAAAATATTTCATGATAATCCTTTCAAAAACAAAACGTCTAAATAAATGAAATATTAAATGTATGTACGGTATAAGCTGAGACGAACCAAACATGGCGGTTGCTAGTCAGTTTTCAATTTCAGATTTCAGCCACTTCTAATTTTTGGATAATACCTACCTCGGTTTATTTTAATACAATGTATTGAATTTTTTTTTTAGGAACATCGAAAAAATGTGACCGCTGGAGCGGATTTTAATTTTCACTTGAGATGATCTACACCTAATGGTTTTAGAGGGTTCAATTATGAATCTAAAACCATCGAGGGACCCAATGAGACAAAAATTTCATCAAAATCGGTGCAGTCGTTTAGGAGGAGTTGAGTGACAAACACACGTACAGAAGAATTATATATAAAGACTATTTAACTCATGCCCTAAATGGGAGTCAATGACCAATCACGTTTCAATGAATCACAGTCGTGTTTCACTTCGATAATTATCGAATTTTGATTACCAAAATAAAGAAAGCTCCTCCTTGTTTCATTGTTTCTCCACTAGAGTGCTTTCTTACAATATTGCGATCCTATTTGGCAATAAAAAGTATGATTACGTTGCAGTAATGAACAATGAAACATAACCAAACATTTCTCATTGTTTTCAAACATCGCCGTTTACATTAAATATATAAATATTTTAAAATAACTATAGTTAAATAATGATTTTTGAGTAAACAGCTTAATTGTATTCATAAGTAATGCCACGAATGATTTCCAAATTATCGATTCATTCACGACTCAAGAAGTGAGAAGAAAGCACCCTAGTGGAGAAAAATGAAACACATCATTACAGGTTATTAATTCATTTCTGATGTCCTATGATATAAATATGTCAATTATATTTTTCTGCAACGTTAATTTCTGGGAAATAATACGTTTAAGAAAGTGCAAACAGTGGTTTCTTTTCTTTATGGTAAAATCAATTGCTACGAATGTTTCTTCTATTATAACTCACAAGCAATACCTGGTTACATTCGAGGACTATACGAGTATATATATATATATATATATATATATATATATTATATATATATATGTATGTATATAATCTGGAAATCACTTGATAAAATTAAAACGATAAAATGAAAGCGTTAAAATCGAGGTGAAATACGACTGTGATTGGTTGTAAATCAAAATTCATTGAAATGTGATTGGTCATTGACTGCCATTTGGGGGATGAGTTAAATAGTCGTTAAAAAGTCCTAACAAATGCCACTCTTGATTTCCAAATCCTCTAGATAAATTGGAAATCACTCGTGGCATTACTTGTGATTAATTTATTTAGCAGGTTTCACAATGTTTCAAAACATTTTTCTACGCTCAATTAATCTACTGTCATTCTCATCCACATCTCTCTGCCATTCCAGTCTCCATTCTTCAGTCCTTTTTCTCTCATGCTGCTCAAAACACCGTCAATCCACTTTATTTTTTATCTTCTTTTTATTCTACAGAGTTCTTCTCACCTGTAAGACAAATGTCAGGAAACTTTAAGTCCAACGGTCCCCGAACACCATCTGGCCATCATTATCATCAATATCATGTTCACCTAATTAGCTTAAGTTTAGGATTAAGGTCTCTCCTGGCGCATCATTACCATCATCACCTATTATATATCATCGGGGCAGCGTAGCCCAGCCTTCCAGGCGCCCCAACCTCAGAAGTTGGTTACAAGTATGCCATGCCAGGAGAGAACACCAGAAATGTCGAAATGATAACCAGGGACATTTGGGGAAAAAATTCACATTTTGTTTAATTATACTAAAGTAAAGTATTCCCACTACAGGCCTCAGGAGGCCCTTGGGGTAGTGGGAGGTTAAGGTTCCCACTTTTTCTGGGCAATCGGCACTTGATGTCAGCTGGGTTGTCAGCCCTGCGTGACGGCCGCCTTTACCCCAAGAACAAGCGTCTAGTACTCATTTCCGTTAGAGGCTGAGTCGACCCCAGGGCCATAGTGACACTGTTTCTTATTTTTTAATTAATATGTTTCATAATTAATATATTTTATAATTATAATTTGATAATTAATTGATGCATTTCCCTTCATAGTATCTTTACCTCTTAGTGCTTCGCGTGCTTACAAAAAGCATTGTTCTTGGCATTTATCAATATTGTTACGCGTCTTATAGCGACGTTTTAATTGCGCGGGCGGGACGAGAGTGCTGGTCTCGGATTGCTCGGAGTGGATAAGCGAATCGTTCAATAGCGAGTCAAAAGACCCGCGTCAACCACCTATATTTCTGGGCTGTCAGTCCAGATAGCTTTACCAATATCCCCCTCCCCTTTCGGGAAAGATCCGTGGTCAGAGGCTTCTACAGTTCGAAAGTATCTCGAATCTAAGCCTAGAAAGATCCTTGCGCCTATATAAATAGGGCGAAGGCAAGAGGCCAGTTAGTATTGTTTTGACGCCGATAGCAGTGTCTTGTGTTGTGTACGAGAAATTGTGGTGAACAGATTCATCATTGACTGTGAAAATAATTTTGACTGAGATAAACATTTAAAGAAGATTAGTAGTGAGTGAAAATTGTGATTAAAAAGTTTACTGATAATTTGTGAAAGGAAATAAAGTGTAAGTAAGACTTTAAACAACGTCTGTGTATTCATTTGCGTCAAAATATCGTAAAGGAAACTCTTGTCATCCCTTATGACAATATTGTAATGGTACATTCAGTGACAATCCCTTTGTTAACCCTTAAATTGTCAATACAATATTTTCTCATGCCAGTTATTTAAATGTTCCGGACCGCAAGGAAAATAAATTCATGTAATACTGTGTTATTATTATACATTATTGCGTAATTTTACACAAATTTAAGTAACTTTTACTCGTTTGTTTTTCTATGGGTCTAAAAACAATATCAAACAAATTAAATAAATGTATCCAATAGGATACATTTTTAATTTAAGGGTTAAATTGTTAATAAGGATTTGTTAAATATCCCTTACATTTTGAAACAAATTAATTCAGTAAATTGTGAGAAAACATGCACTTTAAAGCTGAATTTTAACCTTAGTGACACAGCACATTCCAGATAATTTTAAACTAAGTTTGCACCTGGGTTTGAGAAGGGTGTAGGGTTGCGGAATAAGGGATGTATGATCACGTTTTGAGGGGATGTACACGTGTCACGAATTAGCTGATGACTGTCAGCTGAATAATCTAATTCACATGCTCTTTTACATTTCAAATGAACCTCTCTCCAACCCTTCTCTGTAACGACATTAAACGTGACGTCACATTTCAATTAATTATATTAGAATATATTTACGTGTATTTAATTTTTGGTTTCGTGGAGTTAGATATTTTTAGCGAATTCCGAAGGAATGTATTATTGGGTTTGTATCCATGAAAATACACTAATTTAAATAAATATATATATATATATATATATTCATATATTCATTGATCCTTCGTAGTAGACACCTAAAATGCCCATAACGAAAAAAAAAAATATATATATATATATATATCCATAGTAATTCGGCCCGAAGGCAGGTCCTTCACTGCAATCATAGCATTTTCATGTTATGCTTGCAGCTTTACTAGGGAATTGTAGGTGTGGTAGCTTCCCGTTGCTTTCCACACCGGTGAAGGATGATGATGATGATGATGATAATGAGAAGGATGATGATGGCCAATGATTTCGGGGACCGTTTGGGTCTTAAAGTTTTCCTGACATTTGTCTTGCAGGTGAGGGAAAACCCCGATTAAAACCTCACCTAGAAAAACTGCCCCGACCAGGGATCGAACCCGGGCCCGCTGCGTTACAAGGAATTACGCTACCTCGTGACCACAGCGGTGGACATATATATATATATATATATATATATATATTAGCTAATAACGAGCGAGCGTTCCTACGCTTAGATAAATGAAATATTAAAAATTATTAAATTATATGGTATACACTCATACCAACCAAACATGGTTCTTACTGTTTTTAATTTCGGATTTCAGATAAACCTTCACTTCTAATTGTCGGATTTCGCTCATTTTTGGTTATTACCTACTTCAATTTATTTTAATAAGATATGTTGAGTTTCGATGTGAAACATCGAAAATTGTGACCGCTAGATCGATTTTTTAATTTTCACTTCAGGTGAACTCCTACACTTAATGGTTTTAGAGGATCCTATTGTGAATCTAAACCATCCAGTGACTCTCTCAAACAGACACACAAAATTTCATCAAAATCGATCAAGTCTTTTAGGCAGTTTTTAATTTTGGATTTCAAGAAAATATCCACTTCTAATTGTCGGATTTCGCTCATTTTTTATATTGTTTATTTTAATAGGATATACTGAGTTTCGTTGTAAAACGTCGAAAATTGAGACTGCTAGAGCGATTATTAAATTTTCACTTCCGATGAATTCCTACACCTAAGGGCTTTAGAGGGTGCAATTGTGAATCTAAACTATCCAGGGACGCACTCAAATACACAGACACAAAATTTCATCAAAATCAGTTCATTCGTTTAGGCAGTTTTTAATTTTGGATTACCCGAAAACATACACTTCTAATTGTCGTATTTCGCTCATTTTTTGGATAATACCTACCTCGGTTTCATTTAATAGGATATACCGAGTATCGTTGTGAAACATCGAAAATTGTGACAGCTAGTTTTAATTTTTTTTAATTTCACTTCAGGTTAACTCCTACACCAAATAGTTTTAGAAGGTCCAATTGTGAATCTAAACCATCTAGGGACCCAATCAGACACACACAAAGAATTTCATCAAAATCGATCCAGTCATTTAGGACAAACGCATACAGAAGAATTATATATATATATATATAAAGTAAAGTAAAGTGATCCCACAACAGGCCTCAGGAGACCCTTGGGGTAGTAGGAGGTTAAGGCTCCCACTTTTTCTAGACAATCGGCACTTGATGTCAGCCGGGTTGTCAGCCCTGCGTGACGGCCGCCTTTACCCCCAGAACAGGCGTCTGGTACTCATTTCCGTTAGAGGCTGAGTCGACCCCAGGGCCATAGTGCCGCCAGAGGGTTTGGGTCAGTTTAAAAATCCTCACCCCAACGGGACTTGAACCCTCGGCCCTCTGGCTTGTAGCTCAGTGCCTTAACCACTACGCTACGGCGTGCATATATATATATATATATATATATATATATATTCATCCATCCATACTAATTCTGCCCGAGGGCAGGTCCTTCGCCGCAATTATAGCATTTTCATGCTATGCTTGCAGCTTTACTAGGGAATTGTAGGTGTGGTAGTTTCCCGTTGCTTTCCACACCGGTGAAGGATGATGATGATGATAATGATATGGATGATGATAGTGATTATAGCCATATGATTTCGGGGACCGTTTGGGCCTTAAAGTTTTCCTGACATTTGTCTTACAGGTGAGGAAAAAAACCCGATAAAAACCTCACCCAGAAAAACTGCCCCGACCGGGGCTCGAACCCGGCTCGCTGCGTGACAAGGCAGCACGCTACCTCGAGACCACAGCGGTGGAAAAAAAAAAATATATATATATATATATATATATATATATATATATATATGACATAAGAAAAAAATATATTTGCGTGTGTGTGTGTGCGTGCGTGCGTGCTGGTGTGCGGGTGTGCGTGTGTGTGATAGTAAAGTTAAAAGAGTCTGCTATAAGTAAGTGTAAGAAAGGAAGAAATACCAGATCGGTTAAAGATAAAAGTAAGGAGCAAAACACAAGTAAGTGGAAGCAATGTTTTGCTCAGCTTGGGCACCTTGTGGTCGCCATCCACATATCCCCTAGATGGGGACCCCTGAGGGCATATATATATATATATATATATATATATATATATATATATATGTATGTATTATACCTATATACCGCTACCTCTCGTGTAAATTCAGAATACTATATATATATATATATATATATAAGAAAAATAAATCAATAATTGATGTACATACATTCAGAACTAACTTTTAGAAAAATAAATGTTTGTGTTTCGATTCCTGAGTAGCTCAGATGGTTAGAGCGCTAAACGTACAGAGTTTAGAAAGTCGGGATCAAATCCCGGCTCAGGCATTTATTTTTCTTTTCGTGTCATAATTGCCTTCATTGCTAAATGTCAAAAATATAGTTATAACATCTAAATATATAAGCGTTACTGCTATAATGTAAATATTCTCTTTAAAAAAATTGAAAAATGCTAACTTGTTATAGATAGCCACTAGATGTCAGTTGGAACGATTTCGCTACCTCTCGTGTAAATTGAGAATACTACAATTACATTTATAAGAAAAATAAAAGTTTGTGTTTGGATTCCTGAGTAGCTCAGATGGTTAGAGCGCTTAACGTATAGCGTTTAGAAACTCGAAATAAATCCCGACACAGGCATTTATTTTTTTCTTTTCATGTCATGTATATATATATGACATGATAAGAAAAATAAATGCCTGGACGGGATTTGAACCCGGAACTCTGGGTCGGTACTCCAGCGTGTTATACATTACACCACCAGGCGAATCCAATTCAAACACTTATTTTTCTGTATATATATATATATATATATATATATATATATATATATTTTCTCCATTATTACTAGATGTCGCGAGAACTCAGTCTTCACTGCCACCTAGTAGCTGACTATAACAAGTAAGCAAATTAAGTGTTTGAATTGGATTCGCCTGGTGGTGTAATGGATAACACGCTGGGGTAACGACCCAGAGTTCCGGGTTCGAATCCCGTCCAGGCACTTATTTTTCTTATCATGTCATATTAAGCTTGCATTGCTCAATGTCAAAAATTTAATATAACTATATATATATATATCCCTCCATAGTAATTCTGCCCGAAGGCAGATTGTGTAGGTGTGGTAGCTTCCCGTTGCTTTCCACACCGGTGAAGGATGATGACGATAATGATAATGGTAAGGATGATAACGATAAGGATGATGGCCATATGATTTCGGGGACCGTTTGGGCCTTAAAGTTTTCCTGACATTTGTCTTATAGGTGAGGAAAAACCCCGATAAAAACCTCACCCAGAAAAACTGCCCCGACCGGGGATCGAACCCGGGCCCGCTGCGTGACAAGGCAGCACGCTACCTCGAGACCACAGCGGTGGACAACTATATATATATATATATATAAACTATACATTACGCTATTGCATAAATCGGCGTTGTTAAAACTTGTTTTTTTTTACAAATTATTATCTAGACACACAAACTTAAATAATTTCTTATTTTTGTCTTTATGATATAGCCTATTCATATTGCTGTTTCATAAGAAACTATTAGCTGTAGATTTGGAAACAGTGTGAACTGATCGGAAGTGGGAACCGCATTACACCTCAGATGGCGTTGATATCAACTTTCCACTTTATCGCCAGACAGTCTGTTGCCAGTCTATCTCTTTATTCCTGTGTGCAAAACTTTGTAGTGTTGCAGTATTGTGGTATTTGTGTATTGTAAGTTAACAAAGGCTCACCCCTTAAGTGGATGTGCACAGCTGCAAGTGTCTGTGAAAGGGATTAATTACAGCGCCCTTCTTCCATGTGGCGGGAACAACTGCAACGACACAGACACACATAAATCCTAAGAAATCCTTATTCTCTGGGGGATTCTTTCGTCTTACCACATTCTCACCCTCATTCTGTCCAAAAAGACATACGTTGTTGTAACAGAAGGGAATCTTTCAATACATACAGGGTGTAAGTTAATTAACTGACCTTAAGATATTTACTGCACCTAATAATAATAATAATAATAATAATAATAATAATAATAACAAACAATAATAAATTAATAATAATGATAAAATAAAAGGTAACGGTAATAGTAATTACAGTATAAATAACAATAATATAGAATAATAGTAATAATTATAACTAATGTGTGATAACTATAACACAACCATTAGAGTATTATTATTATTTTTTTTTTTTATTTTTTTTTATTATTGTTATTATTATTACTATTATTATTACTATTACTATTGCTATTAATATTATTGCTATTATTATTGTTGTTATTGTTATTATTATTGTTATTATTTTTATTGTTATTATTAATATCAATACTATTATTATTAACATTATTATTATTATTATTGTTATTTTTATTGTTGTTATTATTATTACTATTATTATCATTATCATTATCAATATTATTAATATTATTATTATTACTATTGCTACTATTATTATTACTATTATTATAATTACTATTATTATGTTATTTGTTGTTATTAATGTTTTTATTGTTATTATTGTTATTATTATTGTTATTATTACTACTATGATTATTATTATTATTATAATTATCACTATTATTATTATTATTATTATTATTATTATTATTATTATTATTATTATTATTATTATTACTATTAACTAACTAACTCACAGGCACTATCGAACCCGTAGGTTCGTGGCCACACGGACATAAGCTCTCCATATATCCCTATCCTGAGTCAATGTTTTCCAATCATACCCTGTATAATCTACTTCCCTCAAATCATAGTTAATGTTATTCTCCCACCTCATTCTTGGTCTACTAACTGGGCGTTTTCCCTCTTGTTTTCCTACAAGAAGCTTCCATGCACATCGTTCACACTTGTGAAGTGTTTTGCTCGGTTTTTAGATTTTTAATAACTTCCTCGCTTCTATAAAAACTACTTCAAATCTTGCATTGAAATATACTATTAGTTTACGTTTTTTTTTAAGAAGTTGAGATAAAGAATCCCTGCAATCTTGAAATGCATAATAGCATAACAATAACAACATAATAACAGTTTTAATAACAATAATAATAATAATAATAATAATAATAATAATAATTTCTGTGACACCTGGAATAAGGAAAAATTTACTTTCTTCTTTGATATCACCAGTTTTATGCATGCGTGATAAAATTTATTCCAGCAATTATTTCAAATCGCGGGTAATTTTCTTGAAATGCTTACGTCATTTGTTAGCACTTTAGTCCAGAAACATTACCTCGCTGAAAAAAAAACCTAACAAATGATTGTTATAAAGTTGAAATCTGGAGGAAGGACTTGTTGCAATCATTCATTTGCGCGGGAAATGGATAGTCAGGCGGAGTGATATAAAACTAGAGGAAGAAAAATTAGACTCGTGGAAGAGAGTTGCATCAGAATAGAGTCCAAGCCAGTTTAATTTTCTTGCCCTCCCCTTCCTGCAACCCTTTGTCTTCCTTCGTTTTCAACATAAGTTTCTGTTCCTGGATATAAAGTGTTTTTTTATAAAAAGACGGCAGCAATATTTTGTATAAGAGTATGGTAAAATGTTTTACAAATGTCTCTGCTAACATGCAAGAGTGAATATAATAATAATAATAATAATAATAATAATAATAATAATAATAATAATAATAATAGTAATAATAATAATAAGTACTAACTCACTTGTGATATTGAATCCGGAGATTGATGGTCAGGCACACCTCTCCTTACATCCCTATCCCGATATGTTTTTACAATCATACCCTGTATAATTAACCACCCTCAAATCATAGTTAATGTTATTCTTACATCTCATGCTTGGCCTCACCACTATTGGGGTTTCCCCTCTGATTTCTTACAATAAGTTTCCAAGCCTCTCTTTCGTTCCCCATTCATGCGACATGCCCTGCCCACCGCATTCTAAGAAATGTAATTCTTCTTCTAATAATAATAATAATAATATTTATCTATCTTTGGGATTTTTTCAGCTGCTGCCGTCATCCAGTGCCAAACCTCCAAAGCCTGCGATCTTGGGCATCTTCAATGCTTAGCCCTGTTGCTTGCGTTACTGTCTTCATGTTTTCCTTCCATGTTAACTTTGGTCTCCCTCTTTTCTTCTTTCTGGTCGGTTGCCATTGATATAGTTGCTTCGGCCATCGCTCATCTTCCATTCTTAAAATATGTCCTAACCATTTTAATTCCTTCTCCCCAATCCTTTCAATTAGGCCTATGCTTTCTTCTGCTTCCATTATGTTTCTAATTTCCTTATTTGTGACATGTTCTAATTTTGGCTTTCTGGCACTTCTGCGTAAATAATCAATTTCTAGAGCTATTAGTCTATTCTTGTAGTACTTATTGATTGTCTATACCTCACTTCCATACATTGCAACAGATTCCACCAATGTTTTATCAATATAATAATAATAATAATAATAATATATAAAACAAAATGGAAAAATTCCTGCCTAAATCGGGATTTGAACCCAAGATCTCCAGCTTTACGAACTGGCGTACTAAACCATTGTGCTACTAAGGCAATCCAGGGAAAAGATACAAATTTTTCTCTATTAACTATTTCACGCGAACAGCAAGCCTGAGTAGGCCTACATTAATTTCAATATTCCGTTTGTAATTAGTTAATATGGCACTGAATAAATTTAAATTATTTTTTTCTTTTTACAAGGGAAATGGCAACCATTGCACGCCAAAATCTACCTTGAGATTACTTCCAGAGAAGCGTTGTGTTGTACCAAAGCCATGTTAAAAACATTCACTGTCTTTTTAACTGCAAAGCATTAAAATACAGCGCCAAATTTCTCATTTAAACTACAGTTAAGTAATAGAATTACTCAATAGTTGTGCTCTCCTCGTCCTGCCTTCACTTCAGTTCAGGTAGTCCATATGCTGTGTACAGTGGGTTGCCATTGCTGTATCCTAGCTTCGATTACTGCGCCTTGCAGTTAAAAACGGCAGATTTTTGACGCGGTCTTGGTACATCACAACGCTTCTCTGGGAGATATTTCAAGGTATGTTTCAACATGCAATGGTTAATAGTGGCATTGTTAATATAAGCGACCCTATTGTAATGTGAAAATAACTTCACTAATTCGGGTACACCGGAATTTCTAGTATAGAAAGGTTTGTCTGTCTTCCTGCATTGCTCAAGCAGCACAATGGTTCAGTATGCCCAGTGCGGTAAAACTGGAGATCTTGGGTTCAAAGCCGGCTTAGGTAGATATTTTTTCCCTTTAGTTGGTATTAACAAATGAATGCGAACAGCAAGCCTGAGCACATTAATTTTAATTGTTTCTAATAATAATATGCATAATAATAATAATAATAATAATAATAATAATAGTAGTAATAAGGCAGAGGAAGACCTAAAACCTCCTGGAGTCAGGGAATATGTTTATATATGAAGGAGGAACATCTACAACCAGGAGATTCGATGGACCGACAAAATTGGCTATTAGGAATCGGGTGATGTCAGAGACATTAATCAACCGATGATCTATCTATCTAATAATAATAATAATAATAATAATAATAATAATAATAATAATAACAATAATAATAATTGTCAAAATATTATTATTATTATTATTATTATTATTATTATTATTATTATTATTATTATTATTATTATTATTATTATTATTATTAAAATAATAACAAAAAAATTCCTTTATTAATTTATTTATTCAAAAATTTAGGACAAGAGAATTTGCCTGGATATACGATTGGGGAGGAATATGGACCGGGTCTACTCCAGTAGTCCACAGCGCGCACCCTGTACCTACCTTTCACCTCCTCCAGATCTGAAACACAATGTTTATACAGAATGTTCTAAAATTGTTTAAAAATAAAGCATTACTCTGAAACTATTTGTATACATTCATTAGCCTAAGTAATGCTATGTCTATGATGATCTTGAAGAAGATTTTCGGGCTGTAGGCCGTGGTCGTGAAGCTTGTAGTTCCCCGACGTTACGCCAGAGACTGCGTCTGGCATCCTCAAGCGTTGTCTCAAGACAAGCCTCACGACCAAAGCCTACAGCCTGAAAATCTTCATCAAGATCATTATAGCAACTCCGGCCGTGAAAGTCTACGTAAATACAATGCTATGTCTCATTTCAGTAGTATGCATTACAGACTCTTTTCGTCACATCTTCTCTTAAAAACGTTAAACTAAAAATATATATAACTGTTATTCTCCCAGTTATATTATATGGAATAGAAACGTGGAGTCTTACTTTAAGGAAGAGGGAAAAGTTTAGGAGTATTAGAGAATAAAGTTCTTAGGAATATTTTTAGACCAGTTATCGAACAAGTACAGTTTTAAATATTTAGGATGTCACATAGGCCTATCTTACAATTGGGAAAATGATATATATGAAAAAATTATAAATTTCAAAGTATGTGTGGGACTATTAAAAGTAACTAGAAACGAGAAAAAAACAAAAGAAACAATGCTTAAGTTTTATAAGGTAATGGCAGTTTCCATTGTGACATATGGATCAGAGAATTGGGCCATGAATAGATCAGACAGAAGATTACTAGAAAGGTCAGAGATGATGTTCCTTAGATACGTTGCAGGATATACTCTAAGAGACCACATTCCTAGTGAAACAATTAGGCAAGAACTCAACATTTTTAATCTAAATGAAAAAAATACAAAACTATAAACAAAAATGGCATGAACATATTTTAAGAATGTACTCTTCTAGGCTAACAAAACAAGCACTGTTGTACCAACCTCAAGGCTATACAGATGTGGGACGTCCTAGAAGACGATGGCAAGATGAATTCTGAGAGCGGAACAGGCCGACGGCCTACCATGAAAACGATGATGATGAAGATTTTTAGACCAAAGAGAGTTGAACAGAAGTCGAATGGAAAAGACTTCTTAACAGAGAGCTACATAATATTTATAGGAAAACAGATATAATAAGAATAATTAAGTCCCGTAGACTGCGATAGGTAGGACATGTGACACGAATGGGGAACGATAAAGGGGCATGGGCGTTTTTTCTCTGGTTTTCCTACAAGAAGTTTCCATGGCCTTCTTACACCCCCCTTCGTGCTACATGTCCTGCCTATCGCAGTTTATGAGACTTAACTGTTCTTATTATATATCTAGTGTCCCATAAAGATCATGTAGCTCACTGTTATGTAATCCTCTCCATGCATATGTCTGTTCGTCTCTCTTTGGTTCAAATATTTTCTTAAGAACTTTATTCTCTAACCTTTTTTCCTCTCTTAAAGTAAGAGTCGATTTTCCTTATCCATAATATAAATACATGAATTACAGTTTAGTTAATAAATTCTATCTTCAAGCCACAGTTAGTCCAAAAGCATTCAAGACTGAAAGTGTATAAAACACTGGCTCTTCCAACTCTTTTGTATGGTAGCGAAGTATGGACGTTGAAACAGAAGGATGTACAGAGACTTAGATCTGCTGAAATGTGATACCTTCGGAGGACTGCAGGATACACACTACTAGATCACAAAAAAAATGAAGACGTCTTAGAAGAATTACACATGGAACCTTTAGAAAACAAAATTTCTGATTATAAGTCAAGATGGATGCAACATGTTCATCGAATGGAAGATCACAGAATACCCAAACAAATGTTAAGATATCAACCTGCAGGAAGAAGACTTTTGGATGGTGTTTCTCTTGAGGCCGAAACAGGTCAATAAATGGCCTAAATTCGTGAATGTACTATGATGATGATGATGATGATGATGAATTACGGTTTAATGTACTTTTAGTTTAAATCTTTTTGGGAGAATTTGGGATGACAAGAGTCTTTGTTATGCATAATAGTATGCGTTTCCAGAGTTGTGCTTGTAATTATCATTATTGTGAGAAATCAAAATTCTAAGGTACCAATTTAACAACATAAATGTGATAGAATTTTGAATTTGTGGTTTAAAATCAATGAGGTAGCCTATGTAGGCCTATGTTTTTGCAAAATTCAATTTTCACCTAATAAATTTAAAGCCACAAGATATATATTGTTAATTACCCATTTCAATTGAAAAAATGTTTGTACCTTATAAAACAGTCGTCCTCAACTATAATAACTTCTGTTATAAACTACGTCACACAATAAAATTCAAGGCCTTTCAAAGACATGCTTCATCCTCAGGAATTCTTTAGGAATTCTTAATGGTACTGAAATGATTTGTATATTTGAAGCATGTCTTTGAAAAGCCTTCAATTTTAATAGTGTGACGAAGTTTATAATATAAATTATAGTTGAGGATGACTGTTTTATAAGTTACAGTGAGATCAGTATAGCATTGGACAGCAGACGCGGGGTTTGTGCTGTTCGGTGACGAAGGCTTACACATGCAGACACGGACGTGAAATGTGCGCAGACTCAGCAGTATGCAAGCACATTCCGCGCATTCACAGTCACAGTCAGATCGTGTGCTTCGAGTGGATAAGGTGCTCGCTCGCTTTTTCTCGTGTACAGAATGGCGTGTGTATAAGTTGCTTCTTCTTCTTCTACTACAAGGTTTAGGCTATGCACCCTGTTCCGGCGAAGTTAAAAGCGGAGTCCATCTTCTACGTGGTCGGCCAACATCTCTTGTTCCTCTGGGATTATACAGGAAGGTTATTTTTGGTATTCTTTCGTTGTACATTCTCATTAAGTGTTCTGTCCATTTCTTATTATTTTCGCTGATTTTATCTTCAATTTTATATACATTTAATTCTTCTCGTATAGTTTCATTCCTTATTCTATCCGTTCTTGTGCATCCTTTCACATTACGTAAAAACAGCATTTCCGCAGTCTGTATCCTGCTTTTATCCCTTGATTTCATTATCCAATTTTCACTTCCATACAACAACAAAGGAACAGCCATTGTTTTATATAATTTAAGTTTCGTATCTTTCCTTGTTTTCCGACCTAAGGTTCTTTTTATGGTTCCACAAATAGCCTGAGATTTATTTACTTTATTTTCTATATCTTTATTTTCTCTATAAGTTATGTCACATCCTAAATATTGGAAATGTGATACTTGTTCTATTATTTCGTTATCCAGTACAATTTTTGATCTAATTCCATATTTACCAATAAATGCCATTACTTTTGACTTATTTATTGATATTTTACAATTATATCTATTGGCTATTAATTTAATATAAGTTACTTCAATTTTAAAATTTGTATCTTATAGAACAGGCGAGTATAAATGTAAACTGAATCACGTGTGTATAAGTGTAAACTGTATAATGGCTAATGATTTTTCTACTGAACAACGTGTATTTATTTATGATCAATATTTGTTAACTCAATCTGCCAGCCAAGTACAAAGACGTTTTGAAACACGATTCCAAGGGTGTAAAAATTCTCCCACGTTCAACAGTCCATAATCTGTACAACAAATTTTATAAAGAGGTGTCAAAAATGTAGTGAACAGTTCCAGCACCTGCTTCAATAAAGTTGGTAAGTACGACAATTTGTAAAATAGCTACTAAAATGTGTGTGGTTGTATCACCGCGATGCTACGCTGTCCGTTCCCCGCCGCGAGTGCGTCAGCAGTGTATAGTGAAATCCCCGCGTCTACTGTCCACTGCTAAACTGATCGCACTGTACAAAAAATGTTTAAAATTAAAATAATTTCAATCTCAACGGTGTTAAAACATGATTATTAAAAGTATAAATTACCCATTTGTTGGTTCATTGCGCCAACAGAATGCATATTAACAATGGAACTGTCAATCTTTGATGCCTAAACCCATATTGAAATTTGTTCCAGAGAAGTATTGTGATGTACCAAAGCCGTGTCCAAAAAAATATCTGCCGTTTTTAATCGCAAGGCACTAAAATCTAGCGTAAATGTTCTGACTTAAATTATAGGGGAGTAATACAACTCCCGAATTGATAGATTGGATAACCCTCGCCGTAGCCGAGCGGTTAAGGTAGGAAGCCTTGGCGCAGAGCTACGGGACTTGCGCTGGTTCGAGTCTCTATGGGGGAAGAAATTTTCTCATGGTATTTCGGCCAGTATGGGACCGGTGCCCACCCAGCATCGTGAGGCAATTGGGTAGCTACAATAAGTAGCGGCTCCAGGTTGAGGAACCAGCTATAACGGCTGGGGGACTCGACATGCTAACCACATGTCACCCCTACACTGACTGTTGATCATCTACCTCTGTGATTGACACATGTGGATGTGAAGGGCAAGCAGCCGGCTGGTAAAAGGGCAACCGCTGAAAAGTGGAAAGACCCTCAATCGGATCGGATAACCCTCACTATCTTCCGCCAGCGCCGCGTCCCGCCTCACTCCACTTCGTTGTTACTTAAACAGGGGGTCCGTATAGTGAGTTACCATTGCTGGATTCTTGCTTTGATTTTTGTGTGCCTTGCAGTTAAAATATTTTTTGGACACGGTCTTGGTACATCACAACGCTTCTCTGGGAGAAATTTCAAGGTAAATTTCGCCATGCAATGTATGAAAGTTCCCTTGTGAATGTGAAATGTTACACCAAATAGGAAAAGAGGTAATTTCATATCATCGTTATCCCTTAAAAATATATTGGAATATTAAAAGTTTAAATCTCCCACATTTTTAGACAATCGGCACGGTATGTCTGCCCTGCGTGACAGCCGTTTTTATCCCCAAAACATTCGTCGTGTACTGATTTCCATTAGAGTTTGAGTCGATCTTATGGCCAATGAGCTGCCAGGAGATTTAGGCTCGTTTAAAAATGCAGATATCAAAGGGAATCGAACATCGTTTTACATTAACGAAAAGGTCTGTAGTACAAATTAGTTTATAAATACCAGCCTCAGCTAAGCTTCGGCCTAAAAATCTCAATTTAACAATTTGAAACATAAATGAATAATCAATACTAGTAAAATTCATATCAAATTCCGTTGAGGTGAAGTCATATGATGAAAGTTACAAATTAAAATGTACCTGTTCGTAGGTGCCGGTCGTCCTCAACTTTGTTAAAATGTGTGTATAAAATTAACTGGAGCGCTTTCGGAAGTTATCTTCCATCTTCTGCAGGTTGAGCTTCTGCTACATGTTGTGTATGGTGATGTATACATTTATACAAACAGTTGGAGTATACATCACCATACACAACAACAACGATTAGCAGAAGCTCAACCTGCAGAAGATGGAAGATAACTTCCGAAAGCGCTCAAGTTAATTTTATATACAATATTTTAACAGAGTTGAGGACGACGGCACCTACCAACAGGTACAAATAATTAATACTCACCGGATGTTACAACATATTGGTAAGATAAAAATATAGTGTCTTCCAGGTTTATTCTTCGGAAAGTCTTCGAACTCTGAGCACAAAATTCTATCTCGTAGGTTTTGATGCATCTGAAAAAGAAATATTTATTCTGAACTCATTGACTAATTCCATGTCTTAGATCACGTAGGTAACCTGACATAAAGACCAGGATTAAGAAATTAAACATCAATAACAATAAAAAAAAACTCTCGTAGACTGCGATGGGCAGGACATATGGCACGAATGGGGAATGAAAGACGTGCAACAAAGCTACTTGTAGGAAAACAGAAGGAAAGCGCTCAGTTGGTAGACCAAGAATGAGGTGGGAGAATAACATTAACTATGATTTGAGGAAGTAGATTATACAGGGGATGATTGGAAAACATTAGCTCAGTATATGGATGTATGGAGAGCTTATGCCCGCGCGGCCATGAACCTACGGGTTCGAAAGTGCCAGTTAGTTAGTTTGTTTGTTTGTTTGTTTGTTTGTTTGTTTGTTTGTTTGTTTGTTTGTTTGTTTGTTGTTTGTTAGTTAGTTAGTCAGTCAGTCAGAGAGTCAGTCAGTAAGTCGGTCAGTCAGTCAGTCAGTCAGTCAGTCAGATAGTCAGTCAGTTAGTCAGTCAGTTAGTTAGTCAGTTACTTAGTTAGTTAGTCGGTCGGTCGGTCGGTCGGTCGGTCGGTCGGTCGGTCGGTCGGACGGACGGACGGTCGGTCGGTCGGTCGGTCGGTCGGTCGGTCGGTCGGTCGGTCGGTCGGTCGGTCGGTCGGTCGGTCGGTCGGTCGGTCGGTCGGTCGGTCGGTCGGTCGGTCGGTCGGTCGGTCGGTCGGTCGGTCGGTCGGTCGGTCGGTCGGTCGGTCGGTCGGTCGGTCGGTCGGGTCGGTCGGGTCGGTCGGTCGGGTCGGTCGGTCGGTCGGTCGGTCGGTCGGTCGGTCGGTCGGGTCGGTCGGTCGTCCGGTCGGTCGGTCGGTCGGTCGGTCGGTCGGTCGGTCGGTCGGTCGGTCGGTCGGTCGGTCGGTCGGTCGGTCCGGTCGGTCGGGTCGGTCGGTCGGTCGGTCGGTCCGGTCGGTCGGTCGGTCGGTCGGTCGTCGGTCGGTCGGTCGGTCGGTCGGTTCGGTCGGTCGGTCGGTCGGTCCGGTCGGTCGGTCGCGTCGGTCGGTCGGTCGGTCGGTCGGTCGGTCGGTCGGTCGGCGTCGGTCGGTCGGTCGGTCGGTCGGTCGGTCGGTCGGTCGGTCGGTCGGTCGGTCGGTCGGTCGGTCGGTCGGTCGGTGTCGGTCGGTCGGTCGGTCGGTCGGTCGGTCGGTCGGTCGGTCGGTCGGTCGGTCGGTCGGGTCGGTCGGTCGGTCGGTCGGTCGGTCGGTCCGGTCGGTCGGTCGGTCGGTCGGCGGTCGGTCGGTCGGTCGGTCGGTCGGTCGGTCGGTCGTCGGTCGGTCGGTCGGTCGGTCGGTCGGTCGGTCGGTCGGTCGGTCGGTCGGTCGGTCGGTCGGTCGGTCGGTCGGTCGGTCGGTCGGTCGGTCGGTCGGTCGGTCGGTCGGTCAGTCAGTCAGTCAGTCAGTCAGTCAGTCAGTCAGTCAGTCAGTCAGTCAGTTAGTTAGTTAGTTAGTTAGTTAGTTAGTTAGTTAGTTAGTTAGTTAGTTAGTTAGTTAGTTAGTTAGTTAGTTAGTTATAACAATCAAAATATGTTAACACTTAGAAATGAATTATATAATATAAATTGACAGTTAATCGCATACGAGGGAAATTTTGAAGAAGTGGCTGAATTCAGATACCTAGGAACAATAATTACGAACAGGGATGATGCAGAAAGAAATTAAACTTATCTGAAGAAAGTAAACTTGAAAATATATGTAACACTATTATTCTCCCAGTGATATCATATGGAATAAAAACATGGACTGTTACTTTAAGGGAGCAGAAAAAATTATGAGCATTTGAGAATAAAGACCTTGGAAAAATTGGACCAAAGACAGATGAACAGACAGACAAATGGACATGTCTACTTAAGAGTGAGCTACTTGATCTTTATAGGAATCCAGATATAATAAGAACAGTTAAGTCTCATAGACTGTGATAGGCAGGACACGTGGCACGAATGAAAATGAAATAGGGGCGTGGAAGCTTATTGTAGGAAAACTGGAGGGAAAACGCCCAGTCATTAGACCAAACATGAGGTTGGAGAATAACATTAACCATATTTCAGGTAATTAAATTATATAGGGGATGATTGGAAAACATTAGCTCAGGATAGGGATGTATGGAGAGCTCATGTCCGCGCGACTATGAGCCTACGGGTTCGATGGTGCATATAACACTATTATTACCATTTGTAATGCTTCTAAATTGGTTTGTTTACATGACTGACCTGGTTAAGACATGTTGGTCGCTCCAAAAGATCATTACTTCATTGTATGTGACGTTACAAACCAACACACCAGACACCTGTCAACATATATTGCGAATTAGACTACAAAGGAGATAATAGGACGGAAGGGCTGTAGTACCATCCATTATTACTATTATTATTATTATTATTATTATTATTATTATTATTATTACAGTTTTAAAATATGTACCTAATAAAACAGTCGTCCTCAACTATAATAACTTCTGTTATAAACGTCACCACACTATTAAAATTCTAGGCCTTTCAAAGACATGCTTCATCCTCAGGAATTCTTATGGTACTGAAATTATTTGTATATTTCATATAGAAGGCTTTGGTTGTTTGGCGTATTCTCATTTAGCATATTTTTATTTTCTGATTCCTTGACAATTTCAATTTCTTCCAGGATATTTATTTTTTTATATTTGTGAATTATTGACATTGTTTTATCTATGTTGTTAAATCGATGGCCGGTTTCTGAAGTGTGTTCAGCAAAACTTTATTTTCCTTCTCCTTATGTTATTATTATTATCAGCATCATTAACATTATCATCGTCATTGCAATCATTATTGTTATTAAAGAATATGCTACAATTATTATAATTGACTGCAATAATGACAACAATCATAATCTGGAATTATCATAAAATTATCATAAGTAATGCCACGAGTGATTTCCAAATTATCGATAAATTCACGACTCACGAAGCGAGGAGTGAATTTATCTAGAGAATTTGGAAATCAAGAGTGGCATTTGTTAGGACTATATAACGAATAAAATTAAGCTGTTAACGATAGGTACGCTTCATCTGCTTCTTTTGTTTATCACTGCAACCAGATCATATTATTTATTGCCAAAGGAACGCAATATTCTAAGAATGCTCTCTAGTGGAGAAAAAATGAAACACATCAAACTGTATATTAATTCATTTTTGATGTCGTATGATGTAAATATGACAATTATATTTTTCTGAATTATTACCTGGGAAAAAATACATTTAAGAAAGTGCAAACAGTGGTTTGCTTTTTGGTGGTATAATAAATTGCTACAAATGTTTTTATATTAACTCATGCAAGCGCTATGTGTTGACATCTATGCACTATATATACAATCAGGTAGCCGTATTTCTCACGGGCTCAATCACTGCAAAAT
This sequence comes from Diploptera punctata, assembly GCA_030220185.1. Classification (NCBI taxonomy): domain Eukaryota; kingdom Metazoa; phylum Arthropoda; class Insecta; order Blattodea; family Blaberidae; genus Diploptera; species Diploptera punctata. Next base: position 317,897 of record JASPKZ010005712.1, read on the forward strand.
AATGGTCAGACCTGTTCAGAATATTAAAAAGGAGGAGCTTCCTTTAATATGGTAAATTTAACACTGATAAATATTTCGTGAAACACGACTCTGATTGGTTGTAAAACAGAAATCATTGAAACGTGATTGGTCATTGACTCCCATTTGGGGCATGAGTTAAATAGTCATAAGTAATGCCACGAGTGAGTTCGAATTTATCTAGAGAATTTGGAAATCAAGAGTGGCATTTGTTAGGACTACTTAACGAATAAAATTAAGCTGTTTAATCACAAATCATTATTTAAATATAGTTATTTTAAAATATGTATATATTTAATGTAAACGGCGATGTTTGAAAACAAATGCGAAATATTTGGTTATGTTTCTTTTGATCATCCACTGCAAATAGATCATATTATTTATTGCCAAATAGGATCGCAATATTGTAAGATTGCACCCTAGTGGAGGAAAAATGAAACACGTCAAACTGTATATTATAACCAACATTATAGGTTATTAATTACTTTTTTTAGCAAACGACTCAGTAAAATCAGTATTTAAAAACACAATTATTGAACACACAATTATCAAATGTGTAGGTCGAAGGAATATGTTCATTATTTGCTATATTCAACGCATTTGCTCGAGAGTCAGTCACTGTAAAATAATGTTCTGACCTGTTCAGAATATTAAAAAGGAGGAGCTTTCTTTAATATGATAAACAGAAGTAGATAAATATCGAGGTGAAACAGGACTGTAATTGGTTGTAAAAAGTGCATTGAAACGTGATTGGTCATCTTCTCCCACTTGGGGCACAAGTTAAATAGTCTAAACTAATATCAGTATAATAATGAAAGTTATTATGATAATCAAGGTAAAAAATATACTGTATTTGCTCGCGTAATTTGAGCCCCGTGTATTTTGCGCACCTTCATTTTTAGTGGATTATTTTGAATTTATTTTTGCTCAGTGTATTTTTCGCACACATTTTAGATACATTTTCTTTTCAGTGTAGTAGGGATTTTCCTTCCCTGAATTTTATTGTCAATTCTTACATTCCAACATAAGCCATTTACCAATAACTGAACTACCTGATACATAAAGGAACCCAAAGACCCGCTACTTTAACAATGCTTGCCCTTTGTAGAGACAACTTTTAGAAAAGTAAATACTGGCATTTCAGTTGACTTTCAACACTTCTAATGTGCACTTGCATTTATACTGTATTTCAAGATGGGAAAGTAAAATAATAATTACACAGCATCATATAAATTGAAAGTGATAAGTTTTGCGGAACATTTCGACAATTGTGCAGCAAAAAGAGAATTCGGAGTTCTCGAATTCAACATGTGATAATGGAGGGAAAAAAAAGTCGCGCTAAATAATGCAATAAGTGACGGTAGGGCATTTCTTGGCCCGAAAACTGGTAAATATTCCGCTGTAGAAGATGAACTTTTAATTTATTTTGACTATTTAACTCATGCCCCAAATGGGAGTCAATGACCAATCACGTTTCAATGATTTCTGTTTTACAACCAATCAGAGTCGTGTTTCACGAAATATTTATCAGTGTTAGGATTATCATATATTAAACAAAGCTCCTCCTTTTTAATATTCTGAACAGGTCTGACCGTTATTTTGCAGTGACTGAGCCTATAACAAATACGGCTACCAGATTGTATATAATAGTGCTTACATGTCAACATTTGTAGCAATTGATTATACCACCAAAAAAAGAAACCACTGTTTGCACTTTCTTAAATGTATTTTTTCCCAGGTAATAATCGAGAAAAATATAATTGTCATATTTAGATCATACGACATCAAAAATGAATTAATATACAGATTGATGTGTTTCATTTTTTCTCCACTAGAGAGCATTCTTACAATATTGCGTTCCTTTGGCAATAAATAGTATGATCTGGTTGCAGTGATAAACAAAAGAAGCAGTAGAAGCGTACCTATCGTTTCTCATTTGTTTTCAAACATCGCCGTTTACATTAAATATATAAATATTTTAAAATAACTATAGTTAAATAATGATTTGTGAGTAAACAGCTTAATTTTATTCGTTAAATAGTCCTAACAAATGCCACTCTTGATTTCCAAATTCTCTAGATAAATTCACTCCTCACTTCGTGAGTCGTGAATTTATCGATAATTTGGAAATCACTCGTGGCATTACTTATGAACAGTTTCGGAACGACATCGCAGTTACACATGACATGCTTCAACTACATGCACATTAAATTGCTAATTCGCACAAGATAGACGTTTTTAAGGCTAGTAGAGGGTGTCTTCGACGATTCATGAAAAGAAAAGATATTTCATTACGTAGACTAATTAATTCATGCCCCAAATGGGAGTCAATGGCCAATCACGTTTCAATTATTTCTGTTTTACAACCAATCAGAGTCGTGTTTCACGAAATATTTATCAGTGTTATAATTACCATATTAAAGAGAGCTCCTCCTTTTTAATATTCTGAACAGGTCTGACCATTATTTTGCAGTGACTGAGCCCGTAAGGAATACGGCTACCAGACTGTATATATAGTGCATGAATGTCAACACATGCCGCATGCGGGAGTTAATATAAAAACATTTGTAGCAATTGATTATACCACCAAAAAAAGAAACCACTGTTTGCACTTTCTTAAATGTATTTTTTCCCAGGCAACAATCCAGAAAAATATAATTGTCATATTTACATCATACGACATCAGAAATGAATTAATATACAGTTTGATGTGTTTCATTTTTTCTCCACCAGAGAGCATTCTTAGAATATTGCGTTCCTTTGGCAATAAATAGTATGATCTGGTTGCAGTGATAAACAAAAGAAGCAGATGAAGCGTACCAATCGTTTCTCATTTGTTTTCAAACATCGCCGTTTACATTAAATATATAAATATTTTAAAATAACTATAGTTAAATAATGATTTGTGAGTAAACAGCTTAATTTTATTCGTTAAATAATCCTAACAAATGCCACTCTTGATTTCCAAATTCTCTAGATAAATTCACTCCTCATTTCGTGAGTCGTGAATTTATCGACAATTTGGAAATCACTCGTGGCATTACTTATGAAAAACGATGTTGTGCCAGAAGTTACCACGAGATTTTACAGACAAGGTCATTAATTTCCATAGACATCTTGTAAAAATGAGAAAAGAGCATATTGAGAAAACTCAGAACAGGACCTCTTATTTTTAAAATCCGCATATTTTACGCTCCTCAATTTTTCAGTGGTCAAACTAAATTAAAAAGTGCACAAATTACTTGAGTAAATACGGTACATACAAGGTATATACTTGCCTGACCAGGTGTTTCAGCAGCTCTTGAACATAAGTGAACAAGTACAACACTGGGAAGACTGACAGGCAACAGCAGCTCCACGTCTCCAGACCTCGGCACCTCAGCTGGACCTCTTGCACGATACGGACCCTATATCGACACCATTTTCCTATTACTTTTATTCTTCATGTTAAAGAATAGTTACAAGGCATGCTTTTTTTGTTCTCGTGAATTGTTCTGTTTTCCCTGCCAAAACTTCATACTGCCATTTCTTCACACTCATGTCATCATTTCATCTGACCTTGTAGGCACAACAGACCTGGTCCTCATTCACTGATTCAACACAGACCAGTAACAAGGATTTTATCTCATCTCATCCATGGACCTGACATTACGCCCGATATGAGTTAGAGGTTTTTTTTTATTTTTATTCTCATTATTTCCAATTTTAATGCGATTATTATTATTATTATTATTATTATTATTATTATTATTATTATTATTATTATTATTATTATTATTATTATTATTATTATTATTATTATTATTATCTCCATTAACATCATTAATATTATCACTATTATTAATATTGTTATTGCTATAATTCGTAATGTCGGCCGCGATGGACTAATGGTTATGTTCTTGCCTCTGACGGTCGCGGGTTCAAACCCGGCCGGGTTCCATTAATTTTTTTAGGATGGAAAAATCCAAGGAACAAGTCCTTCGGAAGAGACTTTAAGCCGTGGGCCCCGAGTCTGAAGATTTTCAGGCTCGTAAAAGATCCTTAAGCTTGAATAAAGAGGTCTCTAAGCAAAATTTGCATCACATATTTAGGAAAATAAGCGTAATTAAATTAACTTGGTGTAGTAAATCTTAAAGGAGAGGTTAAAGTCCAAAATTGTGCTGTTACGCCACTGTAGATAGATTAAATTATATTACTGCAATGTATATAGGGTGTTTTAGAATAAGTATTACAGACTTCTAGGGGATGTAGAGGTGACTTAGTAGATAAAGTTTTGATAAGGAACCCATGTCCGGAAATGTACCATTTCGATGTAAAATAGGTTAGAAGATCGTGTCTTGTGTTTCAGAATAAGAAAAGAGTGATTCAGAAATATGGTCATACGTTTGATCACATTTTGTGACGAAAATATTATTATTAAAGGAAATATGATGTTATCATTAGAAAGGGAATCCTTCAAATTACAACAATAGAACAAAACAAAACAAATCACTGCTCACGTGCAGCTTGGCGGGATGATTTTTGTGGGCTAGCGTCGAACGCCTCCACAATTCTCTTCGTTGTCTCTGCATCCGTGCTAATGCGAGGCCTTCCAGGAGGTTTGATTTTCTGCATCCTTCCCGTTTCCAGCAGTCGTTTTCTCCACTTCCCCACAGTCAACGGCTGCAATGCTACGTTAAACTCACGTCTTGCCCGTCTTGCGGCCTCACGATCATTAGCATACGTTATTGCCATGCAGCAATTGCAATTTGCTGTTGCATATTCAACGCCATTTTGACTAATGACGGAAGTTCTACACTGTTTTATTCCATTGTTCTGATTTGAATAATTGCCTTTCCAACGGTAATTTCATATTTCCTGTAATGGTAATATTTTCATCACACAACGCGATCAAACGTGTAGCCATATTTATGATTCACCCATATTACAAACTTCTAGGGATTGTAGAAGGGACTTGGTAGATAAAGTTTTGATAAGGAACCCATGTCCGGAAATGTACCATTTCGATGTAAAATATGTTAGAAGATCGAAACACGATGGGTGATATCGCGTGCCTTGTGTTTCAGAATAAGTATTACAGACTTCTAGGGGTTGTACTACAAGTGTGGTTCCAGGTGGTGACCTTGTTGTTCGTTGCACAAAATGTACCTGCGTCGCATGTTCTCATACACACGCCCCACAAGACCTAGTATGTGCTCAATAATTTCTGCTGACGTCAGCATTCGTGCAAAAAGATTTTCCTCCGACTCGACAAGTGTAATACAACCCCTAGAAGTCTGTAATACTTACACTGAAACACAAAATATACGATTTCATCCCATAGTTTTCCGATCTTCAAACTTGTTTTACATCGAAATGATACGTTTCCGGACATGGGTTCCTTATCAAAACTGTATCTACTAAGTCTCCTCTATAACCTCTAGTAATCCGTAATACTTATTCTCAAACACTCTTTGTTTTAAAATATCAGTTCAGACTTTTACCAAGTAAACTATCCCTTCATTTAGTATCGTTCACTTACGACTAAATGATAATGTATTTAATGCTACGGCTATCTGAGTAACACTGGTCAACATGCTTTTTGTCTCATGAGTACCAATAGTTGTACCTAATGCAGTTTTTTTATCGTGTTTTTAAATATGTAATCGGAATTTCTCCATCACCCATGGTTTTTTTATTTCAATTTCAATTAATGCACTTCCTGTATCTTGTAAGCCCATTTTTCCCTTAATAGAGATTTAGGCGCTCTCCCCCTACAGGGAAGAATTTGAACCATACTAATTTAGTTACACTTGTGTTCGTATAGATGTCATTTGAGTGGTCCGTGGTCAGTGTTCCGCCTCATACTGACATCTAGGAAACCAAGGTAGTACTAGGACTGGAAAATTCGATAAATTTTGCTTAGAGGCCTTTTCATTCAGGCTTAAGGATCTTTTACGAGCCTGAAAATCTTCAGACTCGGGACCCACGGCTTAAAGTCCCTCCCGGAGGGTTTGCTCCTTGGATTTTTCCATCCTAAGAAAATCAATCGACCCCGGCCGGGTTTGAACCTGCGACCCTCGGGACCAGAGGCAAGGAGCATAACCACTAGACCACCGCGGCCGATAATTAATGAATTTAAATAGTTATTTTTTTAATAAACGCTTTTCGTCCATTTGTCCATTGTAAAATAAAACCAAATGAGCTAACTCAAATGATTTCAGCTATGTAAAAGAGATATCAAGGCAAATGGAATCCTAATATGCTGGCCGATTATTGTTGGGCCATCAAGAGGGATGCTCCACAGGCATAATATAGCAGAAAATCGTCATTTCTTACTTTCTAGGTGAGTCCGAATGTTCGAATATTGTGTAGTTACGAATGTAGAAAATATTAAAGTGTTTGAAATTATAAATTCCTGTCTCTCGGAAACCTTGCGTGATGGAGAAAAACCGATATCATATTTGAATTCAGGAGAAAAAGTACTATCATAATCACATATTTTTCTTTCTGAGACAAATAAAAAGTTTCTTTTTTGTTGGTCTGTGTAATCAGCGAACGCCACTGGCCGTACACAAATCCTATCTGTTGGCCAGTACAATGAAACAATTTCCCTAAACGAAAAGCCAAGTTAGCCGAGACCAATAGCTGAATAGTTCCAGTCTTATCTGTGTCCCGTCCCCACTCATTTCCAATTTAATTCTCTCCGAGGGGGAACTGACTTCACTTCCTGTATTTCGTAATAATGATACCAACCTTCCTCGGAATTACGTTACCTGCTGTCTTCTGTTTCTCTAACTTTATTTTGTTTTACAAGATTTAAGTAGTTATGTACGCAACAAGGGAAGTAAGTAATATATTACTATTGCCTGTACAACCTATGAAACACTTTGATATTTAACTTCAGAATGTATTAGTTCCGCCGCAGCACGTGTAAAAGTACTACTGTATTGTCAGCTGTATATTACAAGCCGATAATGTACAGCAATTATAATTTTTAATTTTGCAGGTTGTATTAACACTTACAATGGTATATCGGAAAATAATTAAATTATAATTGTTAATATTAAATAAATCGGAACAGGCAACTCTTGCCTAAACCAGGAAGTGAAGAAGAATATTAAATAACCCAATTTAAATCTTCTTCTTCTTCTTCTTCTTCTTCCTTTCCAGGATTAGGTCAATGCGACCTGTTCCGGTCTCAAGTCCATCGTTTTCCTTGCCCGTCCCAAAGATCTTTATTTGAAACAGTATAAAATGTAATAATAAATTCATACTTGCCGCCATTTTATTTTCGATTGGTGTCACGGCCTACTGTAGTCTCAACTGAATTATTTTCGGCATTTAACATATAAACATTAGCCAGACTGTTAACGTTAGTCAGTTGTTTATAACGAATGCAAATATTTCCAACAAAGATGTTATTATTTTACTATTATTTATTATTTTGAAAACACCATGCGCAAAAAATAATTTACAACGCACGTTTGTGAAGTGTTATACAAAATCTAGGAAATTAAAAACCTCCCTATCGCTTGGTTTTTAAGCATTTTCCTCGCTTCTGTAAAAACAACTTCCCAACATCGCATCCTAATATACTATTATATCAAGTTAATTTTAATATGTAATTAGATTTCTTCATTACAAGACATATGTCATTAAGTCTTACATAATTTTTGTTTTGTGCATTTAATTATTATCTTAACAATCTGAACGTACCTCGGCACTTCGCATCTGAAACCTCTGCTGCAACTCAGGAAACACAGGTGACCCTGCATTTAACCAGACTTGCTGTGGATTAGTGGCGTTATTATCCAACAGATAGACCACGTATCTTGCTGTGACGTCACTTATATTACGTAGCTGAAGTTTGATAGATAGAATGTCCTCTAGATCTGATACAGTGTCGTTAGAGAACACAACTAACACTGCAATGGACCTTGTTCCCCGGGTCCAATCTTCTGCAGCCACAACTGAAAGTCTGTCACCGTAAAACATATTCGTGAGCATATTTTAAGAAAATATGTTTTTTTTCTGATTTCAAGTATATAGGATCAATAATTACAAATAGGAATGAGATGCACAAACAAATTAAACATACGCTCAATTCTCGAAATGCATGTTATTATGCATTATAGGGACTATTGTTATCTCAACTTCTCTCAAAAACATTAAATTGAAAATATATAAAACTGTTATTCTCCCAGTTATATTACAGGGATAAGAAATATGAACTCTTATTTAAATTTTCAGGCGATGTTAATGTTTAAGATATATATATATATATATATATATATATATATATATATATATATATAGTAATTCTGCCCGAAGGCAGGTCGTTCACTGCAATCATAGCATTTTCATGCTATGCTTGCAGCTTTACTAGGGAATTGTAGGTGTGGTAGCTTCCCGTTGTTTTCTACATCGGTGAAGCATGATGATGATGATGATAAGGATGATGATGATTATATGATTTCGGGGACCGTTTCGGCCTTAACGTTTCCCTGACATTTTTCTTACAGGTGAGGAAAAACCCGGATAAAAACCTCACCCATAAAAACTGCCCCGACCGGGGATCGAACCCGGGCCCGCTGCGTGACAAGGCAGCACGCTACCTCGAGACCACAGCGGTGGACTACATATATATATATATATATATATATATATATATATATATCTTAAACAAAGTCCATCGCTATGGTCTCGAGGTAGCGTGCTGCCTTGTCACGCAGCGGACCTGGCTTGAATTCCCGGCCGGGGCAAGCTCCTGGGTGAGGTTTTTTCGAGGTTTTTCCTCACTTGTAAGACAAATGTCAGGAAGTTTAGGGTCCAACGATGCCGAAAATCATCCGGCCATCATCATCACTATCATCAACATCCTTCACCGGTGTGGAAAGTAAACGGGAAGCTACCACACCTATAATTCCCTAGTATAGCTGCAAAGGATATCCTAGCATGAAAATGCTATGATTGCAATGAAAGACCTGTCCTCGGGCAGAATTACTATATATATTAAAGCTAATAATTTTATCCTTAATTAACATAAAAGATTGAACTATAGTCTGTGATGATATAGCTGTCCGGTCGTTTTAAGAGAGAGGAGTACAATGTGATTATAAAGTCCCAGTACATTTTAAAGAAATAGCTTACATATCGTATTTCTGTTACAGCCATTCGAAAGATACAAATATGTTCACCATTGAAGAGCGGATAGAGATTGTTGCTGCGCGTTTAAGAGGTCAGTCGTACGAAGAAGTTAGAGACTGATTCCAAAGGAAACCCTCACGGGAGACGTGTATCTTGATATGTTGCAACTTTTCTTTCAGCTACAGTTACAGCAAGATGGTATCATTGATACAGTGGTGTTGCAACAAGATGGAGCACCACCACACTTTGCTCTGGCTATACGCGGGTATCTCAATGACAGGTTTCCCAACAGGTGGATTGGAAGGGCATCTCCTCGTATCTCGGCACCTCGTTCGCCAGACCTCGCACCCCTGTACTTTTTTGCTTGGGGGTTCATCAAGCAATAGGTGTACAGAACCAAGTTTCCTAATCTGCAAGTGCTGAAAGAACGCATACGCCAAGCGAGTGAAATGATTACAGAGGATATGTTGGTGCATGTTTTCCGGGCGACGATGCGTCGTTCGGAAACATGTTTTGAGTTTGATGGAGGTTATGTTGAACACTAACTTGACAGTAGTAACTACCTTATAATTTTTGTTTTATTTGCGCTACGTTATCCACAAAATGTACTGGGACTTTATAATCACACTGTAATTCGGTCGGTTTAAGAAAGAGACGGGTACTCCCCTTTCCCTCCGCCACCTTATAGTGAGGGAAGACCAAAAACAGTTGAATGCTGTACTTAACTAAATAACCACGCGCTGAAATGTGTTAAGGGAAATGGGGGTGAAAAACGCCCAAGTATTTCCTAGAATTCTGAGATAAGAATATCGTTGACAATATTTTTTTTTCTCAGTCCACCGCTGTGATCTCGAGGTAGCGTGCTACCTTGTCACGCAGCGGGCCCGGGTTCGATCCCCGATCGGGACAGTTTTTTCTGGGTGAGGTTTTTATCGTGGTTTTTCCTCACCTGCAAGACAAATGTCAGGAAAACTTTAAGGCCCAAACGGTCCCCGAAATCATATGGCCATCGCAATCATCATCATTCATATTCATCTTAGGTTAAGCTTAGGATTAGAGACTCTCCTGGCGCACCATTATCATCATCATCACCCATCATATCATCGGGGCAACGTAACACGTAACTTATATAATATATGTGTAATTATTATAATATTCATAAAGGATCCGGTTGCTCTTAAGATTCTACCGCCTTCCAGGCGCCCCAACCTCAGAAGTGGGTTACAAGTACGCCATGCCAGGAGAGAAACCAGGAATGTCGAAAGACAAACCTGGGGCATTTGCAATTTTTTTTCTCTTATTTGTCATATCAACTTTCTGGTATTCTCTCCTGGCATGGCGTTATTGTAACACACTTCTGATGCTGGGGAGTTGCGCTGCCCCGATAATATATTATGTAATTGTGAATATCGTTAGACAATGACGGTATTCAACGTTAGAAGAGGATATTAGAAATCATAAAAACTAAATCCTCACAGCGTAAAATGTCAAGTAGTTTGTGTTTTTTTTTAATTAGAGTTACGTTTTCACCCTTCTTCATAACCAAGTTCCATAAAAATCACTTTCAGATTAAAATAATGGTTATATATTTTTTTCGATGGAACTCTTAGAAGTATATTCCAGATGAATACCATACCTGTTATCTGGATGTTTTATTGTAACTGCCATCTCCTGGTTGCCTAGCAACGATAGCAGTGCCATGGTTGTGTATACCGGCTTTTTAAAGAACTGCACGTGAGGAGGTTCCGTTCTATTCATCTGAAATCTGTAACAATGTCATACGTCAGTAAATTGTGGTTCTGTTAACAATCTCATGTTGTATACGTTATTTTTAGTATTATCAGGACTAATTTAAAGGAATTAAACTTTTTTTATCAAAAATAAATTTAGGAGTGAATATCAAAATATAATTTTATTATAAAAGTAATATATTCATTAAATGTGGTGTTTTAATGAACTAGTTAATTCTACTTAAATAGCTAATCTAATTATTAGCAAATCATCCCCTGTATAATCTACTTCCTTCAAATCATAGTTAATGTTATTCTCCCACCTCATTCTTGGTCTACCAACTACTCGCTTTCCCTCTGGTTTTCCTACAAGAAGCTCCCATTCATGTCTTCCATTCTCCATTTGTGCCACATGTCCTGCCCATCGCAGTCTACGAGACTTAACTGTTCTTATTATATGTGGCTTCCTATAAAGACCATGTAGTTCACTGTTATACAAGTCTTCTCCATTCACCTGTCTGTTCATCTCTCTTTGGTCCAAAAATGCTCATAATAACTTTATTATCAAATACTCGTAATCTCCTTTCCTCCCTTAAAGTATGAGTCCATGTTTCACATGCATATAATATAACTGGTAGAATAAGAGTTAAATATATTTTCAGTTTAATGTTTTTTTTTAAAGAGTTGGAACGTCAAGAGTCTCTGTAATAATAATAATAATAATAATAATAATAATAATAATAATAATAATAATAATAACAACAATAATAATAATGGAGGTAGAGATCAATCTAAAGTTTTCGATGTTTTAACGCACCTGGCCAGCAGAGTCCTCTGGTTGAAATAAAATGGATGGTAATTAAGAAATGCGTTATCATTGCTGAGCAGAGAAACTGGAAGACCATATCTCTTCACCATAACATCTTGATGAGCTACTATAACTGACGCAACCATTGCGCCGTAACGCACGTCACCCCTCCAAGTCTCGTTCAATGACCAGTTCTTCAGAGGATCCGATTCACTAAAATAAATCAAACGGTACTTATAATATGTTAATTAACTGAAATAAGACAGTAAGAAACTACTTGAGTTTAAAACATGATAGACCATAAAAGGTGTTTACAGCAAGTTTTATGGGGAATAGGAAGATTGAAGAAACGATGAGAGGATAGTATTAAGGAAGATGCTGCAAACGTATTTAAGTGTCGCAAATGGAGGCTTGCCGCGCAAAATAGAAATGATAGGAAGCAGAAGTTAAGCTCGAATTTGAGCCAATCAGCCATTGTATGGATGGATGGTATAACAAATTGAAAATATCTGACAATGTAGCTTACTCATTAGCGAATGGTATTGTTGTAAGCGTAGGGTAATCTTTCTTGGTGTTCAGAGCTAGTTCAATATCTTGCTGCAAGATAGCGTTGACGTGGCCTCCTCCTTTCTTATGGAACGATATGAAATCCAGAGGGCAGTGTATCATGTTGGCACAATGTTCCACAAGCCCCCAGCAGAGCGCGTGTTTCTTTCTGTCGCCAAATGTTCCTGCAGGGCCTCCAATACGCAGGCGTCCATTTCCAGCTTTCTTCAAACCTTCCACACTTGCAGTAAAATAACGCAGATAACCTGCAATTACAATAGTTTGCTATCAAACTAATTTCTCTTCGTAATAATAACGATAATAATAATAATAATAATAATAATACTTCCTCCGCCATTGCCGGTCCCAAGCCCGGATGAGAAAGGAGGAGGGGGAGGAGTAACACCTCGTAAAAAAACCTTGGTTCAGCTGGCCCGACTGATAGTGCCATGCGAGGGCCCCTTACCAGGGAACGGTGAAGACCTCAACGGCAATGAAGGCGGAGAGGGATGCCCTTAATACGGCAGATTTGGCGGAAGAGGCACCCTACCCTCACTCAGGGAAAGAGAGAGGAACCGCTGCCTTGCGGAGAAGGAGAAACTTCAAAGGCTAAGGGAGCATCCCCTACAGAAAAGCATGCCTGTCCAAGAGGCATTGAGGTGGCAACCCCACCACTGGACTTACCCAACTATAGGCTGGTAATCTATAATGGGGAAAACTTTAAATACTCGAAAGACTACAAGAAATAAGCAGGCGGATAATAAAACTATAACTAATAATAATAATAATAATAATAATAATAATAATAGTATTGGTACCAAAGAGAGATGAACAGACAGGTGAATGGAGAAGACTACATAACAATTACCTGCATGGTCTTTATAGGAAGCCAGATATAATAAGAACAATTAAGTCTCGTAGACTGCGATGGGCAGGACATGTTGCACGTATGGGGAATGAAAGACTTGCATGGAAACTTCTTGTAGGAAAGCCAGAGGGAAAACGCCCAGTTGGTAGACCAAGAATGAGGTGGGAGAATAACATTAACTATGATTTGAGGGAAGTAGATTATACAGGGAATGATTGGAAAGCATTAGCTCAGGATAGGGATGTATGGAGAGCTTATGTCTGTGCGGCCATGAACTTACGGGTTTGATAGTGCCAGTGAGTAAGTAAGTAAGTAGCCGCGGAGGACTAATGGTTATGCCTCTTGCCTCTGGTTCCGAGGGTCGCGGTTTCAAACCCGACCGGGGCCGGGACTTTAAGCCGTGGGTATCGAGTCTGAAGATTTTCAGGCTCGTGAAAGATCCTTAAGCCTGAATAAAGAGGCCTCTAAGCAAAATTTACCGACCTCAACATCCTAGTAATACCTTAGTTGCCTGTTAGATGTTTCACTGAGTCGGTGTGTTGACTGCATGCCATCCACGACATCTGCGAGCAAATAAGGTAACTAAAAATTAACTTGGTCCAGTAACTCCTTACAAAGGAGAAGCTGTGGCTCAACAATGGGCTACGACATTATAGATAGATAGAATAACAATAATAATGATAATAAGGTAGTGTGAATGATAATGATGATAATAATAATAATAATAATAATAATAATAATAATAATAATAATAATAATAATAATAATAATAATGTTAAAATTTTATGGCCATATTCAACGAATGAACTCAAAACAGATAATGGAATTCTGAAGTAAAGCTGAAGTGGATTGATGAAGTCAAAAAGGACTTAAAATTGGCAGGAATTACTAAAGAAGATATACCAAACAGAGATATATTTAGAATTAAGGTGAATAAGTGGCAAGTTGACCAAGAGGACAAACTGAAGAAAAAAACTGGAACACTTGGACAGATGATAGAAAACAAGCTCATAGCAAAAGAATGAAAGAAATTTGGGCTCAAAGGAAACGCCTCTAAGTACTTTGCGTAGTCCTACATGGGCTCATCCGCAATCAAAAAAAAAATAATAATAATCACTAGCCTTATGGTCTTGTGTAAAAGTTTAGAAAGGGACAGAGAGAATCTCGTTAATCCATTCATGCGCGTCATGAATTAGATGACAATACGCTACAGGCCGGAAGAACGGAGGTTCGAGTCCGGATGGGGTCAGGATTTTTAAAGTGGCCTAAACATTTTGACGAACTATGACCCTGGGTTCGAATAAAATTGAACAAAAATGAATATCAGCCTTTTTTTATGGGGGGTAAAGCGGTCTATCTCAGGGCTGACAATCCTGCTAACATATCGTGTAAATTGCCTAGAAAGTTGTGAGTCTTAACCTCCTTCCAGGCCTGGTGGGGGATATCTACATTTATATTTTCATATCTTTTGAGATACTAACTTATCATGCTCTTGTAAAGTGATGAAACCAAGGAATAATGTTTATTGGAGTTTATATCGTTGTTTCTGTTTGTCTCTTGTCTAGTGATTGATAAATAAAATAAAAGTATCAGTTGAAGTTTTTCTACTAAAAACAGTTTGATATATCTGTAATTACGACTCACTTGGAAGTGTAAAGTTCAGAATGTTGTATCCCTTAAGATCTGGCTCGTTCCAAGTTTCAAATCTCCATGTTTCAACCGTCTCCATTCCATAGCGTTCTGTTAACAAAACACAAACAGTACAATAAATAAATCAGTAAAGCGTTAAATCCACTATTCTTAGTGTTTTTTTTCACACTCTCTTTATTTTTCATTACATAATGATTTTACAATAAGGTCAGAATATGTAATTTTACACTACCATATTAGAAGGGTCATATAGAAAGAATGGAAGACAACCTACATGCAAAAAGAGCTAAAGAAGATAGACTAATGGACGGGAGAAGAACAAGAGGAAGACCAGCCAAGAGATGGATAGACAGTGAATGCACATCCAACATGTCTTCTTCCGAAGAGTGATTTTGGAAATAAACAGGATGAAAATCCTACAAACTATGATTAAGAAGAAGAAGACACTACCATATATTGTAATATTAACTAAATCGGACGCAACTTTCACCAACATTTGTGAATAAAACATGCCAAATTTAATTAGTCATAATCATCATTTTCCAAGCAAGTTTAAGGCTCAAACCTGTTATGGTTTTAGTGTAGCATTCTCGGTCCATTTTTTCTAGGAGGTCCCAAAAAATCTCTTCCCTTGAGAAGGAATTGAAGCATGTCTTTTGAAAGTCTAAACGTATTTAGTAATTTTACAAATAAACAAATAGACAAGGCTCTGGGGACCGAGTCACAGCGGTATAACAGTAACATCAGTAATGAAAAAAGTGACGTTCACAAGTGTGTCTAATAGGCTGAAAAGTGGGAATCCCATCACTGAAAGTACCTTGCGAAAGGCTGGTAATCTTATATGAAAACACTCTGCCGAAGAAGTTTATCAGGAAAAGGAGAGGGTGAACTACTATGCCCTTTTCAGAAAAAAAAAATTTAATCAAGGCGCCTTGTTTATTGGCACATTGAGTTAGAATGGCGAAAATGTGTCCATGGACATAAACACACACACATAAACATATATATATATATATGCATCCATCCATAGTAATTCTGCCCGAGGGCAGGTCTTTCACTGTAATCATAGCATTTTCATGCTATGCTTTGCAGCTTTACTAGGGAAATACAGGTGTTGTCGCTTCCCGTTGCTTTCTACACCGGTGAAGGATGATGATGATATTGATAAGAATGATGCTGATGGCTGGATTATTTTCGGGGACCGTTGGGCCTTAAGCTTCCTGACATTTGTCTTACAGGTGAGGAAAAATCCCGAATAAAACCTCACCCAGGAGCCTGTCCCTACCGGGAATCCAACCCGGGCCCGCTGCATGACAAGGAAGCACGCTACCTCGATACCACAGCGGTGGATATATATCATAAATGCGCACAAGTTGTGCATAAAATATATAAGTTACACGTGTTTCGTTGTCATCGCATCCTGTTGCACTTTGGTTCACTTCTTTCACAAGCACCACACAATTATCACTTGCAACAGTAATGAAACTTTTTGAGGCCAAAATACTTACCATCTTTACGTATGGAACACAAATCATATGGACTGACCTCAGCTACGCAGATTTAAAAACCTTAGAGAAAATGAAAGCAAGACTCCCAAAAGCCGCAATGGGGATCCCGAAATTCGCTCCATCTAGACTTGCATATGATCTATCACGGGAAACCTTCCTCGTGGAAGATATACGCACAAAGTTCCCGCCACCAACTACTAACAGGATATATATATATAACTTCAAGTAAGCCAAATGCGCTTCTTACGATCATTGTTAGGAGTTAATAGACTGGATCACCAAAGGAACACTATTATCAGAGGAAAACTTGGAGTAACAAGTTTAAATGAAGATATCCAAAGATACCAACAAGAATGGAAAAATCATCTGAGAAGAATGGCAAGAAATAGACTTCCAAAATTGGCATTCCAATATACCCCAACTGGACATAGGGACTAAGGAAGACCAAAACATCGGTAGAAAGATCAAGACCTTCTTCGCTAGGTTTACCGTACAGGCCACATGGCCTAAAACGAATTTGTTCATGATGATGATATATATATATTATATATATATATATATACTAGTTTTTTTTGGAGTATACATCACCGTACACAACAACAACGAATAGCGGAAGCTCAACCTGCAGAAGATGGAAGATAACTTCCCAAAGTGCTCCAGTTAATTTTATATACAATATTTTAACAAAGTTGAGGACGACGGCACCTACCAACAGGTACAAGTTAATTTTTAACTTTCATATATATATATATATATATATATATACAAGCCGGAAGGTCGTGGGTTCAAGTCCCAGTGGGTCAGGATTTTTAAACTGACCAAAACCTTCTGGCGGCACTATGGCCCTGGGGTCGACTCAGCCTCTAACGGAAATGAGTACCAGACGCTTGTTCTGGGGTAAAGGCGGCCGTCACGCAGGGCTGACAACCCGGCTGACATCAAGTGCCGATTGTCCAGAAAAAGTGGGAGCCTTAACCTCCCACTACCCCAAGGGCCTCCTGAGGCCTGTAGTGGGAATAAAAAAAATATATATTATATATATATATATATATATATATATATATATATATACACACACTCAGTGAATGTAAACTATACCGACAATCTTTCACAAGTCGTTGAGTGATGTTTCTGAGTACTTTGATACAAGGAACGCATGCTTCCCGGTGGTTCATTACAGAGTAATTTCATTGTTTTTGCTTTGTATGAAGCCCTCCTTGCCACTGATAATTCGCAGGCGTATGAGGTTTCAATACGATGGGATATTAGCACATTTTGCAGTGAATGTTAGGAAATATCTTTGATGAACAGTTTGGCCAAAAACGAATTGGTCGTGTTCCACGGCCAGCTCGTTCATCAGACCTAACACCATGGACTTTTTCTTCTGGAGTCAAGTGAAAAGCCTGGTGCATGTGACTTCTGTCGAAGAGTGTATGAACCTGGTTGCTAGGGTTGTACGAGTAGTAGACGCTGATGATGTGCTCCTATTTCCTCGGATGCTAGAGCATGTGCAACAGTCCATGATGCGTCGTAATGTGTGTCGTGATAATGAAGGTGAACATTTTGAACAATTACTTTAAACAGTGTAACAGAGTAATTTGGAAACAATCATAGTCTGAGTAAAAGAGATACAACTGTTTTTGAGTTATACAAAACGAAAACAATTAAATACTCGGTAATGAGCCATCGGAGAGCATTCATTTCCTATATCAAAACACTCAGAAAACATCCCTGCATACCTGTGAAAGTTCCTCGGTAGAGTTTGGATTCACTCTGTATATATGAATTTTGGTCATGGTTATTTCGGTGTCTACTACATAGATTCGTTCAAGATCTGTACAAAGTTTTTCAAAGATGTTTTTATGAGAACAAACTCATTAACATTATTCTGTCGTAATTCGTTAAAAATAATGTAGATTAACTTAATGACTTAATGACTTAATGACTTAAGATATCCACAAATTGTTAAAGATCAGCTGCGGTGGTCTGGTGGTTATGCTCCTTTTTTCTGGTCCCGAGGATCTCATGTTTAAACCTAGTTTATTAATTAGATTTCATAGCCTCATCAAAAATAATTAGAAATAAATTAAAATTTCAATTTCACCCAAAAATTTACCTTTTAAATCCCAAATCAAATTAATAATCTCTATAATATTACTATTAAATCCACCTTTATATAAACATTTAATTTTACATTCCGTTTAATAAATGAAAAAAAGCCAACCCAGCAAATCCTAAAGATAAAATTCTTATTATTAAATATAATTTAAGTTTTTATTTAAAGGGGGGTAAAATTAAATTGGAATATATCTACATAGTAGTAATATTTGAAAATTATTTAATTAACAATATTATATATTTCTAGGCCGTGGTAGATGAACTTCTTAGGATGGAAAAATCAAAAATCCAAGTCCTCCGGAAGAGACTTGGGTCCCGAGTCTCAAGATTTTCAGGCTCGTAAAATAACCTTAAGCCTAAATAATGAGGCCTCTAAGCAAAATTTACCTACCTTTTTCATCCTATTAATACATTAGTTGCCTACTATATGTCTCATTGGGTCGGTATCTTGACCGCATACCATTCATGACATATGTAGTGAAATAAGCGTAACTAAATCAATTTGGTCTAGAAACCCCTGCCAAAAAGGGGCGGGTAGGGCATAACATTGGGTTCCTACATCATTGTGTGAGAAAAATATACATTTAATTAAGTCTCGTACACTGCGACGGGCAGGACATGTCGCACGAATGGAGATTTGAAAGAAGGGCATGGAAACTCTGTACGAAGGAGAGGTAAAGCGCCCAATAAGAAGGTTAAGAATGAGGTAGGAGGATAACATTAACCACGATTTGAGGGAACTAGAATATACAGGGGTGATTGAAAAACTTAAGCCCAGGATAGGGATGAATGGAGAGCTCATGTCCATCCGGCAATGAACCTACAGTTTGGCTGTGCCAGTGAGTTAGTTAGTTAAATATTCCTTTAATTAGCACAGAAAGTTTGATAATTGTAGGTAATTAGAAACTGTGTGATTTCGAGCTACTTTTATCCGTCTTCAGAGCCGTTCACCTAACTTGCTTGCTTTTTGCAATTGTTATTTTATTTACCTATGTATCTAGCAGCAATTTGCTCTACTAGGTGACTCCACTGCTGCACTTGAGTTTTATTACTGAAGTTACTGTAGAATTGAGATGGGTTACCCATCAGCTCGAATCCTGGGTTCAGCCTGAATGTATGTAACCAGTCGAGCAGTCTATCCAGCAATGTGAAGTTGTAATGCGGTTCCCCTTTCTCGTCTACACAACTAAATACAAAGAATCATTAAGTGCATATATATATATATATGTATTGGTCATGAAAACTCAGAATTGTATCATGAAATTACATTATCTTTGGTGGTGACACGAGTAATTTCCAAATCATCGATAAATTCACGAATCACGAAGTGACAAGTGAATTTATCTAGAGGATTTGGAAATCAAGAGTGGCATTTGTTAGGGCTATTTAACGAATAAAATTAAGCTGTTTACTCACAAATTATTTTTTAAATATCCATTCATAGTAATTCTGCCCGAAGGCAGGTCCTTCACTGCAATCATTGCATTTTCATGCTATGCTTGCAGCTTTACTAGAGGATTGTAGGTGTGGTAGCTTCCTGTTGCTTTCCACACCGATGAAGGATGTTGATGATAATGATAAGAATGATGATGATGATGATGATGATGGCCGTATGATTTCGGGGACCGTTTGGGCCTTAAAGTTTTCCTGACATTTGTCTTACAGGTGAGGAATAACCCCGATAAAAACCTCACCCAGAAAAACTGCCCCGACCGGGGATCGAACCCGGGCCCGCTGCGTGACAAGGCTGCATACTACCTCGAGACCACAGCGGTGAACTTTTAAATATAGTTATTTTAAAATATTTATATATTAATACAAACGGTATGTTTAAAAACAAGTCATAAATGTGTGGTTATGTTTTATTTGTTTATCCACTGCAACTTTATCATATTATTTATTGTCAAATAGGATCGCAATATTGTAAGAATTCGCCCTAGTGGAGAAAAAATGAAACATAAAACTGTATATTATAACCAACATTATAGGTTATTAATTACTTTTTTTAGTAAACAACTCAGTAAAATTATTATTTAAAAACACAATTATTGAACACACAATTATCAAATGTGTAGTCCGAAGTAATCTGCTCATTATTTGCTATATTTAATGTATTTGTTGGAGAGTCAGTCACTGCAAAATAATGCTCTGGCCTGTTCAGAATATTAAAAAGGAGGAGCTTTCTTTATCATAAAAGCTGGAGGTGGTAAAAAGAATTCGATGAAGAATGAGTGAAACACGACTGTCATTGGTTGTAGAACAAAATTCATTGAAACGTGATTGGTCATTGATTCCCATTTATTGTAGCATGAGTTAAATAGTCCTCATCAGTTCCTAGGTATTATATACGATAACTTATGCATTTTTTTCCTCGTTTCAGGAATAGCTCCATCTCGCTGTGGCCCCTGGTATTCGTATTCGATACCTTCAGAGCTTCAAGCTCATATTTTATTTCTAGCTTCCTAATGCAGACTTTAGATGGCAGCATCACTTAAATGACAAAAATTTTGTTGAGATCGAAGGCTGATCCTCCCAACCTAAGACGATCAAGATAGGTGAAAAGTCTCGTCTCTAGTGGGAATCCAGACAAATTAAAATTCCATTAAAATATTGTAGGCCTATCAAAACTTGTTCCATCTTCAGGAACTGAAGATAAAGTGGACTCGGTATTTTAGTTTCCAGACGGCATCAAAGGCAACTGTTTCCCTGTAGTTTAAGAGATAACATTGTTACTGCCAGGCAGAGCCGGGGAATTGTTGTTAGAGGCTTCTAAAACGCCGCTCCAATCACAAAAAACCGAAAACAGTTCTCAGCCAATAATGTCTTCGGATTATAATTGACGTATAAAATGACGTTTCCATGTAAACTCCACGAGGATATAATTATCTTAACAGTGTTGCAACTTTTGTATTTTGTAGTGTTATTACAATATAGTGTGTGTTAGCGCCAGTTAATAAAACGTGACAACGCCGCTTGTTATGCTAAATCCTTATCCGTGCAAAATAACCACAAAGCAAAGCGCTTGTGAACTAAAATGAGTCTACTATATCTAATCAACTGCTGAAGATGGAGCAAGTTCTGAAAATCCTACAATATTTTAATGAAATTTTAATTTTTTGAGGATAACTGACACCTCAGATACAAGTTTTACTAATTTAACCTTTTATACCATAAACTCAACGGTGATTCAGAATGAATTTTATAAGTATTGAAGAAATAATTAAACTTAGGGAATGAAATTAATTGTTACCTGACAGATATAAGATCCAGAAGCCAGTGAATTCTAACTTGCGATATACCTCTTCCAGGTAACGACCCGATGACAGCCAAGTTGAACAACTCGCTTTCAGACAGAATGTATTCTGACAGGGATGAAGGTTTTCCCAGAGGGCTGAAATTTAAAAAACTCTCATATGAAGTGTTAATTACAAAATGGATATAACTCACAGATTATATTTATTTCTATGTTATATTATGTAATTTATTTGTATCCAATATTTTTATAACTGCTTTACTAGAATATAAAACAGTATGGTCTTAATTCAGGCATAATGAATAACACGCTGAATAAAAAATAGCAGTTAAATAAGGATTTGAGTTTAAAGCTTATATCTATTAAAATGGACTGTTTTAGACGTTTAACTAAAAAATGTAAAGTGAGGAGGTAAAGGATGGGTGGGTGTTGGCCTGTGGGTAGTGGCGGGTGGGTGGTGGTGGTGGGCGGGTAGGTGGTGGCGGGTGGGGTGGCGGGTGGTGGTGGCCGGTAGGTAGTGGCGGTGGTGGTTTGTGGCGGGGGGTGGTTGGAGGGTGGTGGTGGCGGGTGGTGGAGCCGGGGGTGGTGGCGGATGAGCGTGGTGGTGGCGAGTGGGTGGTGGTGGCGGGTGGGTGGTGGCGGCGGGTGGTGGTGGCCCGTGCGTAGTGGCGGTGGTAGTGGCGGGTGGGTGGTGGGCGGGCAAGTGGTGGTGGTGCGGGTGGGTGGGTGGTGGGCGGTGGGTGGTGGTTGCGGGTGGGCTGGTGGTGGCGGGTGGGTGGTGGTGGCGGTGTGGTGTTGGCGGGTGGTGTTGGTGGCTGGTGGGTGTGCGGTTGGGTGTTGCGTGTGGGTGTTTGGTTGCGGGTGTGGTGTGTGGC